>CM076570.1:1463486055-1463613449 GCA_034641835.2 Pinus albicaulis
TTTTAGACATATATTAATTATAAAATAACAATTTATAATTTAGGTTTGGTAGTTAGAAATTTATAATTTTACCAATTAAATTTTTTTAATATAAATGCAGATTGATAAACATGGTACCATCACGACATGAAACGATTGAAGGCACAAATGTCAACAGAGATCCAAAATATCCTTTATGGCAGTGTGTCGAAATTTTTGGCAAAAATTCTGGGGGCGGTTCGTACAAATGGAGATGTGGTGAATGCAATAGCATTCGAAATGGGTCATATACTAGAGTGAAGGCCCATCTGACTGGGCAAACTAACATAGGTGTGTTGGTATGTATAGGTCCAAATGGTCCAAATGTCCAACCTGGGACAGGTTTAAATCCTGCAAAACTTAAGTTTTATGCATCTTTGCAAGATGTTGTTGATAGGAGATTCACCAAGGGAAAACATGTGCAAGCCTCCACAACCAAGTCTTCATTGCCATCTACACCAGTGGTCACAATTAATAAAAGACGTTCTCTAGGACCTCTTGAAGCAACGTTCAATAACCAAGGCAGAGAAGTTGCAGATCAGTATGTTACTCGTTGCATCTATGCAAATGGGCTAGCATTCAATTTGGTGTATTCTCTTTATTGCCAACAAATGATTAAAGCAGTATATGAAGCACCAAAAGGATACAAGAGCCCTGGCTATGAAAAGGTACACACCACTTTGTTAACATCAGAAAGACAATTTGTGGATTGACAATTACAATTAATCCGTGATACATGGGCAGAAACAGGGGTGTCCATCATTTCTGATGGATGGAAAGACCAAAGAAATCGCCCTTTAATTAATGTTATAGCAATATGCCCCCAAGGAGCAATGTTTTTGAAGGCAATTGATTGTAGTGGAGTGGAAAAAGATGCAACGTTCATCTCCACAATTCTTATTGATGTAATAGAAAGTGTGGGGTCAAAAAATGTTGTTCGAGTTATCATGGACAATGCAAAGGTTTGTAGAATTGTGGCCCTGATTGTGGAGGGTCAATATGAGTACATTTTTTGGACTCCATGTGCATTGCATTCGTTAAACCTTATGCTTGCCCAAATTGGTGAGATTGAGTGGATCAATGAAATATATGTAGCATCAAAGGAGATCCAAATGTTTATCACCAATCATTCGATGTCCCAAGCCATATATCAGAATTTTGCGAAGTTGGAGCTATTAAAGGTACTCAATTTTTTATCAGTGTTATGCATTATAATTTATGAATTCTTAATTTTGACTATTTTTTATTTTATTTCTAATTTGAAATTTGACTTGTGAAAACATATGTAGGTCGCTGAAACTCATTTTGCTTCCCACACTTTAGTCATAAAGAGGCTTGTAGAGGTCAAACAAGCATTACAGGCAATGGTCACTGACTCTCTTTGGGAATCATGGAGGGCTTCAACTTCTAATAGAGGACAACGAATAAAGTCTATCATTCTTGATGATGCATGGTGGGACAAGGTCCAATACCTTTTGAAGTTCACAGAACCAATCCTAACCATGATCAAAGCATTTGACACAGATATGCCTTGCTTGGGGGAAGTCTACGAAAACATAGATAATATGTTGAGAGGATACATGAAATTATCAAGGCAAGTGAGTGTAACCCCTTTCAAGGATTTTACAATGAAGTGAAAGACATAGTTACAAAACGCTGGAACAAAATGACCACGCCATTACACCTTTTGGCATATGCACTACACCCCAAACATTATCATTCCAAAATATTGTCTTTACCAGGTAGAGCAACTCCAAACAGAGATTCTGAAGTGGTACAGGGATATAAGACAGCGTTGAGGAAAATCTATAGGGAGGTGGGAATTGCAAAGGAAGTACGTGAGGAATTTGGAGCATTTGTACAATCCACAGGGATATTTTCAAATCCACTAGCCATGGATGATTGGAGACATATGGATCCTATTACTTGGTGGGGCTTCCATGGTGGGGACAACACTTATCTTTCATCTCTAGCCACAAGGTTGTTATCGCAAGTTGTCAGTTCTTCATCAGTTGAGAGGAACTGGAGTACATATGGCTTCATCCATTTAATGAAGTGAAACAGACTGGGAGCAGCGAAGGTCGAGGATCTTGTATATGGTCATTCCAACCTTCGCCTTCTATCACATTCTAGTCCGAAATATAAGAAAAGTCCAAGTAGGATGTGGGATGTGGAACCTGAGATATCTGACTTAAACATGACATTGAATGCCATGACTCACCTTAATCCACTTGAGGATGCTATACAATCAACTCCTACTTCTACGGCAACATTTGACATCCCTGGCCCACCATCGTTTATTCATGACATAGAGTTGCAATATGCAGATGATGATATTGTGGACCCATTTCAAGATTTGTAGACAAACTTACTTTATATTATCATATTAATAAAGTGATCATTGATGAAACACTCATTTTGTATTTACTACTATTGTTTTTGTATGAGGCAAGATTGCATAATTTCAGTGTTCAAATTCATAAATTATCTAATAATTTTAGTTGTATTGTTGTGAATCATGAATGGTTTTGATTTTTAACATCAAATATGTTTTCTAAAATTTTAAAAATGTTATTATATATTTTTCTACCTGTCATATCCTCACCGTATCCGGATCCTGGGTTTTCAAAAATCCAACAGATCTGTATCCAGATCCGTATCTGTATCCTGGTAACTTAGTATCAAGGCCCTAAATTATGAAAAATGATTTGTGAATCATGTAGGAAGCCAGGTTCGTACAAGGATCAACAGGGCTAGGTTCAGTCGTGATCATACCATGCTGAAAAATTTTATTTGTAGGTCGAAGGCCATATGTCATATGATGGCCAAGGTGAAAGGAAGTAAAAAATGTGTGACGTACAATCATAGAGTAAAGTAAAAAAAAGTTGATTGAGATTGTTTTAAAGGTTCAAATAATTAAACAATAAAAAAAGAGGGTAGACAGCCTATAGTGGTCGATACCCATCATCAGCGCCACCCAACCCACTCACAAAAAGCACCCAACTGTTAATTTTCCATGAAACTCTGCAACTACTTAGATGAATAACTAAAATCAAAGAAACTGAAAACTGAAACTAAATTTACTTTCACCAAGATACAAAGTTTCTTAACAATTCATAAGCAGCGTAATAAAACACCAGATATAAAACACACATCACACAAATTGACATGCTTGTTTACCCAAGGAACCCAAAAGGGAAAACCAACTATCTTTGTTGTAATATTTTATTGATTGTTCTTGAGCAATTGGATCTATTGCAAAGCAATCTATCTCTGAGACAGCGGTCTGCCTTGATCACTGCTTGATCTCGACCCTCTAGCACATAATTGTTCTGTTGTTGAAGCCTTGATGTCCCCTACAAGTCCCCTAATCCTTCTCCTTGATCTTTGCACATTGGTGCCCCTATTTCCTTGTGCACTAGATCCCTATTTCCTAGTGCACAAGAGGATCCTAAATCCTAGCACAAATTTGTTCATATTTCCTAGGTCACAAGTCCCTATTTTCTTGCGCACTTGAGGCTCCTATTCTCTTGCGCACTTGTGACTTCTTATTTCTTAGGACACAATCTATCAAATCAGTGCTCTCCAAAATCAAAGATGATCTCACAAACTCGTGAACTGTCTTGTCTCACAAACCTTGTGCACAAAACTTATGATTTATTGTGCCTTCATCCTCTTTATAGACCCAATTCGAGCATGCAAAGTGTCTCACTCAATTTAGAAACTCAAGTTCTAATTGACAAGTTAACTGAGATTCCAACTTATTCTCTATCCAATCAACACTTGGAGAATTTACTTGTTCTCCCTACAATCAAGACTGCAGACTAACTCGCTCTAACTAAACTTGTAACTGTCACATCACTCTGTAGTCAAATTGATGAAAACTCCACTTAAATGAAGCTCCAACTCTACGCATGACATCTCGATGATTATTCCAATAAACTGGAAATAAACTCATCCTCACTAAAGTCTAACTCATGAGCTCGCACTCATACTAAGAGAAAGACAAATCGAGGCCTTCATTCGTAAGGCACAAGCTAGAAGACCCTTACTCGCTACATTTTCAACACTCCCTCTTAGCGAGGAAGGTACGTTTGGAAGAACCTCTTCCAACACTACCACGTTGTCCGTTGTTGCAGCGACTCCCTCTGAACTAAAATACTTTCCTGCTTCGTGTTGCAGAATCCGATTTGAAGACTTGTTCCTTCCAACCATGCTCCTATGATCTGAGTCTATCACCTCAGTCATAAGCATAGTATTAAAAACCGGAACTGGTGACCAGACTGGTGGACCTAATGAACTGGGTTTCAAAACGGAACCGGTCAAACCGGGACTGGTCAAATCTCAATGAACTGGTTTTTAAAAAATTACGTTAAATAATTAATTTTTAATAAAAAAACTATTTTTAAGATTTTCAACCAAGATTCCAAGCCAATAGATACAAAGTATGCAAAGTTCGCTCATTTATATACCATGTAAAAGTGAATATATTAAAATGACACCGAGTGTAATAAATATCATCAGCAAGATACATAAGCAACGAGGCTCTAAATGGCCTCTAGAGTTCAAAAACAAAGCCTACAAACTATGGGGCCACTGGCCTACTACAAATCTACATATATGATATTAGTGATCAACATTATCACTTGAACTTCTCATCATGATCAAACTCAGTTGGTTGAGTCTCGACTCCCAAACTTTGCAACTGCTCGAGTCACAAACTTCTCTATTGGTTCAGTGACTTGAGTCTCAAACTTCTGAAGGTATTATGTCCTAATATGCCCTATTACTTCATTTGGTGCTCCACATGGCTTTACATGGCCTCCTATCCCAGCGAAATGTTGCTTGAACCTGTAAATACCCCCTCTTCCAATAGATTTTTGGCAATATTTTCAAATCATTTTGCCATCCATCATATCACAATGAGCCCATGCAGTATCCTTGGCTTTTGGAGGCATGATGGCTACTACTTAGCTCAAGCTCTATGTTGTTCCACTACTCCAGCAAAAACTCAACACTCTCCAAGCTCTCAATCAAACTCACAAAAGCTCCAAATGAGATGTGTGAGACAAATGAGAGGGTACCCCTACTTTTAAAGGATTGGGGAGGGTGTTTTGGGAGGGAAACAACCCTCCTTTACCCTCCAAAACCACCCATAATCGGCCAAATCAGTGTCTGTGGGTCCCTTTTGTGGTTGTGGCAACTAACTAATCGGTCAGACTGGAAAAACTGGTCAAGGCCCTCCCTTAACCAAGTTTTCAAGCCAGTTT
Organism: Pinus albicaulis; assembly: GCA_034641835.2. NCBI lineage: Eukaryota > Viridiplantae > Streptophyta > Pinopsida > Pinales > Pinaceae > Pinus > Pinus albicaulis. The sequence goes on from CM076570.1 coordinate 1,463,491,344, forward strand.
GAACCGGTTGGGCATCTGACCAATTACCGGTTAGAACCAGTCGGTTTTGAATACTTTGGTCATAAGTGCCATGTACCCCGTGTATCTCTGTGGTTGTTTACTCTACCTAAATGTGGTACTGGGAGATCCAACTCTCTCTTGATCCCCCCTAAACAACTCGCCTCCCCACCTGGCTCAAACTCTCCTTATATTGGGACTCATTGACTGAGTGGTTGCCTCCACTCACCCTCGTCTCGTCTCCTCGTCATCCTGTTGGTCGGCCCACTTGCCGACTAGGCGAGACTCAAATTGTGATACTGGTTGAGACTCTTTGAGAGCTTTAATCTCCTATAGCACGTAGAGATTCGTCATCCTCACACCTATCTACTTCTTACATCCATAAGCTAAGTGTTGAAGATAATCCTTACCTCTGTTGAAGATTAAATCATAACCCTTGTCCTCAAGGGTAGCTACTGAAATAAGGTTCTGCCTCAGGCCTGGAACATAGAGGGCATCTTTGAGATGGAGAGAGATCCCTGACTCCCTCTCAAAATTGACAGTACCAACTCCCCTAGTTGCATACTTGCCATCATCTCCTAGCTCAATCTAAAACTGCATGTTCTTCTCCTTTAGGTGGATGAAATACTCCTTGTTCTTGATCATGTGGAAGGATGCTCCTGAATCAATATAGCATACATTGTTGTCTGTTGAGCTTGCCATTCAAGCTATCAATGAAAAATCTTTCTCGAACTGAGAAGAAAACACATCTACCTCAGTTGATGCAACCACATGATCCTTACTGGACTCCTTTCGATTAGGACACTTAGTGGCATAGTGCCCAAACTGTTGAAAATGTAACTAGTATCGATCTTCATTAAGAAATGAAATTTCATTATTAAAATATTTATTATATTCATTATTATTATTTTATTTTTGGTCAAAGCATGTTTTTTATGCTTTAGAGTTGAAAGAGACAAAATGTATTTATGATGAGTCAAAAAGAAATGTATTTCAATCAAAAGTCCCATTTGGACTTTTGTAAGAAAAGAAAAAGAATTTTTATTTTTGAGTCAACACAAAACCAAGTCAGCCCTCCTTGGACAAGTCGGCCTATATGGAACCTATTCAACCCTCCTCGACAACTAGAAATACAAGTCAACTCGACCTCTTGGAAGATCTTTTATCACTTATCACATCACATTGATTTTTGTGCAAGATCAAGAAGAAAAATCCGCCGAAGCTAAAGGAGAGAAAAATACAAATTTTCCTCCCTAGTTTTTCTCACACATGTAAAGTTTTATGCGGTTTTATGAGGCTATTACAGGGCCAAAATTCAACCTCTATTGCAAAACCCAAATTTTTTGTGGTTTGACGAGATTTCAGAGATTTTGACCAGCGTTAACTTTTGTTGACTGACTTGATTGGAGGAGGGAGACTTGGAGGAAGGTTGACTTGGATCTTTGTGACAGTGTTTGGTCTTGGTCCCAGGTTTTGGATAACTCATTTTGATCCAATTCTATAACAGAAGGATTGTTGGGTTTTCCCCCTTGTGGGGTTTTGCCTTGACTTGGAGCCTAATTTTCGGTGTTCTTTGTCTATTTGTGATCTTTATGCTTTGAAGTTTTGTATAATTGCTTGATGAAGAGAACATAAAATTAATAAGAAGACAACTAACATTCACAATAAATTATCAAGAAAGAGGACTCAAGCATTAAACTATCTAGTACTTCATTTCTCAGCATGGGATCAGAGCCAAGTTGAAGGAAGGAAGCTTCAAGATCATGTTTTGTTGGCACTCTTGTTTGAAGACATCTTTGCAGCAACTATATCTTCTCTCTCTTTTCAAAGGCAAGGTATATGAAGGAAGGTCTCAAGGCTCTAAAGAGTCTCTTTGAATCCATAAAAGGATACATAACCAACTTTATCACTAATCTATCTAAGGAAATCAAGGATGGAAGTCTCTACACTGCATTTACAGGTTCATTTGAAGATGAAAGCATGCAGGTAACCGATAGTGGAGCTACAAGGAATATGACAGGTGAAGGAGAACATCTCAAAAGGAAGCTCTTCTCACAAAGTTGGAGACAAAAATAGCTATTCGGTCAAAGGGATTGGATCTACCTCCATAGAGCTGAAATTCGGTGGGAACAATCATCTCAACAACACTCTCTATGTTCCGAGTTTGAAAAAGAATTTGCTTTCTATTTCTTGTTTAGCAGATAAAGGAGACAGAGTAGCAATTATTGATGGCAAAGTAATTGTTTGGGCAAATGGATCTAGTATAGAAAATGCAAGGACTATTGGGATTCATGAGGAGAGGTTGTATAGACTTCTAACTCCTCCTCAAGTTTTAGTACATTTTGTTGAGAAATCAGGATGCTTGAGATTAGGGTGGATTTCTCTTACTTGATAATTACTTGCGAATGTTTGTTGGCTTTCTATTTCTTTTATTATGTTCTCTTCATCAAGAAATTACCAAAAACATAAAAACATGAAGATCACAAGAGACAAAGAACACAAAGATGTAGGCTCCAAGCTAGGTCAAAACTTAAGTTATCGGAAATGTCCATCCCAACCCCTAGAAACGTCGTTCCATGTTTCAGAAACGGAAACTTGTACAAAATGGCATGGAAACGCCACTGAAACATTTCCAAGCTGTTTTGGTTTTTCGGAAACCGTAGATCCTATTTCTGAAACATTTCAGGCATTTTTTTAAGGATTTTGGATTCGTTTCCAGAAACCTGGATACGTATCCGGAAAAATTGTGATACGTATCCAAATTTTTGGAAATGGATCCATGCATAAAAGTCTTTGTCGAGAACAAAAACTTGTTTCAGTGGATTTTTTGCTTGGGGAAAAGTTCAACTGCGACCCTCTTAACCTATTCATGCCATTTGCATGTTGGAGGAAGCCGTCATAATTCATTTCGCGGCGGTTGCTTGGAGTTGGAGGAGCCCAGAGGTTGTCGCTACTTGGAGGAGGTCGTTTTAACACCCTTGCATACAATCTGTCTACCATAACCAATGAATCTATCATCTAGTATAGGTTGGATATGTTGACATTTGAGAAAAATTATGTATTAAATAAAATGAATGGATTTTGTAATCACATCAATCTTCAAATCTATGCATTTTTAAGGGGATGTCCATGAAATGTATGGAAACATTGATCCGCAAGCACAAAAAGAGGCTTAACCCTTACAAAGCATGATTGAGAAGCTACCTTCAAGTTGAGAGCAACCCACAAACTAAACCCCCAAATAGGTTTAAGTAGTTGTAATCTAAACAAGCTCCCGTCTCAAGAAGAAATGGAAACTCAAGAGAATAATTTCTACTACTTCGTTTCCATTTAATTTAATTGTAGTTTGTATGTGTTAGAAAATCAGAAAGGCGGAAAGATTTTCTTATACTTGATAATTACTTGTGATGTACTCGTACCTTTATTAACTTTCTTATGATCTTCTTTTATCTTAGTTCATCAAGCAATTACCAAAACTGTAGCACACAAATCAAGGACACCAGATATAGGCGGGCAGCCAGGGCAAAACCCTACGCTAGGGCAAAACCCAGTCAACAACTCTTCCTTCAATAGTTTTTCCTGATATAATCCAAGGCTCTAGACTTTGACACGTACTTCCTCCACACCAAGTCGATTCTCTTCTTCTCTTGCAGATAATACTATCTTCGACCTCGTAGTAGCAGCAACAACAGAAGCACTATGATGCAACACTTTTCTTCGACCTAACAACTTCGATCTTGACCTAGTCACTTAGATCTTGAATTAGTACTTCTACTCGAGGCAACAACAACTAGCAACTTCGACCTATCAGCATCAGACTTGTCTTAGCAGCAACTGGTAGCAGCGACTTTGATATAGGCAAAGAGACTTCGATTTCCTAGAGTACCCCCACATGAGAACAACTTCACACTCCTTTTAGCCACTTTCACCAATTTCGCACTTTTTCCCAGCTACTTCTTGGATATCAAACTTGAGAGAGTGTGCTACTCTAAATGAATTCGATCTGCTCCAATATATAAGCCTTTAGGTGAGGTCGAAATTCCCTTCTTGAGGTCGACATGGTGCGGAGGTGACATAATTCACATTTGACTAAAAAATAAACCTTTTTACATGATTCAATATCCCAAGAAGGGTTTCTTTAACACCGAACCGAGTTACACTTTTCAACACTCCCTCTTAACTAGGGAGGTATTCATAATGGTACTTCATCATTCCCAATTTGAAGAATTCTCATAAGCAGAGTCAGATTGGTAACCCATATGTTTAGCATCATATCAACCAACATCGTCACATATCAAGGCCTTGACTAACAACTCTATCCCTCCACAAGATCAAAGCACAATGCTGGTGAGACCAATGATGTATAGACACCCTCATCATTGTCTCTTTCGGAACATACTCCACCCGGGTTCTTGGAGTGTGTTCCACCAGGACTATTCTTATCTTGAATTCCTAGTCCTCAAAGAATATCGGTCCTCTACGACTACTCTTGTCTTGGATGCCCTAACACATCCTTAAAGAGCATTGGATGTCGGATGTTAACCAATCCTCCATTATATCTTCCTAAGTGAAGACAAGAATGATGTGTCTATCTCACCCTCTCAACTTAGGGAGGACATACCTATTTCACTGAAGGAATGCACTCGTTCCTACGGAAGGAATGTACCTAAGCTCCCTCTTGGCTTAGGAATTTTGCTTCGAAGTTTCTTCCAAGTAAGAAACTTGTTTCTGGGCTCCCTCTTAATTAGGAACCTACAGCAACTCCTCAAGTGGAGATGATGGGACAACCAGCTGCTTGAAGAACTCCTCCTCACAATGTCATGAACTTATTTTCATTATTCAGGAGTCTTCATGTTCTGGGACTTCTTCGTAGGGAACAGACCATCCATCACTTTCATCCTTGAGCCATGTCATCATTCCTTTCGTCGGAAAGTGATCCATTAGTCCATATCTATCCTTACTTCATGCCATGTTTCCTTAATGATCTTTCATCCTACTGCATGGTCATCACGGGGGGAAGACATCTATAACTCTTCCCTTGGCAGCCTTACATAAGCTCATCCATATATTATTCAAAAATAGGAAATGACCATTAAATCAAAATTACCTTTGTGATGGTCTTTCATCCTGGCATCTTCCAGGTTGCATCAGCACCCTACATACATATCGATGCATCTTCTAAACATATATATATTGTTAAGGGTCTCTTTATTTTTTAGACTCCATCATAGTCTTCATATCTTTCATGGAGATATCCTAATCAAATCTTCTTGGTCTTGGTTGTTGATTGACTTCATGGTTGCATATTCCACGATCTCTTCCTTTCTTTCTTCACACATTTTCTTTCAGGACCTTTTGCTCATAGTTCCTCCAATTTTTCCAACCACCTCATATTTTAGATGAGGACATATTATGTTGATTTCATCTAGACAAAGTGTGACTCATGCCTTCTTGCATCCTTTCAGCGGAGGAGATGTTTTTTCCTTTGATCATGATCTCAAGATAGAGCATTGATCCATATTACATGCAACCATATGACGACTTTTCAATATTGAATATAAGCATACATACCTCATTTTCCTTTATGTCATCCAAACTTCCTTCGGCAGCTTCCTTTACTGAAAAGAGCTTCAATCCCTTGATATGTTTCACCTCTTATGTCATTATACCATCATCCCATGAATTCCACAAGTTTGAAATTCTTGATGAAACACTTGTTTCCTCTCTTGATCGATGAACCTTTCAATGACGATTCCATCAGAGAATCTTGAGGATCTAGAGTATCCCCATCTAGCATATGTTTCCCTTTTAGCTGATGTATTATGAGCTTCTAATGAGGTTACCAAGAGCTATATCCTTCCATGGATTTAATTCAGCTACCATTCATGCTTCCCTATGATGATGTCACGAGCTCTTTGCTTTTAATTCTTCTATGATGCCATGATGCATCCTATCATGCTCCTACTTTACAATAGGAAAACTTAGAAACAAAAACTAGAAAAGAACAAGGTGAGGAAGACTATCTCAATAGTAGAGATCTATTACTTCCTCCTTCTTGGACTTCTTCTTTTCAACTTCCTCCACTTCCTTGGTGATATGGGCTACTTCTCTTCCTCTTTTGTTATTGTCCTTCTTAAGCTTAGGAAAATCTCTCCTATAGTGCCCATATTCTTGACACCCATAGCATTGTATCTTAGCCATGTTCTTCTCCTTTTTCTGAGGACCAAACTTTCCAAATTTTCCCTGTCTTTTTGTCATTGCAGCATATGTTTGATTTTGCTCACCTAATCCCACATCAGATTTTGCCTTTAGCTTGGATTCTTCAATCTCGCATAGTGACCATAGTTCATAGAATGGAGTAACTTCTTTCTTCCCAAAAGTACTTGAAGTAAAGTTACCCGACTCCTTCGATAGTGCATTTCATACAACTGTAGTCATTTCCTTGTCATACATTACTTCTCCTAGATCTTGAAGTTGATCCTTGATCTCATATATCCTCATAAAGTATGAGGCTATACCTTCTGATTTTGACATCTTCAGCCTATAGATTTCTTGCCTTAGAGAGATAACTTCCCCTGTAGTGCTTACGGAATACAACACTACCAGTTTGTCATATATTTCTTTTGAAGTTTCAAGTTTAGATACATATGGGATGACGGAATCCTTGATGGATTCAATGAGAATCCTCAGAGCCCTAACTTCCCCCTTCATAAACTTTGCAAGTTCTTAAGCATATTCTTTTCTTGGTTTGGTGATAAATCCTTTGACATGATCCATGACCTCATTTTCAATGAGATTCAAATTTGTCCTTTTCTTCCATGCAAGATAGTATGAAGCCCCAACCAAATTGTTGCTTTCCCTACAAAAAGACATTTTGAGAGATTCATACTTACTTGTTAAGATGCTTTTTCCATTTGTTGCTTTCTTGAATTTGATGATGATATATATGATAGAAACCTTCTCCTTGATGAAGATAGATTTCTTCTTCAAGAATGATCCTTGACCCCACAAGGAGGTAGATCACTTAATTGATGATGACTTCTTGATGGTGTCCTTTTCTTAATGATGATATCAAGGCTTGTTCTTAGATCTTGACTTAACTTTGATATCCTTCTATGTGCTTTGATACCTTTCTCCAGATTCGATCCTTGAGTATCCCTTGATAAGATGCCCTTCCTTGATTTTGTCACCTTAGATTTGATACCATGTTGAGAAATCTAAGGCATCAAGGTTAATCGATTTCTCTACTTATGATAGCTGCTTGTGCATGCTTTTTACTTTCTTAGATTAGGGTCTTCTCTTTCTTAGATTATTAGTGTTCTTCTTCATCAAACAGCTACCAAAGCATAAACCATAAAGAGACAAGAAATATAGAATATAGGTGATCAGCCAGGGCCAAAACCTCTCCCACTTGAGAGGAAAACCCGAACAAATTCTTCTTCTTATAGAGACTTCAATTGACAAATACCAAGACCAAGACCCTTGACCCACTTGCCACTCCAAGACCAAGACACAAGCTCCCTTGATGAGATCCTTCGTCAACGATAGTCAAACTTCTGCACCTTCCTTCTTCTTCCTTCTTCTCGGCTCCTCTTCAACTTCGGCTTCCTTCTGCTATAGACTTTTGGCCTCCTTGAAATAGGTCTACAATCCTAATTCAGAAACCTTAACATATGCATAAGACCTTCTCTTATGACTCAATTATGTTCGCTTTAGTGGAAGATCTTTTCCTTTGTAACTCGACTAGAGATATACCCTTATCTCCTCTTGCTTTGACCTTCCTATGAAGGACCCTTTTCTTTGCACGTGTGAGTGATGGATACCCTAAAATAGACCCAAACAATCCTCGCTCTTCCCTCCTTCCTTTCGCTAGTTATACGACTTCCTTCCAAGTGATTCTCGCACTTCTTACTGCAGTCCTTCACTTGTCCAAAATTATGTCTTTTGAACTGAGGTCGAGCTGCCTATTTATAGAGGTTTCCCCCTCAAATTAGCCGACTTGATGCACGATGAGCCGGCGTGTCAGTTGGAGGAAATCATTTATTATGTTTTGAAGTCGACTTGCTAGGAGATAGTTGTTCTTGTATTGGAGGGTCTTTTGACTCTTTCAAAGATTTATACAAATATGTAACATGCTCAAGAAGGGTCCTTCATACATGACATAGAATCAAATTGATTTTTATGACTAGATGGGAGATGTTTACCACACTTTGTCAACAACCCCATAGCAATACACCCCCATTTTTTCAAATGGGATTCATCATGTTCGACATCTTCGCGCCATTCAGATTCCATCATCAGTCGACAATTTTATGAACGATGTAAACCCATTCTACATGTTTATGATGTAAATGATCTAAGTAAGACCACCATGTATGTAACGACCTAGGTAAGCCTAGTATGTTGGTGATGATTTCTATCCTAGGAGGTATTTTGTCTCACTGATTTTCTTGTGTTTCTTGACACAAGTGATCCACAGAGTTTTCCCCTCCAACGTCACCCCAAAGCTGGGATGGATTTTGTCATCAAGATGCTAAGTGAGTCCTAGTGTTTTCTATCGAGTCTTTGTAAAAGTAGTTTGGGAATAATCCTAGCTAATTGGCTAGATTATTTTATTACAAGCTGCTTGGTCTACTAGATCATGTTTTGAGTCGCAGAATTGGGTAGCTATTTGAGGGTCTATACGAATGGGTATTCCCCCTTCATTTGTCTAAATGTATTTATCTTATGTAAAGAGGGTTGAAAAAAATAATTAAATCCCCTCTCAGTCAATTAATTAAATTTTATGGCCAAATTAATTAAAAAATCTTAAGCCAGAAATTTAAATAATTTTAAGTCTTAGGTGAGTTAAAATTCTTCAAAGGCAAAATTCGTTGGTCCTTAAAAAATAAATTTTTAAAGGTCTCAGGCCAAGGGAATATTGAGAATTTCAAGAAATTTTGGACCCTTGGACCTAGGTGGTTAAGTCAAAGTCAAAGTCAAAATTTTGAGGTAATTAACTCAAAAATATTATTTTTAAGTTAATTAAAAATAAATTAAATGATAAATTCGAATTTCCTCAAAATTATAATTTCGACGGTCCAGATTAAAAGATGATCAAATCTTTTCGACAGTCGAGATTAATTTGACATGGATCAACTGAACTAGCTGTTCGAGATTTTATCTTATAAATTAGAGGTCTTTGTCAGTCTTTCAGGGATCCGATCTCTGGATCGTGTACTTGCTCTTGAAGCTCTCCTGTAATATTTTCTGGAATAATACAAACGAAGACTTTGGGGTTTTATCTTGATGGTGGTGTTCCTCTTCAGCATTTTATGGCAAACTTGTTCTTAATATTCTGCTGGCGATTATTCTAATGGATTGTTGATTAATGGCTCTTATAGAGTTATTTTGGGTACAAGTATCTTGCCCTGGCTACTGGATTTAGGGTAAAAATATTAATTGGATTGAGCTAACTATTATCTCTAGCTCATGAAAATTTTATGTTTTATCACTATTTCTCTATTAATTTGATAGTTTAACTTTAAGTTTGCAGAAATCTTCCGGATTTAAACTGGGTGTTTGGGGAAGTCCTAGTTTGGACCAGCTGACTCCCAGGAGATAAGATCTGAAGAGCCCTCTAGATCTAATTCCCCGGGCTTATCTTAAATTCCGTTTTTTGCAAGGTTATTTATTGGGCTTGTGCCTCTCTCTTAAATTTTTATTTTCTAAATTGTGCTGAACTGTTTTAAATCTGGCCAAGAGGGCCTCTGATCTTGTACATTAACAGTGTAAATCCCGCTCATTTTTATTTTCACCCAAATTTTGTAGGGTTAGCTTTTTACTGTGTACATATATTGTTTTACTCGGTTTGTTGGTTTCTAGTTTCTTGTTCTGTGCAGGTTCTATTGGGAGATTTCTCAGAAAAAATTTCAAATCTGAGCCAGATCTGGGCCCTGGAGGGTAAGATCTGGCTTCAGACTGTTTTGGATTGCAGAGTTGGGCATAGTTTTGTTGCAAAGGTGTGAATATCAGGTGCATCTAAATCAACATTTTGAAAATCTAAGTGATATTGGTGAAATTCTATTGCTAGCTGAAGAAAATTATTTGAAGTTTGAGTGCTTGTAAATTTTTATTGTTGTTTGTCTGCTGTTAATCTTTGTTGTTGTCCATGCACTGCTGGCTTCCATTCGTACGCTCTGCATCAGCTAGCCTTTCATTTTTCGTTGGCTGCCATATCTTCTCTGCTGCCCTCATTCATGTGCGTTATTTTATTTGTTGCTTGCTCCTCTCATCTGCTTCCCTTGCCCACTGCTCCCTTCCTCCCTTGCACCATCAACCTCCATCCATCGCTGCGTCCTCATTTATGCCTGTTCGATTGCCTCTAAACTCCAATTAGTCGAGTTGTATGTCGTCGGCCCTTTCCATCTCATGTTTCCCTCCTCGCTACAGCCGCTCCCTTTCATCCCTGTGTTGTCCCTCATCGATGCTGCCTTTAGCGTCCTTTCCGTCCAAGCTTCATCTCCCTTGTCGTAGTCCCTTCGACCTCTGTGTGTTGCCTCTATCTCCCATTTGCAATTCCGTCGGCCCTAGTGCTTTGCGTTCGAGCTCCTTATCGACCTGCATAAACATGATACATAGCACTTACATAATATTTTTTATATCGCATTCTTTTTTAATTTTTGTAAGGTTTAGATTCTAATTTTTTATTTTTTTCAAAGGAGATTTTACTTTAGTTTTAGTTTTAGAATTTTCGATTTTTTCTATTTTTTTAAACTTGGCCATAGTTCTAGTTTTAGATTTTTGATTCTTCTGAATTTGTTTAGTTAGCCATAAAGTTTGATTTAATTTTAGGATTTGAAATTTTTTTTTTTTAGTTTTTAGATTTTGAAAGTTTCAAGGTTTTAAAAAAAAACAAAAAAATAAATAAATAAATAAATTTTAACTTTTGGTAGATCTTTAGTTTTTGTATATATATATTTTGCTTTTTATATTTTAAAAAGAAAATATAAAAAATATAAAAAAATTTAGAAAATTCTCAAAAATTTTAAAAATTTTACATAGTCAAGTAAGCTTTAATTTTCTATCTAAAATTTGACTATAGGTTTCTGAATTGGAATTATTGGAATATCATAAATTCGGAAATATTGGAAATATCTGGCATTTAAATTTGATGGTATCCTCATGATAATATTTTGTTTCGAATTTAAATTGTTGGTTCGAAGTATTTTATGCTTAGCATTGGTTGATGATCGTTTAATGAGCTTTAGTTGTGGTTTTAAAATACTTGAAATTGGTAATTAATTGTTTAAATCAAATTTGAGAATATTTCAAGTGACGATAAATTACATGTCTTCATCAAACATTGTTAGTGCATAATTGTGAGGGTGTTTTATTGAATATCATTGGGGTTGATTGATTTTCATAGCAGCAGTTACATATCAATTACTTGATCTTAAATTTATAACGAGAAATTTTGACTCCATAAGGCACTGGTTTTAAAGTCTCAAATATAATTGGATCTGTAAAATCTCGTAAATCTTAACAAGTATTTGGTTGTCTAGTTGTGTCTCCTGAATTGGTTGATCTCCAATCAGATCTCTTTCTTCATTTCCGTTAGGGTCTACCTCCCTTAGCTTGCAAGTAGACGGCTTAGATAGAGAGATTGGTGATCAGGGTGACAGCCCCCGATCTAAGCCATTGTCGCGGTGCCTAGACATTCTGTGCGACAATAGGAGCCATCACTAAAAATAAAATTCCTTGCTCATAAAACCCATGAGACAAGCATTACAAAAATATTTTTATTTTTCTTTTTTACATCAAATTCATAAAATCACAATTAAACATGTCATTATGAAGACCGAACCTAGTTATGCTTTTCAACAATATACTCTCCTCCATTATCGAATCTTAGTATCTTAATTCTTTTGTTTGCAAGGTTCTCCACTTTAGCGTTGAATTCTTTAAATTTTGTAAATACTTCGTCCTTGGATTTCATCAAGTAAACCCAAGTTTTTCTTAAATGATCATTTATAAAAGTGACATATTACAGATGACCTCCAAGTGATTCAAGAAACATAGGGCCACATACATCAGAATAAATAAGATCCAAGAATTCTTTTGACCGTGAAGCATTGCTTCCAAATGGTCTCTTAGTGTTCTTACCCAATGCACATCCCTTACATACTCCTTCGTGATCTACTTTTAATTCAGGGATTCCATCTACTATAGTACTTAGAGTTGGAAGGATTTTGAAATGAAGATGACCAAATCTTCTATGCCAGAGTTCACATGGGCTGATTTCAATGTTAACCAAGGCTTGTGCTATAGGATATATTAACCTGTAAAGTCTTCCTCCACGAATACCAATTACTCTAGCATTTTCTATGCTTGAGTTCTTACTCCATACCACAACCTTTCCATCAATAAAAGCTACTTTATCACCCTTATCTTCTAGAGTAGAAATGGAAAGTAAGTTCTTACGCAAACCTTAAACAAATACGATGTTGTTGAGACGAATGTTGCTTCCAATCTCCAGCTCTATAGAGGTTGATCCAATTCCTCGTACAGGATAGTTTTTATTATCTCCAAGTTCCATTGAGTAAGAAGATGTTCCCTTTGATAATGTCTTTAGTTGTTTTTGATGTCCATTCATGTGTCTAGATGCATCACTATCGACTATCCAAATGCTTTCGTCTTGGAATGTACCCGTGAGTGTAGAGAAGAGACCTTCATCCTTTGCTTTGATTACTTCCTTCTTTGTAGTAAATAGAAGATTCCATGCTTCCTTGATGCTTCTCTTGAGATAGCTTGCTACCTTTAAACACTTCTTGAGGAACTTCTTCAATGTAGTAGAGATTTTCATAATGCCCTTAGCTAACCTTAGCTCTAAAACCATGTTGAGAAATCTATAGGGCAAGGATTAGAATGGTTTCTCTTTACTTGATAACTGCTTGTGATGTATGTTTACTTATTACCTTTGTTACTTATTATTATGTATGTGAATCATCAAACAACTACCAAAAACAAGAAGAACAAGAACATAGAATGTAGGTTGCAAGCCAAGGCCAAAACCTCTTCACTTGAGAGGAAAACCAGCGAATCTCTTCTCTTCCTTGTAGATTTTTCAATTGACGAATTCCAAGACCTTAAGACTAAGACCAATACCCTTCAAGACCAAGACCAACCTCTTCGGATGATGTGCTAACCTTGATCTAGTCAAACCCAGTCAAATCTCTTCCAGTAGCTCTTCTTCGCCATTCTGCTGCAAAATTTTCAGCCTTCACTGCAGATCTAAAATTGCGGCCCCCCTGCAGTTGTTGTTGCCACACATGTGAGCTTTGATCTGCCTTTTGAGCCTTCCTTTGACCTTTGCTTGCCTTTCTCTGACCTCAGGAGCTTGAGGATGACCCTTGGTGACCTTCGCCTGACCTCCTTGCCTTCTTTTCTCCAAGATCGAACTTGCAGATAAAAACCCTAGAGCTGCTGCAGAAACCCTAGTCCTCCTTAGCATGTGTGAGAGAGAAATAGCCCAAACAAAAAGTCTCCTTCGTGCTCTTCCTTCTTTGTTTCCTTCTCCTTCCTCTTTCTTCGCTAGAATGAGTGATGAGTGAGTGTGTCTCAAGGAGGACGAGTTCCATCCTATATATAGGCTATTTAAGGTGGACGTGGCTCTTTCTTTTAGGCCGACTTGCTAACTGCTAGGCCGACATGGTCTTGGAGGGTATTCCGACACTTTTAAAGACAAAAATAATTCTTTACAAGTTACAATGTGCCCAATGGGGTCTTCATCTTATGATAATGACTCTTTTGACTTCTTGACCTAGGACAAACCTTAGAAGCATTCAATGGGTTATGGACCTATAAAATAAAAGAACTTGAGCATGAAACCCATTCTCCAAAAATGATAATAATATTTTTTTCTTTTATTTTACAATTTACAAGAATCAAAAGTACATTTCATATTTATGAAGACCAAACCTAGTTACACATTTTTCAACATCCCACTCCTTGTAGATATCTAGGTTTTCTCTTAATGCAAAAACACAATTCATTCATGAAGTTACTCTCCTAGCTTGACAAAAGGGAAGAAGGGGCAAATATTGAATACTCTCAGTGCCTCTGATAAAGCGAAAAGTAAATCCCCTAGGATTGAAGACTTCATTCCTGAGGAATTTGTTTCTCAATTTGGGTTTGAACCCCCAATAGTAGAAATGAATGATACTTATTACACCAATATGTGAAAAAAATTTAATCTAAATTACAGAAACCCTACTGTTTAAATTCTTGATTTACTTCTACTTACATAAGTTATTAATCTAAAAACTTCGGCGTTAACATCGAAGTAAATACATTAACAGCCTACACATGAAGATCTAAACTGATTAACATGCTCAATGACAAAGTGACACACAAAGATTTTCTGGACAAATGTCCCAGAAAAACCCAATGCGGGAAAACCGATGTTGCTGGCTTCTGGAGGGTTTTTATTATTAAGCAGATTCTAAGTACAACAATCCTCGACACCCAATTTGGTTAACCCAACAAAGAAATAAATTTGCAGCAATACCCCTATTTCGGAAACACAAAAACTGACTGATTCACACCCTCAAATGGGATTTACAAAACTCAGCTTTTTCCGGCCTCTAGAAACCCCAGCGCTGCTCTGAAGCCCTATGCGTTAGCCCTCCTAGCCTGTGTCAGCCTCTGCGTTGCTCAAGAAGGGTCTGTGTCACCCTAGTTAGGGTTACGCTGCCCTGCACTGCCCTTTCTGGGCCTGCAGCAGCCTTTCGTGGCTCCTGTTGCCTCTGCACTGCCCCTGCTGGGCTCGCAGCTGGACTGCGTAGCTGCTGCCTCTGCGCTGCCTTGGTCTGCTACTTCTCTGCCCTCATTGTACTCTTGGCCTGGGACTAGACCATCCCCCTCGCCAATATTGCCCCTCGCTGCAATTGAAACACTTATGAAATTCTTAGCAAACCACGCCCAAGAATCCATCTTAGCATCAGTGCTCTGCCAATGTGGGTGTTCTCCAACTAACCCAAAGCCCTCTTATACTTTTCTCGTTGAAACATCAACGATCGTGATCTAATCTTGAATCGACAGCTAAGATTAGAAGATGCTTGACCCACGTCACTTAAGTCATTCTCATCACATGTTTAATTTAATTACCTTTAATCTTTTAATTTTCCTAAGTTAGACTTAGTGTCCTTAATTAAAAAGATTAATTAATTAAATGTCTCTTAAACCTGATGGAATTTCTTAAAACGCTTTCTGGGTCTTAGAGATCTTGTGTACTCTAGTCCCTTCACAAATTTTGGGAGCTAGAGCACATCTGATGCTACCCCAACACCCCAAAATATCAACACTCCCTCTTAGCGAGGAATGTGCTCTAGCAAAACACTTCACCTCGAAGTTCTCCACTGATCTCTAGTGTGGGTCTCTGCGTTGATGCTTGGCCTGCTGCCCTTCATCACTACATTGTTGATGCTCTTCTGTACTGCTGCCCATGACGCTACCACAATCACTGCTACATCCATACTGCAGCTCCCTCTCAAATTGTTGCATCATGTTGCCCATAGCACTGCCACTGCTAACTGTCACACTGCAACTCAGTTGCTGAGAGTAAGCAACTGAAGGACACTTACCCAATCTTTGACAGAAAAGTCAGTTGGGTTAAATCTCTTCATTAAAGCTCCATAGGTTGTTGCTCTACGCTGTCCTCCGGAGGCCACTGTGTTACTGCAGCTCTGCACTACGTAAGAAGACCTTCTCTCCGCTGCCTCTACATTGTTGTTCCATGTGCACTGCGTTGCTCCCTCTCCAGCATGTCAACTTCTGCCTCTGCTTCATCCATGATCCTCTGCACCCACTGCCCACCTGTCTCGCTACCATCTTAAGGCTCCCGTAGCTTGTACGTGATCCAAAAGTTGGGCTACTCAAGGATCCTGCCACCACTCTGTAGTTGCTCTATAGATCAAGATCGCCCCACTTTCGTGGTTCATGAGCGCTCATGGCTACGTCATCATCGGAGCCATCATCTGCTATAGCAACCTTGGAACTAGAAGCTTCCTTGTCCTTCTCCTTCTGAGGACAATTACTGGTGAAATATCCAAGTTCGTTGCACTGGAAACATTTGATCTTTGACAGATCACACTTCTTTTTCCCTTGTTGCGTCTTTGATGCCAGGGCTGCGTCTTCCTCTTACTCTTTCTTCACCCTACTCGAACTGGTGTTGTACTGCCTATTGGCGATTCGACAGATCTCCTCTTGTCGGAGGATAGCCCACATATTGTCCCAGTTAGGAAGATCCACTCTGCCCAAAAGATTTTGGACAAATGTTTCCCAGTTCTCTGTGACAACATTTAGAGCGGTCCTCACCATGACATCATCATCCACCTTCACCCCCATGCCAGTCAGTTGATCCCAGATTGACTGCAGTCTGGATAGGAAAGGATCGATTTCCTGTCCCTTAGACATCATAAATAACCTCAGCTGGTTCTCCAAAAGCATCTTCCTCTGGACGGACTTCCCTCGATACAATGTGGTTAAAGTTTCCCACATCTCATGAGTCGTCGTCTTCTCGCCTATGTGTGGTACCATATGATATTTGACCCCGTCCATGATGAAGCGCTTGGCATGTGTCGGTGCTTCATTATGCTTCTCCAGGAGATCCGCATCGGTTGGTGTAGCCAAGACTTTCTCTGCATGCTCCCGTATACCGTAGGCCTCCAGATAGCAAAGTTGGAAAGGTCCTCCTTCCAGATACCAGGATTTTAGCCTTCCAAATAGCAAAGTTGGACAGGTTGTCAGAACGGATCCTCCTCTCTTTGCTAGAGATTCAAATCTAGGGTCCTTCGTGAGAAAAGCACCCTCAGCTCCCTCTGACAACTGATTCCTCCTTGGAAATCAGCCAAAAACAACAAATCAACTCTCTTCGATCACCCTACGATCGATCTTCAGATTTATTTGGCAATGAAATCTTCTGAGAAGTTGTTCTCCTCCTGTTCTTCATCTACTTAGCTTAGGCTTAATTCTGCACCGACAGAATCTTCACCCCACCAGCAGCTGCTGAAGATCTGCAACGCAGCTTCCAGATCATGGCACTTTGCACAATAATCAAATTCTGGACTGCGTCACCCTGGCTGGCCTCTATGTGAGCAGAATGGCTCAACGCAACGACTGCGCAGCACAGGCTGCTCCTGTGTCCCTCTAGAAGACTGTGTTGTCTCTGCGTCAGTGCTTGCATGGCTCTTGTTGCCTCTGCATCCTTTTGCTATTGCGTTGCCCTCTCCGGTTTATCTGTTGTTGTTGCTGCTTTCTGCAACACAGATTTCTTCAGTCATCTTGCTAGAGATCCAGCTTGATCTGTAATCGCTCTGATACCATGTGAAAATTTCTGAATCTAAATTACATAAATTCTACTATTAAATTCTTGATTTACTTCTCCTACTTACATAAGTTATTAATCTGAAAACTTCAGCATTAACATTGAAGTAAATACAGTAACGACATACACATGCACATCTAAACTGAATAACATGCTTAATGACAAAGTGACACACAAGGATTTTATGGACAAATGTCCCCAAAAAAACCCAATGCGGGAAAACCGATGTTGTTGGCTTCTGGAGGGTTTTTATTATTAAGCAGATTCTAAGTACAAAATCTTGGGCACCCAAAACTGGTTAACCCGACAGAGAAATAAATTTGTAGCAATACCCATATTCTGGAGATAGAAAAACCGACTGATTCACACCCCTCAAATGGGATTTACAAAACTCAGCCTTCTTCGGCCTCTATAAACCCTAGTGCTGCTCTAAAGCACTATGCGTCATCCCTCCTGGCCTACATCAGCCTCTGCGCTACTCAAGAAGGGTTTGCGTCACCCTAGTTGGGGTTACGCTGCCTCTGCGCTGCCCTTTTTGTTTTGTGGCTCCTGTTGCCTCTGCGCTGCCCCTATTGGGCTCTTGGCTGGACTGCGTAGCTACTGCCTCTGCGTTGTCTTGGTCCGTTGCTTCTCTACCCTCATTGTACTCTTGGCCTAGGGCTAGACCATCCCCCTCGCCAATACTACCCCTCGCAGCAGCTAAAACACTTATGAAATTCTTAGCAAACCATGCCCTAGAATTCCAACTTAGCTTCAGTGCTCTGCCAGTTTGTGCGTTCTCCAACTAACCCAAGCCCTCTTCTTATACTTTTCTCGTTGAAACATCAACGACCGTGATCTAATCTTGAATCGACGGCTAAGATTAGAAGATGCTTGATCCACGTCACTTAAGTCATTCTCATCACATTTTAATTTAATTACCTTTAATCTTTTAATTTTCCTAAGTTAGACTTAGGTTCCTTAATTAAAAATATTAATTAATTAAATATCTCTTAAACCTCATGGAATTTCTTAAAATGCTTTATGAGGCTTGCGAGCTAGAGCACATCCGATGCTACCCCAACACCCCAAAATCTCAACACAATAAACAAAAGCCATCTGATCCAGTTGTTCGTTCTGCATTAAAGAAGAAGAATAGGGTAATTAAAAGGTCGAAAAGAAAAATCAAGAACACCTTGTCCTTGACAGAGAGATCAAAGTGGAAAATGAGAGGTTAAAAGCACACCATTTTAAATTGCAACATAAGAATGATAAGTTGGTTGTTAAGAACAAAAAATTGCAAAAGATAGTTAAGGAATGGCACAGACAAACTAAGAAGCCTGTTGTTCATAATAGGGTATTGCAGAAGAGACTTAGAGAAGTTGGAGGCAGAGGACGAAGGAAATTGAATATTTTGGTTAGTGTTGCGAGGCTTTGGTGGAAAGTTGCAATACAACAATTTTGACTCAATTTTGGCTTTCACTCGGAGGTTTTGTTTGCATGAGGGCATACAAAATGGTTGGTGTGAGGGAGTGTTGGACCTTTATTTTGACATGATTTCACCCATCTGTTTTCTCTATGATTGTTAAATCTATATCCAGTTCCTACGATTATCACCCTCTATATGCATATTTTTGGACTAACCTATTAAATCAGTAACAATAAGCATCTTAAGGTAAAATGTTAATTGATTCAACCATTTCCTCTGTTTTTTAATGATTTAAGAAGGTTTAGAATAGATTTTGTGCTAATGATGGTGGTTGTTGAGAAACAGTTCCTGTGCCAGCTGGTTCCTACTCAAACAGTTTATTTCATGCCACCTGAGTTCAACTCTGAATCATATGTTTAAAGGTTATCATACTTCCAAGTGTCTTGGTGCAGAATCCAGATTGAGCACATGGGATTTGAAGATCAAAGGCTTGATATGGTTGTATGTTGCTCCATTCACGCACAGGTCATTATGAAGTAGCATGAATCATCAGTCAAAGATCTGGACAAACTGTCTCCTTCTGCATAGGCAGTTGGGCAGCATATCTACAGATATAGATTATAGATCTCATACTCATGCATTCTGTGTTATAGGAATGAAAGTGAAATTATTCACAAATTGTTTATGGTCTATTATTTTTCAATACAGGATCTGATCGTAACTCTATTAAATCAGCAACACTATAATTCCTTTGTAAATTTGTCCATAGAGACAGAGATAGACAGTTTATCTTGGCAAAGGTTTTATCCATTGATCTATCTATGTTTTGAAAGAAACGTGTGTATAAATAACTGAGATGAGGGAGAGATATAGAGGGATAAGTAAAGTCTTTTTCTTGAATATAATAGCATTGTCAGTCTTTATTATTTTGTGGCACTGGTATTAGTTTTTTGTAGATTATCTTCAGGTAGCCTACCTCCAAGGAATGCAGGACCTGTTGGAAATATGTTTTCATTGATGGCAAAGGCAACGAAGACGATGACAGGTATCCATATGTTGTCAAGGAGGTGCTCGTTGATGTCAAATAATTAATGTCAAGTATCGATATGTTGTTATTGTCAAAGGTGATGTTGGTCCAAGTAGGATGTCACAAGTAGTTGTCAATGGTGGTGTATCCAGATTGCAAAAAGAAAGAAGATCAACACATGTATGGCAAAGGTGTTGGAAGGTTCAGATGTTTCCAAGCAAATTGGTGAACAATAGTGGTGAAGCTAATTGGTGTAGGTGCAGGATCTTTGAAACCATTCCCAGTACACTGGATCATCTCAAATACAGTTGAAACCCGCTTAGATGGATAGAGTTTTGAAAGAGCTTTCCAACGGTATCTGGAAGTCAAAAAATAGCCTCATGGATCGAAAAATATGGTTAGTCAATGTTAGTTGGTCAATAGCTCAGACTGCAGAGTTAAAATTGGTGGAGCTTGCCAAATTGGTGCAAATTTGAAATTCGGCCTAAGATTGTCAAGTGGTGAACATTTAACATCAAGCATATACGTGGGTGAATCTGATGCCACGCGTCCCCACCAACCCATCGGTGAAAGTGCACGGGGCCTTACACGCTTGAGGGTTAATAACAATGGGGGTTCTACTATGGGAGGTAATGGCCATACCACCGATCGTCAGATCAACGACTGTGATGAATAGCGGAACACCCCCCCCCCCCCCTACCCCCCTCCCCAATTTACCCCCAAACCACTCACGGGGATTCCACAAACCACCGGAGAAGTTTCATGAAAGTGACCGTGACCGTAATTTCACTGCGTAATGTGATCGCAGATGTGACTAACCGGCAGGTGACAAGGGGCTAAATCGATATACAGTGACACACGGCAGACAAACATAGGACCGTGTAACAGGTGACAAGGCGCCAAGATGGGCTGACAAAAGGATGTTAATGCACAAGTGGCAGGCACAGGTCATCCCTTATGACGTCAGCGAGGTGACGTGGCGCTTCGTACTAATGACACTTGGCAGGGCCATTTCTAGGTGACATGTGGACCACTCACAAGAGGCCACATGGCACATGTGACGTGAGGATGACATCATTCAGACGGGGATAGGTCGGCTAAGTGTTAAGTCAGGTTTTGGTCATAGCCCTTGGTTGTATGAGTGAAGGGGCCATGAGATAGGCGCCTAGGAAATTTGGCGCTATTGTGCCATATTTGGAATTTCACCATATTTAGCAGTGAACTAAAGTTAGAAAGTTGCAATTAAAACCTATAAACTACTAGATTGCCTATAACAAGTTGACTAACTCAGATATTGAGTTCAGAACAACATGTGGAGATATATTTGAGATCCACAAAAGTAGACAACTGATATAAACATGTTAAACATCAAGATAAAAAGAGAAGACTTGAAGAGAACAAGATAAGAGCTAAACTTAGCTGAAGTTCTAAATCGCAAATTAAGAAGTTTAACTCAGTGATTCTTATCAGAACACTAGATCAGTGACTGAAGATAGTTCAAGCCAATTAAGAAGACCAGTTAACAAAAGATTCATGCAAGAAGAGAAAAAGTTGAGACCTGAAGTTAACTAGAAGGAAAAGAAGCTAAATTTATCAGTCCAAATTCCTTTATATGCAGAATCAATTCAGAATGATTATGGTGTGAATTGGGGATTAGGAATTGGTTGTGTGGAAGGTTGTTGGTGCAATGAGATGCATAATGTTGTTTTGCATTAGAGGTGAATGAGAGACCAATTTTGGTGTCTCAAAGGTGTTTTGGGAAGACAAAGAATGAATTTTTAAATGGTGTTTAGTTGTAAGAATTGTTGTTGTTGGCGGGTATGGAAGTTTTGATCAGTAATCAGTGACTGTTGGTGTGTTTGATGTTTGTTCAGTAAGCAGAGATTGTTGAAGGTATTTGTTTAGTGGCTTTGGTGAGTCACTAAGGTAAGTTATTTGCTTGTAAAGGGAAGTGGCCTATTGATTTGAGCCTGAAAATAGATGAAATATGAATCGGCAATGCTAGCAAGTGGTAGCTTGCATTCCAAGGGCAACGGCTGATAAACGAGTAGGGCAGGAATCCCTTTCAGCAGAGGTTGATAAACAAGCAGGGGCGAGAGTCCCTTTCAACAGAGGTTGATCAATGAGCAAGGGAAAGAGTCCCTTTCAGCGGTGGCTGATAAATGAGCAGGGGCAGCAGTCCCTTTCAGTCAAGACTGATAAACGAGCAGGGATAGAAGTTCCTTTCAATAGCAGTTGATAAACCTACAAGTAGAAGCTTGTGGGGCAATAATGTAGTCAAGCTGAAGCTTGTATTTTACAAAAGAATAAAAAGATCGATGTCTTATGTATATGTTGCACATGTGCTTGATGATGATAATGATGTTTTTCTTTACATGATTGAGTTATGTTGTTATTGTGAAAATTTCTGAATATCTCAAACAGAAACCTTACTGTTAATTTTCAGATTTACTTCTCCTACTTACATTAAGTTATTAATGTGAAATATTCAACATTAACATCAAAGTAAATACATAAACAGCCTACACATACAGATCTAAACTGCATACATGCACAATGACAAAGTGACACACAAGGATTTTATGGACAATTGTCCCCGGAAAAACCCAATGCAGGAAAACCGGTCTTCTGGATGTTGGAGGGTTTTATTATTAAGTAGATTCTAAGTACAACAAATCTGGACACCAACTAGTTAACCTGATAGAGAAATAAAACTGCAGCCATACCTCTTTTCTGGAGACAGAAAAAATGATTGATTCACACCCTCAAACGAGATTTACAGAACCCAGCCCTTTTCAGTCTTCAGAAACCCAAGCGCTGCTCTGAAGCCCTCTACGTCAGCCCCTGCGCTGCTCAGGAAGGGACTGCGTCACCCCAAACTGGGTTACGTTACTCCTTCGCTGCCCCGGTTGGGCCTGGGTTAGCCCTGCTGGCCTCCTGCTGCCTCTACGCTGCCCTTTCTGGGCATGTGTAAGCCTTGCGTAGCCCCTAAAGCCTCTGAGCTGCCTCTACTGGGTTGTGGTTGTGTTGCGTAGTTGTTGCCCTCTCTGCGTTGCTCAGTCTGCTGCTTCTCTGCCTCTTGTTACACTCTTGGCATGGGATCAAACCATCCCTCTCGCCAATACTACCCCTCGCTGCAATTGAAACAGTTAGCAAACCGCGACCTAGAATTTCCGCTTAGTCTCAGTACTCTGCCACTGTGTGTGTTCTCCAACTGACCCCAAGCCTTTCCTTTATATTTTTCTCGTTGGGAAACCAACGGTCGTGATCTAATCTCTTATCGATGGCTAAGATTAAAAGAAAGCTTGATCCGTGTGACTTATGTTGAAAAGTGTAACTAGGTCGGTCTTCATGTTGACTATGTAATTATGTATATATATAAAGAAGAAGTCAAAGATAATAAAATATATTTTGGTGTACTTGCTTCATGGGTTTCATGAGCAATATTTTTATGTAGATAGACTTCTTGATGTCTACTAGGTTTGGGTCTCCTATGCATAAAATATAATTATGTGTCATGTATAAATATGAAGGAATCTATATGCTCCAAATCTTGTCAAAGCCATGTATTACATCCAAGAAGTTTATGGAAGAAAATGTCCTCAAACCGACCTCTCTAAAAAGATGGAAGAAGAAGTTGTTATAAGTTATTAAAGTCGGCCTACAAGACTACATACAGGTCGGCCTAAAAGTTGAGTCATCACCAATATATACACCTCTGTTCATGCAGATAATAGACATACAACGAAGATGCATATTACTCTGAAATTTGCAGATAAGTCTGAACCAAAATCACAAGAAAAGTTTTCGGATCTATTACAGGAAGTATATGCGGATCCAAAACAAAAGGAATTGCGGACACAACGTGATACACAAAATACAGCGTGATTCAATACAGCGTGAATTGCGGAATTGTATCACAGCGAGATGCAATTTGAATGCAGATGCCACTGAAATTGTGGACAAGTGTGATTGGTTTTGCGGACGGTTATGGGGAGGAATAATCGAACAACATTAACAGCCATATAGCAGATGACTGAAGGACGTGAAGATAGCATCAATATCAGATTTATATTAACCTACAGCCTTTCAAATTATCAACATGGTATCAGAGCTAAGGCGAGAATCAAAGAAAGGCACCTAAGAGGCACTTAAGGATTAGACCACAGAACAAAGATACAAATAGTGCGGATCACAGTGAAGACAAGAAAGGGCTGCTTGTCGACTGCTATCTCCTTTTAAAGATAGTCAAGGAGATAGTCCTTCAGTATATATAACAGTGAAGACAAGTAATGTTATTCAATGGTATATCTCTGACGTGATACCGAAAGGCAAAGCGTATATCTTGGACATGATGCAAAAATAGCAAGCAGATATCTCTGACGTACTACAGAAAACGAAAGTGCAAACAATCTGGACAATATTTTCGGAAAATATCTCTAATAGAAATGCGGGCCATCTAATTATATGACTAAGTACGGGTTTTACTTAGTGAGACAGTGCAGACTAATTATGTGACGAAGTGCGGGTTTTACTTAGTGAGACAGTGCGAACTAATTATGTGACTAAGTGCGGGTTTTACTTAGTGAGACAGTGCGGATATATTGCAGACCTTTGGACAGCGTGTATCACCATCGTGAAACTGAAGAAAGAGCATATCTACGTAATGGTATCTCATTGTAATAAGATGATGCAGTCTACGAAGCTGGAGTGCGGATATGTCTAAATATTCTACGAACTTTCTGAAGCTATCCTAGAGAATAAATATGCAGATGTATAAAGGATTAGAGCAAGGTTTAATGCGGACATATCACAGATATATGTGTGGACTGTTCTGAGCAAATAAACGATGCAGACTCTATTATGAAGAAGTGATCATGATGTTATCACGGAAGCAGCCCTGGCTTGATGTAACTGTATCACCCAACTTTCAAGATGCCCTTCTTTGACATTCTTGATCAGACCTATCCTTGATTTCACCACAGTGCCATAGTCTTGGTGAAATCTCAGTAAAGTATTTCGATGCCATCTCAAGAAGAAGGTCTCGGTACTATCTCCGAAACGAGTGCAGTACAAACTCTATATTAATCTCAGCTAGCAGTTCAGTAATGCTTTTCGAAGTATGTGAGTAAGATAAGTTCGATCAACTTCAGAGAAGGAGTTTCGGTGTAAATCACAGTCATAGTCATGACTTCTGATATAAAAAGAAGGATTCTCAGTGATATGTCAAGCAGTACATTAAAGGATCTTGGAACAGCTAATCTACCAAAGATTTGAAGTATCTACAACTGATATAAGTATTCAGTTTGGAGGGAACTTGAAGTCTCAAGCCTTTAAGACCTGAATTGACGGTCCAAGCACAAGGCACCAGTTCAAGGAAAATCAAGTAAACTTATGAATAAGGAATTGATTTATGTTGGTTATATGATAGGAAGCAATGTAGCATCCTGATCGAAGCATGGTAGGAGCTCCTAGTGAATCAGCTCCGAGAAAACCTCTTTGACAAACATTACTAATAGAAAGTAGTCATCAAGAGTAATGGTCATCATGGAAAATATTTCTGGGATGTGATGACATATAGATGAAGCAAGCCAAGAGAATGAAGCTCTTCATTCCTATGAAATTGCTACAGGATGACTCAAGGGGAAAAGGGTATGAGGTAGGTATATATTTATATGCTAACATTGGATGTTGTGAAGTCATGTCATATGGTTGCAGGTAATGAACTTCTGTATTTAGAAGTATGATCTGTGAGAGGAGTATCTCTCAGTGCACGAACAGATGAAATCAACATAATATGTCCTCATGGAATATGAGGTGGTTGTATATGAACAAGAAACTAGAAAGGTTGTAAGTCCCCGGGAATGTGCAGAGAGGAAAAAGATCATGAAATGCAACCATGTTGAGAGGCAGTTATCATCTGGAAGCAAAGAAGATGTGACTAGGAGATCTCCTGGGAGGATATGTAGACTCTGACAAAAGTCTGGTAAATAAAAAGACCCTTGATAAAACATATCATTAGGAGATGTGTCAATCTGTATGAAGGATATCGATACCTACAGGAAGAAGTCATGGTGAAAGATCATCACTAAGGTAACTTTTGTTCTAAAAGTTCATATCTATATGTTTATCTAAATGAACTTGTGCAGGGTTGCTAATCATGAGAAAGGATGTATAATCCTTGAAAATGATTCGAAGGAAAGCAGCATGGCATAACCGTGGACTAGATAAGGAAGTCTGATGAATCACTTTCTGATAGCTGACATGACTCAGGATGAAAGTGATGGATGATCTGTGCCCTATGAAGCTAAAAGTTGGAGATTCCTCAATATCGAAATCCATGACATCGAGGACAGGAATTCTTCATGAGAAACTGGGTGTCTCACCATTGTTGCTGAAGGTCCCTAGTTAAGAGGGAGCCTGATGGTAAGTTTCTTTCTTGGAAGAAACTTGGTAATTCCTAAGAATGAGCTTAGGTACATTCCTTGTTTAGGAATGAGTACATTCCCTTGTGGAATAGGTCCTCCCTGGTTGAGAGGGAGAGATAGACACATCATTCTGGTCTTGGGAAGACAGAATGGAGGATTGGGTAATCATCTGGCATTCGATACTCTTTGAGAATGTGATAGGGCATTCAAGATAAGAGTAGTCGAGGACCGATATTCTTTGAGGGCTAGCTACCCAAGAGAAGAATAGTCCAAGAAGGTCATACTTTGGGAACACCCGGGTGGAGTATGTACCTTGGAGAGACAATGACGAAGGTGTCTATAAGTCATGTGTCTCGCCAGCATTGAAGCCCATTGTCTCGTTGAAAAGATGGGGTTGTTATTCAAGGCGTCGCACTAGAACAATGCTGGTTGATATGATGCTATAAAGATACGATTACCAATCCGATTTTTCTTATGAGATTGTTCAGTTTGAAAATAACCATGTACCTATATGAATACCTCCCTAGTTAAGAGGGAGTGTTGAAAAGTGTAACTAGGTCTATCTTCATGTTGACTATGTAATTATGTATATATGTAAAGAAGAAGTCAAAGATAATAAAATATATTTTGGTGTACTTGCTTCATGGGTTTCATGAACAATATTTTTATGTAGATAGACTTCTTCTTGATGTCTACTAGGTTTGGGTCTCCTATGCATAAAATATAATTATGTGTCATGTATATATATGAAGGAATCTATATGCTCCAGATCTTGTCAAAGCCGTGTATTACATCCAAGAAGTTTATGTAAGAAAATGTCCTCAAACTGACCTCTCTAAAAAGATGGAAGAAGAAGCTGTTATAAGTTATTAAATTCGACCTACAAGACTACATACAGGTCAGCCTAAAAGCCGAGTCATCGCCAATATATATACCTTTGTTCATGCGGATAATAGACATACAACGAAGATGCATATTACTCTGAAATTTGCGGATAACTCCGAACCAAAATCACAGAAAGAGTTTTCGAATCTATTACAGGAAGTATGTGCGGATCCAATACAAAAGGAATTGTGAACACAGCGTGATACACAAAATACAGTGTGATTCAATACAGCATGAATTGCGGAATTGTATCACAGCGAGATACAATTTGAATGCAGATGCCATTGAAATTGCGGACAAGTGTGATTGGTTTTGCGCACTATTATGGAGAGGAATAATCGAACAACATTAAAAGCCACATAGCAGATGACTAAAGGACGTGAAGACAGCCTCAATATTGGATTTATATTAACCTACAGCCTTTCAGATTATCAACAACTTTAGTCATTTTCATCACATGTTTAACTTGATTAACTTTAATCTTTTAATTTTCCTAAGTCAAACTTAGGTTCCTTAATTAAAAAGATTAATTAATTAAATATCTCTTAAACAGGATGGAATTTCTTAAATCACTTTCTGGGTCTTGGAGATCTTATGTACTCTAGTCCCTCCACAAATTTTGGGAGCTAGAGCACATTTGATGCTACCCTGTTGACCACACTTTTTCAACGACCCCATCGCAGTACACCCCCATTCTTTCAAATGGGACTTATCATGTTCGAGGTTCACGCCATTCAAAATTTCATCGACAGCAGACATTTTTATCAACAATGTAAACCCATTCTGCATGTGTATGATGTAAATGATCTAAGTAAGACCGTCATGTATGTAACAACCTAGGTAAGCCTAGTATATTGGTGACGATTTCTATCCTAGAAGGTTTTTGTCTCACTGATTTACTTGTGTTTTTCGACACAAGTTATCAGCAGAGTTTTCCCCTCCAGCCTCACCCCAAAGCTAAGGTGGATTTTGTCATCAGCATGCTAAGTGAGTCCTAGTGTTTTCTATCGAGTCCTTGTAAAAGTACTTTGGGAATAATCCTAGCTATTTGGCTAGATTATTTTATTACAAGCAACTTGGTCTACTAGATCATGTTTTGAGTCACAAAATTGGGTACCTATTTGAGGGTCTATACCAATGGGTATTCCCCCTTCATGTGTCTAAATGTATTTATCTTATGTAAAAAGGGTTGGAAAAAATAATTAAAATCCCCTCTCAGTCAATTAATTAAATTTTCTGGCCAAATTAATTAAAAATCCTAAGCCAAAAATTTAATTAATTTTAAGTCCTACGTAAGTTAAAATTCTTCAAAGGCAAAATTCGTTGGTCCTTAAAAAATGAATTTTTAAAGGCCCCAGGCCAAGGGAATATTGAGAATTTCAAGAAATTTTGGACCCTTGGGCCTTGGTGGTTAAGTCAAAGTCAAAATTTTGAGGTCATTTACTCAAAAATAGTATTTTTGAGTTAATTAAAATGGAATTTAATGATAAATTCGTTTTTCCTCAAATTTATAATTTCGACAGTCCAGATTAAAAGATGATCAAATCTTTTCGACGGCCGAGATTATTTTGACATGGATCAACCGAACTAGCCGTTGGAGATTTTGTCTTATAAATTAGAGGTCTTTGTCAGTGTTTCAATCATCTGATCTTTGAATCGTGCACTTGTCTTGGAAGCTCTTGTGATTTCTTTTGATGAATAAAGCATAAAGACTTTGGGGTTGCAAACTTTGGTGTTCCTTTTACAGATCTATGTGGTGATTTATTTCTAAAATCTGCTACTTTGTTTGGCATTTTTATGGTTGATGGCCTTCATGGATTGATCTGCATACAGGTATCTTGTGCAGTTTTTTGGGTTCATAAAATGACATTTTTTATTTAACGGAAAGACTAGTTATCTATTTTTCTGAAGGATCTCATGTTATTTTCTTAAATCTCTATCAATCTAAAGTTTAGATTTAAGTGTGCAGGGAAAAAAAAATTTAAGGTTTGAGCGTCTGGGGAAGTCTTCAGTTGGACCAGCCGACTCTCAGATTTCGTAAATCTGAAAAAGCCCATTGTTTCTAATTTTTCAAAGCTATCTTACGAAATTGTGTTTTTACAGGGTCTTTAGGGCTTGTGCCTCTCTTTAAAATTTCAAATTTCTAAAATTTGTGCTGAAATGGGTTTAAATCTGGCCATGAGGGCCTTCGATCTGTAGATTGACATTGTAAATTTGTATATTTGCTCTAGGTTGTAAGGGTTTCATAAATTTTTGTGCATATTTTTGGTTCTGTTCTGGTTTTGCAAGTTGCAGGGTTTTCTCATAAAAAATTTTAAGATCTGAGCCAGATCTAGCCCCCGAGGGCGAGATCTAGCCTCAGAAT
This sequence comes from Pinus albicaulis, assembly GCA_034641835.2. Lineage (NCBI taxonomy): Eukaryota > Viridiplantae > Streptophyta > Pinopsida > Pinales > Pinaceae > Pinus > Pinus albicaulis. The sequence continues at coordinate 1,463,520,819 of CM076570.1, forward strand.
CGCTTCTGTTGGCAAATCTGAATGTTATTTGATTTAAGGAGCATCTAAAAGCTGATTTTGTGGGAAGAATTTAAACTATTGGACGAAATTTTAAGTGTTATGGGTTTTCCTTGCACCCTGCCTACATAAAAGTTGCCTTTGCATCATTCGCGTCCAGTCCCGCCCTTCGATTTCACCGTTTTCCTCCACGCTGACCAGCTCGACCATCCTTGTATTCACGTCCTCCTCTGTCGTCGTCCCTTCATCTCTGCAGTCGAGCCTCCTTAACATGTCGTCGACCTAACCCTCCTTTTTCCTTGACCGCCCAGCCTCATCAAATTACCCTCTACCGTCGTGTATCCCCTTTCTGCCGTCTAGCATCTCCCTTTGCGTTGACCCTTCTTTTCGTGCTAGACCTTTCTCTTTGTCATCGAATTCTTCACTCCTTCGCCGTCGTGCTCCAGCTCACCTACAAAACAAACAAACAAAAACGCACGCAAATGAAAAGACAAACACATATGCGTTAAAATTTTTAAGTGCGGATTCATTTTTTTTTATTGCGTTAGTCTTTGATTTTAATTTTAGTTAGATTGTAAAGAGGGTTTAGTTAGGTTTTAATTTCATTTTCCATTTTGTTATTTAACTTTAGTTTTAATTTCGTTAGTTTTAAGTTCCAAATTTTTTTTAGTTCAAAGACTTTAGTTTAGTTTTATTTTAAATTGTAATTTTAGTTTTAATGTGTAGTGTTAGTGTTAGGTTGTAGATTTTAATTCGATTTGTTTTTCGTTTTTAGCCTTAGTTTAACTTTAGCTTTAGTTTTGTTTCGGATTTTTAATTTTAGATTTTAATCCATAGTTTAGTTTTAGGTTGTTTTAGAATTTCCTTTTTTTAGATTTTTTTTTTTTTTTTAAATTAAATTCTAAAATTCTAAAAAATTAAAAAAAAAAATTCTAGTCAAATGAGCTTAAATTTTTTATCTAAAATTTGACTATATAAACATTTCAATTTCTAGATTGGGTTATTTAGAATATCATAGATTCAGAAACATCGCAAGCATCTGGCATTTATTTTTTAATGATCATCTCATGATAGCATTTCTGTGGATTCAAAGTATTTTAATGAATGGTTGTGGTGCTTCTTATTGAATATCATTGTGGTCATTGGTGTTTTCATAGCAACAGTTATACATCAATTACTTGGCTTTAATTGCATAACGAGATCTTTTAACTCCATAAGGCACTGGTTTTAATATAATTGATCTGTGAAATCTCATTAATCTCATCAAGTACTTGGTTATTTGACTGTCTCCTGAGTTGGTTGACTTCCAACCAATTCTTTTTCTTCATTTCTATTAGGGTCTACTTCCCTTAGCTTGCAAGGAGACAGCTTAGATAGAGAGATTGGGGATCAGGGTGACAGCCCCTGATCTGAGTCGTTGTCGCAGTGCCTAGACATTTTGTGCGACAACACTACCCTAACACCTCAAAATATCAACACTCCCTCTTACCAAGGAATGTGTTCTAGCAACAATACTTCACCCCGAAGTGTTCCACTGATCTCCGGTGTGGGTCTCTGCATTGATGATTGGCCTGCTGCCCTTCATCACTGCATTGTTGCTGCTCTCCCGTACTACTGCCCATGACTCTGCCACTGCCATTGCTACATCCATACTGCAGCTCCCTCTCAAATTTGTTGCATCGTGCTGCCAACTGTTGCACTGCAACTCAGTTGCCGAGAGTAAGCAACTGAAGTTCTCCCTCCCAACCTTTGACAGACAAGTTAGTTGGGTTGCATCACATCACTGAAGCTCCATAGGTTGTTGCTTCATGTTTTCATCTGCAAGTTGTTGCGTTGCTACAGCTTTGCACTACGTAAGCAGACCTCCTTTGCGCAAAATTCCCCTATGTTGTTGATGTGCTGCGCTATCCTCCTGAAGCCTCTGCGCTGATGTAGCTCTGCACTGCGTAAGCAAGCCTGCTCTGCGCTGATGAAGTCACATTAACCCCTTTGCGATGCACCCTCTCAACATCCAGCTCTGCCTCTGCTCCATCTGTGATCTTCTGCACCCACTGCTCCACTTGTCCCGCTAACGTCTTAAGGCTCCCGTAGCTCGTATGTGATCCTGCCTTCACTCTGTAGCTGCGCTACAAATCAAGATCGCCCCACTTTCGTGGTTGATGAGCGCTCATGGCTACACCATCTTCAGAGCCATCGTCCGCCACAACAGCCTTGGAGCTAGAAGCTTCCTTGTCCTTTTTCTTCAGAGGACAATTGCTGGCGAAATTTCCTAGTTTGTCGCACTGGAAACATATGATCTTCGACAGATCACGCTTATTTCTCCCTTGCTGCCTCTTTGATGCCAAGGCCGCATCTTCCTCTTCTTCCTTCTTCACTTTCATCGAACAGGTGTTGTATTGTTTCTTCATCATTCGGCGGATTTCCTCTTGTCGAAGGATAGCCCACATGTTGTCCCAGTTGAGAAGGTCTGCTCTGCCCAGAGACTTCGGACAAAATTTTCCCATTCCTCTGTGACTACATTGAGTGCAGTCCTCACCATGACATCATCATCTACCTTGACTCCCATACCAATCAGCTGATCTTAGATCGATTGTAGTCTGGACAGAAAAGGATCGATCTCCTCTCCCTTGGCCATCATGAATAACCTCTGATGGTTCTCCAGAAGCATCTTCCGCTGGACGGATCTTCCTTCATATAGTGTGGTTAGAGCCACCCACATCTCATGAGTCGTTGCCTTCTCGGCTATGTGTGGGACCACATGATCTTTGACCCCGTCCATGATAAAGCGTTTGGCATGTGTCGCGGCTTCTTCATGCTTCTTCAGTAGAAGAGCATTGGTTAGCGTGGCGAGGACTTTCTCTGCATGCTGCCCCAAGCCGTATGCCTCCATGACTACCAAGATTCTGCCCTTCCAAATTGCAAAGTTGGACAGGTCGTCCAACCTATCCTGATCACGTAGTCCATGAGGTGCCATCTGCTCAAAAAATATGTAGGAACGAATCCTCCTCTCTATGCTAGAGACTCGGATCTAGGGTCCTTGGTGAGAAAGGCACCCTCTGCTCCCTTTGACAACTGACTCCCTCTTTTGGAAGTCTACCAAACAAAACAAATCAGCTCTCTTCAATCCTTTGATCGATCTTCAGACTTCTTTCGCTGAAAATCTTCTGAGAAGTTGTTCTCCTACCGCTCTTCGACAACTAGGTTTGGGCTAAATTCTGCACCGACAGAATTTTAACCCCACCAGCAACTATTGAAGGTTTGTAGCTCAACTTCCGGCACTCTAAATCAGCAATCAGCATAAGGATTACATCACCCTAGCTGGCTTCTATGTGAACAAACAGTCTCAGCGCAGTTTCAATGCTACCTCTACGAAGTAAGTGCGTGGGCCTGTGTGGATCTGCGTGGAGACTGCGTCACCCTGGCCTCAACGTGGCTTTGCTTCCTTCTGCTGCTGTGCTACCTTTTCTAGTCCAGTTTTATGTTGTTGTTGCTGCTGCTTTGTGCATCACAGATTCTTCGGTCTTCTTGTTGGAGATCCAAGCTAGATCTGCAATCACTCTGATACCATGTGAAAAATTTTTAATATCTCATACAGAAACCCTACTGTTAATTTTCAGATTTACTTCTCCTACTTACATTAAGTTATTAATGTGAAATATTGAGCATTAACATCGAAGTAATACATCAACAACCTACACATACAGATCTAAATTGAATACATGCACAATGACAAAGTGAGACAGAAGGATTTTCTGGACCACTGTCCCTGGAAAAACCCAATGCGAGAAAACTGGTCTTCTGGCTGCTGGAGGGTTTTATTATTAAGTAGATTCTAAGTACAACAAATCTAGGCACCAACTGGTTAACTCAACAAAGAAATAAAACTGCAGCTAGAGCTTTGTTCTGGAGACAGAAAAATTGATTGATTCACACCCTCAAACGAGATTTACAGAACTCGGCCCTTTTCAGTCTTTAGAAACCCCAGCACTGCTCTAAAGCCCTCTGCGTCAGCCCTTATGCTGCTCAGGAAGGGCTTGTGTCACCCCAGACTGGGTTATGCTGCCCCTGCTTTGCCCTGGTTGGGCCTGCATCAGCCCTGCTAGCCTCTTGCTGCCTCTGCGCTGCCCTTTTTGGGGCTACGTAGCCCTACGTAGCATTCTCTGGTTCGGTTTATCTATTGTTGTTGCTGCTTTCTCTGTTGCTTTCTGCAACAAAGATTTCTCCAACCATCTTGCTAGAGATCCAGCTAGATCTGCAGTCCCTATGATACCATGTGAAAATTTTTTGATATGCTCAAACAAAAACCTTATTGTTAAATTGTTGATTTACTTCCCCTACTTACATTAAGTTATTAATGTGAAATCTTCAACATTAACATCGAAGTAAATACAATAACAACCTACACATACAGATCTAAACTAAATAACATGCACAATGACAAAGTGACACACAAGGATTATTTGGAGAACTGTCCTCGAAAAAACCTAATGCGGGAAAACCGGTCTTCTGGCTGCTGGAGGGTTTTTATTATTAAGCAGAATCTAAGTACAACAGATTTGGACCCAAACTGGTTAACCCGACAGAGAAATAAAAGAACTGCAGCTATACCTATGCTCTGGAGACAGAAAAACTGACTGATTCACACCCTCAAACGGGATTTACAGAACTCAACCATTTTCAGTCTTCAGAAATCCCAACGTTGCTCTGAAGCCCTCTACGTCAGCCCTGATAGTACGTGTCAGACCCTGCGCTGCTCAGGAAGGGCCTATGTCACCCCATATTGGGTTATGCTACCCCTGCGCTGCCCTTTTTGGGCCTACGTAGCTCCTGATGCCTTTGCATTGTCCCTGTTGGGCTCTTGGTTGAGGTGCGTAGCTGCTGCCTCCGTGTTGTCTCGGTTTGCTGCTTCATTGTCTTCGTTGCACTCTTAGCCTGGGATCAAGCCATCCCTCTTGCCAATACTGCCCCTCGCTGCAACTGAAACACTTATGAAATTCTTAGCAAACCATGCCCTAGAATTCTAACTTAGTTTCAGTGCTCTGCCACTGTGTGTGTTCTCCAACTGACTCCAAGCCCTCTTCTTATACTTTTCTCGTTGAAACATCAACGACCGTGATCTAATCTTGAATCGACGGCTAAGATTAGAAGATGCTTGATCCATGTGACTTAAGTCATTTTCATCATATGTTTAATTTAATTAACTTTAATCTTTTAATTTTCCTAAGTTAGACTTAGGGTCCTTAATTAAAAATATTAATTAAATAAATATCTCTTAAACAGGATGGAATTTCTTAAATCGCTTTCTGGGTCTTGGAGATCTTATGTACTCTAGTCCCTCCACAAAGTTTGGGATCTAGAGCACATCCGATGCTACCCCAACACCTCAAAATCTCAACAGTTATTTCGTGACTAGTTGCTAAAGTGATTGAGAAGTGCTGATTTGCATAAAGTTGTATAATTTGGTCATACTATTGATTCAACCCCCCCCCTCCTCCCCCCCTCCTCTCAATAGTGTCCCAATTTCCATTGTTTCTAACAGGGCCCCCTTCTTAGGCAGGAAGGCTACACTTGTCCCATCTACAGTTCAAAGTTTGAAAGGAAGTAATTATTTCTTTAGAATGATCATGCCAGTGTCATTTAAGCTTCCTTCAGTTATTATGGAGTGAGCCCAGTTCTGATCCTGCATTTCTTGTGCTTGCACCTCAAAGCTTACAAGCCCCAGGTTGATGATTAAATGTCTGGGATTTATACATATAAATAACCCAACACGAGCACCAGTTTGCCAAGCAGTTGTCGGGTTTCTTGGAGGGTCAGTATTCTTCCTTGCTTCTAAGCAGGATCATCGGCACAACTTTTTTTAGGGATGATCAATATCGTGTGAGGATGTTGTCATTGGTCTATGCCATCGTGTTAATTTTGGGCATCTAGGTCCAAACTCCATGTTGCATTGCTCATATGATGATGATGATATTTTTGTTGGATTCCTCTTTCGGAGAGGTCCAAGATTGATCTAAAGATCATCTTGTTTGGATGAGTAGAACTTATATTTTGATTATATTTTCCACACGTGCAATTTGTGAAGGTCAGCCTGAATTGTAATGTAGACTCACAAGCCCAACAGATGTGTCACACACCCTCATTGATGGATATAAATTGGAGAGACTTGATGCTCATTTGCTCATCATCTCATCACACACATTCCTCATGATCTGATTGGTTCGTACAGCCTAGAAGAGACTTCTCTCTCTCCCACGTGTGAATCTGGATGCTGGAAATATGGATAATGCGCGAAATGGATGCTGGAACTCTAGATGTCGGAAATATGGATGCCAAAAATATGGATGATGTCAAAAATGTATGCCAGAAATCTGGATGCCGAAAATATGGATGCCAGAAATATGGATGTCAGAAATCCTTTTGTTGACTTGTGTTGACTGTTTTGGGAGTTGTCTCATGAGATGTGTGTGACACTTAAGGAAGGTTGATCTTGGATGTGTTTGACTGAACCTCCGGGAGGTTGGAAGAGTTGACTGAACCTCCGGGTGTTTGAACATTGTTGTAGCAAGCATTTCTCTCTATCTTTGCTGGACAAGAAGAATTGTAAATTCTAATTTATTATATTGGCTTGTCTTCGTTCGATCTATTATTATGTTCTATCAGCATTTACTTTCAATGATTATGTGATTGCTAATCTGAATTGGGCCTATAAGAAAGATTGAAGTAAACTGCTTTAAGCATAGAACATACCATGGTTATCTAAATTTAACATGGTATCAGAGCTAAGGTGAAGACAAATCCCAAGCTAGTGTGAAAAGAAATCACCGAAGAAGTTGTCCTATCAAGGACCAATGGCCTCCACATACAAGGGTTTCAAGAGTGATGATAAGATGACTGATAAGTCTGATTGTCATGCCTGGAAGATGTCTTTGGATTTGGTATTGGAAGGTCAAGAAGTCATGGACTATGTGCAGGGAAGATAAATGAGCCTCCAAATGCACCGGTTGCCACAAAGAAGAAGTATAGAAAAGGGGAAGTCAAGGTGAAGATGATCATCAGGGATTCTATTCATAAGCACTTGGTTGCTTATATCTCCAAGTTGGGTACATCTAAAGAGAAGTAAAATAAGTTGGTTAGCATGTTCAGGACTAGCAATGTTAATCAAGTTCTTTTCTTCAAGAACAAGTTGAAGAATATCAAGAAGGGCAAAGAAGAATCCATTCAATCCTATTTTATGAGGCTCACAAAAATCAGGAATAATCCCTTAGCTATTGGAGAAGAAGTAGTTGATCGAGAGCTCGTTCTCATTGCTCTTGGAGGACTCCCTCGTGATTGGTATGTATTCAATACTACTATTCTTAATAATAATGTGATTCCTTATTTTGATGAATTGTTGACGAGGTGCACTCCAGAGGAAACAAGAATGATGGAGAGAGACCAACCCTCAAATGGGAATGGAGGTGACCCTACTGCCTTTACCGCTCATGCAAAAAAGAGGAAGGCTCCCTCTGATCGAAGTGGAAATGGTCAACCTTTCAAGAGGTCAAGGAATTCCAGGTATGATGAATCCAATGTTGTTGATAATAAGAAAAATGAATATACTCTTATATCTGCCCTCTCTGTTGCATCTCCTCCCGACACCCTGGATGTTTGGTTGATTGATAGTGGTGCTTCAAGGCACCTCACTAGATATAAAGAAGCCCTTTCTGATTTGATTGAGAAGGATACTAATTTGGACACTATCCTTGAAGACAATGCCACCTATCCCGTGAAAGGGAGAGGAACTGTGACCCTTCATCTAACTCAAGGTCAAGTCCTCTGCTTGCAAGATGTGTTGTATGTACCTGATTTGAAGAAGAATCTAGTTTCCATATCCGCAATGGAAGACAAAGGATTCAAAGTGGCATTCATCAATGGAAAGGTACGCATTTGGAAGAAGAACGTCAATGAAGCTCTTACTATTGGTTTTAGAGTTTATACGCTCTATCAGATTGGTGGAAGTTCATTAAGGGCCATGACATGTGACACAACTCTTCAAACCGAGCTATGGCACCAGAGGTTTGCACACCTTCATTACAAAGCCCTTCTCGAAGCAAGGAAGGTGGTGTTAAGGATGCTTGAGTTCAAAGATAATCATGAAGGTGTTCATCAGGGTTGTGCAGAAGGAAAGCATACAAGGGGACCATTCCCCTCAAGTGTCACGAAGACATCTGATATTTTGCAATTGGTACATTCTGATCTATCTAGTATGATGCCCGTAATATCCTTGGGAGGATGCTTGTATTATATCACTTTTATAGATGACTTCTCTTGCAAGACTTGGATATACTTCTTGAAAAAGAAGGATGAAGCATTCAAGTGGTTTCGTAACTTCAAGGCCTTGGTGGAAAATCAAATAGCAAAGAAGATCAAGATTTTGAGAACCGATAATGGCACCGAGTATGAGTTGAATGAATTCAATGACTTTTGTAGGGAAGTTGGCATTAAGAGGGAGACGACTACTGTGTATACTCCTGATCAAAATGGTGTTACTGAAAGAAAGAATAGAACCATTGTGGAAGAAACCCATGCCATGCTTTATGACCAAGGTCTTCTAAAGTTTCTATGGAGAGAAGCTACCAACTCTACTGTGTACGTTCAAAATAGATGCCCACATTCTACATTGGACTCCAAAACTCCCGAAGAAGTCTTATCTGGTAAGAAGCCTGATGTCTCCCATTTTAGATTTTTTGGAAGTCTCATTTATTTTCAAGTGTCGAAGGAAAAGAGAAGCAAGTTGGATGCTTCTGGGAATAAAGGAATGTTTGTGGGCCATAGTGAAACTTCGAAGGCATATAGAATCTATGTGCCTGGTCAAAGAGAAGTGGAGATATGCCATGATGTCACCTTTGATGAAGATGTTGCCCTCAGGAAAGTCAGGGATCTTCCTAGCTCAAAGGAAGACAAAGAAGAAGAAGAAGAAACAGGGAAGCTGGAAGAACCGAAGGATGAACCAATGCCTGATGTTGAAGGTCTAATGGATCCTATTGATCCACCTCCTTCAAATAAAAGGAGACCCTTATGGGTTAGAGACACTCTCCAAGATGTCAAGAGACATATTGCTCCAAGAGGAACATGCTGTGAAAGCAAGAAGTCGAATAGGTACCAAGGGTACCTAGCAGCCATGAGCATTATTGTACAATTTGAGCCTGGAACATTTGAAGAAGTCGTAAAGCATCAAGTTTGGAAGGATGCTATGCATGAAGAATATGAGTCTATTATGAAGAATGATGTCTGGGATGTGGTCCCAAGACCAAAGGACAAATATGTTGTCACCTCGAAATGGCTCAACAAGATCAAGCATGGAGCCAATAAAAGTGCTGAAACGTACATGGCAAGATTTGTTGCCCAAGGCTTCTCTCAAAAGGAAGGTATAGATTATGATGATATATTTGCACTTGTTTCCCGCTACACCACCATCTGATCGATCATTGCCCTTGTTGCAATGCAAGGATGGAGTCTCCATCAGATGGATGTGAAGACTGCTTTCTTACACGGTTCAATCAAGGAAGAGGTTTATGTGGAGCAACCTCTAAGGTTCGAAGTCCAAGATAGAGACACATGTATGCAGGTTGAAGAAAGCCCTCTATGGGTTGAAGCAAGCCCCCATGGCTTGGTATGAGAGGATTGATAGCTACTTGATGAAGTTGGGCTTCACTTGAAGTGATGTTAATCCAAACCTTTATTTTAAGGTTGATAAAGATAGGCCTCTTATTCTGGTTCTCTATGTTGACAATCTCTTCCTGATAGGTGATGACCCTCTTATTCATCAATGTAAGAGGGAGCTAGCTTCTGAGTTCGAGATGAAGGACCTAGGACTGATGCACTATTTCCTAGGCTTGGAGGTCTGGCAAAAGCCAGGTGAGATTTTCCTTTCTCAAGGAAAATATGTTGTGAAGTTGTTGGAGAGATTTGGGATGGTGGATTGTCAATCTGTATTGACACCAATAGAACTGAACTTTAAGTTGTGTGGAAGCGTTGTTGGGCCCGAGCTGGGAAATCCCACCGACTATCGACAACTCGTAGGGGCCTTGATGTTCTTAGTGAACTCACGTCCAAATGTATGTTTTGTAGTGAACACTATGAGTCAACATATGGTTGAGCCTCATCATATTCACTGGATTGGTGCCAAGAATCTATTGAGATATCTTCGGGGCACAATCTACCAAGGGCTGAGATACACTACCAGGAGTATGAGGCACCTTGGATATAATGATGTCCATTGGGCAAGCAGTGTGGTGGATCGTAAGAGCGCATCTGGATGTTGTTTCACCCTGGGTTCTGCTTCGATCTCTTGGATGAGCAAGAAGCAGAAATCAGTTTCTTTGAGCACCGCTGAAGCCGAATACATTGCAGTGAGTATGGCCTGTTGTGAAGCTGTTTGGATGAGAAAGCTCTTCAGTGAGCTATTTGGGCATGTGCTAGATACCACCATTATCCTTTGTGATAACCAGAGTGGGATTCGTCTTTCTGAGAATCTAGTCTTCCACGACCAATCCAAGCATATTGATATTAGGTACCACTTTGTCCGAGACATGTTACAATGAGGTGTCATAAGGCTCGATCACATTGGGACTGATGAGCAGGTCGCAGATATTCTCACAGAGCCCCTAGGGAAGATCAAATTCTTAACCTTCCGTGAGAAGCTTGGAATCGTGGACAGACCCTATTGTGAGGGTCCCGCCTGAGTTGGACTATGAGCTCTAGGAGCTCCAGGGGGCTTGGGGTAGCTTCTTGGAGCTATAAGCAACCACAACGTTAGGTTCACCGAACCTTGTGGGTGTGCTACTTCCCCACCATTATGATATTGAGCTGGTTCACCCTCTCTTTGAACTACGCCCCGCATGCATCCTACCCATGGAGTTTTGGAGTCATGGGAAATACCTCTCATTTGGCCAATGAGGTGGGAAATGTGGATAGAGACCAATAGCATGACCGATGGATGCATCGGAGATTGTCGTACTCTCTATGTCTAGGATGGGATGTGTCCAACAACTTGATCTGGGATCAAGTCTGGATGAGGTTCTTACCTCTAAACTGACTTCAGTTTAGTATATGACTCTCTTGAGTCCCATTGAGGTTTTAACCTCTAAGCTGACTTCAGGTCACTAGAGTGTGTTGTCCTTCTGACTCGCTCTCGTTGTGCGAAGAAGAGCCAGCAAAGCATGTTACAGCAGGGTGACACAAGAGTGCAGGATGATATATGATAGTACACTATGGTACCGTATGATAGGATGGCACAGTGAACAGATGGAGTTCTCCCTAGTTGAGAGGGAGTGTTAATTTAGGGCAACTAGGTCCAAACTCCATGTTGCATTGCTCATATGATGATGATGATATTTTGTTGGAGTCTTATTTCGGAGAGGTGCAAGATTGATCTAAAGATCATCTTGTTTGGATGAGCAGAACATGTATTTTGATTTATTTTCCACACGTGCAATTTGTCAAGGTCGGCCTGAATTGTAATGTAGGTTCACAAACCCAACAAATGTGTCACACACCCTCATTGATGGATATAAATTGGAGATACTTGATGCTCATTTGCTCATCATCTCATCACACACATTCCTCATGATCTGATTGGTTTGTACAGCCTAGGCTTCTCTCTCTCCCACGTTCCCACGTGTGAATCTAGATGTCGGAAATATGGATGATGCCAGAATTCTGGATGCCGGAAATCTGGATGCTGGAAACCTGGATGCCGGAAATGGATGCCGGAAACCCTTTATTGACTTGCGTTGACTGTTTTGGGAGCTGTCTCATGAGGTGTATGTGACACTGAAGGAAGGCTGATCTTGTATATGTTTGACTGAACCTCCGGGAGATTGGAAGAGCTGGTTTGACCAGCCAAAGTCTTTGCTGGCTAGGGCATCCTGTTGACTGCTGTAACAAACATTTCTCTCTATCTTTGCAGGACAAGAAGAATTGTAAATTCTGATTTATTATATTGGCTTGTCTTCTGTCGATCTATTATTATGCTCTATCAGCATTTACTTTCAATGGTTATGTGATTGCTAATCTGAATTGGGCCTATAAGAAAGATTGAAGTAAATTGCTTTAAGCATAGAACATACCATGGTTATCTAAATTTAACAATAATAATCTAGAAGAAAAACTAATAAAATATCACAAGAACTTGTCAATGCTAAATAGAAATCAATTGTAAAAACCCTAAACAATTTGCCTTAGATTTCTCAACACTGGGTAATAGATATGGTTTTCCTCAAAGCCATAAAGTCGAATGTACACATTTCTTTCTTTGTAAATAAAGTCACTATTTTCCCTTGGAGAAGGTCTGGGGCTTCTTTCGCTAATCTTTCTAGAGAATGCCCAATCAACATCTTATCTAAATCTCCTAAAAAACAAATCTTAAACATTGTAAAAATTGAAAGAGGTTTTGTGATTCTAAAACATAACGTACCATAAGGGAATAGGTTCCAAGTCCATATAGATACCCCTTTCGGTGTTACATTTTCAACTTGGTTACAAAAGAGAATTACATATACCAAATATGGGCCATGAAGAATCTTTGGGTTTTTTGTAAATTAGCTACCTGGCAAGCAATCTCGTTTGATATTAACATTCCCTAGTCAAAGAGTATGTCTTTATTAATGATTAATCACATAGTGCATGACATATTAAAGATACCTAGGGACTTTTGAGGTATTCTCTTGGCCAACAATCCCAACGAAGCTCCATTCAACTTCCTAGTATTGCAGTATGAAGTCTGTAGTGTTAATTTGGTAGGTCATGATGTTCTTTTTTTTTTGACATTAACGGATAATTAGATTAAAAAGCGGCAAACCAGTTGCTGCGGGCTGGAGCATTACAGCACTGTCTGAAGTTGAAATTCAATTTACACAGAGAGGGATCTCGGCCTTTGATACAACTAGAGAGTACGCCATAGAGATCGTGCCTCAAGATGACTAAAACCTTGACAGGAAATACTTTAAGATTGCAGGAGTAGTCTTGAAAGTCCATTGTAGCCTGTGGTTCTTCCAGATTGCAGAAATAGGGTTTGATGTAGGATTCTTTAAGTCTTCCGTGAGAGCTATGCGCTGGGATATGAAATCGGCATTGACTGCCCTTATAAAGATCAGAGAGCTAGCCAAGAAATCTAGCTAGGTCCAATCCAAAGCCATAATATTGCACCTTTACTTTGACGAACATCCAATGCAAAGTAACATCGCCCTTTGGATCAGTCGACATAGCCCGCCCATTTCTTACTCGGCTTCTGAGACAGCAGGGGACACAGAAAGAAGGAGAGGGCAATGAAGTGGTTATCTAGAGAGAGACCGGGGTCAAAAGCCATTGGCGGCATGAACTGGAGCAATCCAACAGAACAGGAGTTAGAAAAATTTTGAAATACAGGTCGATCATCAGGAGATTAAGGAATGATGCAAATAGACTCAACAGTGTTGACTAACAGGGATCTTCGACTACGAATAGAGCCAAAATTGGCTTCCAGGTCAGCTTGAGTATTCAGATGCCTCAGAATATGGAAAAAGGAGATTTTTCGGAACTGGGCCAGAATAAGCCTGATTTTCTTGAGAATGGGGACTAAATGAACCTGCGATGAGTTCGAATTGGAATTCAAAGCTTGGATGACAAGCCTGGAGTCTCCAAAGACCTAAAGAGAAGGAAAGTTCCTGTTGATAGCCAGATTTAGCGCCTGCCACAGAGCTAGAGCCTCTGCTCTGTTATTTGATTCGATGCCCAACCCCCATTGGTATCGAAACTCAGTTGAGCCACCAGGGTTCAGTAGAACCCCACCCCTGCCCGCAGCCCCAGGGTTGCCTTTAGAGGCCCCGTTGAAGAAGAGACAATGATCATCCAATGCAGATCGCCACTTGATAAACTCCTGTTCCTCCAAGCGAATTTCCCAATTAGCATGGGAGATTGCAGGGGAAATTGTATTGTTTTTATAATTTGGAGCGAGATCTTTGAGCCAAAGCTCCTCCTCACTGTCCAACGCCGCTTCGTTCCTTATTGCAGGTTTAGCATCCAAAGACTCTCCCAATAGAGCTTTGATTTTAGTGATAACTTTGGCAAGAGTACAGTTTTCATCCCTGAACAGTCTATTGTTCCTCTCCAACCACAGCGTCCAGCAGGTGAATTTAGGGATCCACATCCAGGCAGTCTTGAGAAGGCTTTTTTTAGTGAAACAGAACGGAGATAATTTGGCCCAGTTGTGAAGCAGATTTGGGATATTTCCTGGAAGCTCAACTTTATCAGCCCCTGACATCAGGACCCCCCTCCAGACATCTTGGGCAAAGGGGCACAGTAACAACATGTGGTTAGCTGTTTCTACCTCCGACACACACAGAGGGCATCTAGAGGGTCCTTCCATTCCACGTTTTCTCAGGTTATCTCTAGTGAGAATGCTGTTATGAGCTAACGTCCAGCAGAAGAAGTCAACTTTGGGGAGCGAAGGGAAGGCCCAAATAAATTTCCATTGAGTTGGATCAGGAGGGACATTAGGAACAGCTGTCATACTTTTGTAACCTTCAGAAACTGAGAAAGATCCTGAGAGGGAGCCCCACCCTCTTTTGTCCTTAGCTGTTGCCTTTGTAGGAGATTTTCCTGAGCTTATCTAAAAGTAAACGAAGCTTCAACCTGCAGCCAATGGGGGACCTCTCCCAGGTTCCAGCTGTCCCACAATCTTCCAGTATCATCCGTCCAGGTGGAAATGTCCCACAGGGTTTTCAGATTGTTGGACTGTAGCCAAATTTTAATATTTGCAAGACCTTCAACATGGTTCAAAGGCTGGTCACCTAGGATCTGATCATCCCAAATTCTGATTTTTTTCCCATTACCTGGGATCCAGTAAAGGTTGTGACTGAAATGCTTCATAGCAGAAAGACAAAGTTTGAAAACCGGAGAACCTTTGGTGGTTTTTGGTGGCTGATCCAAACACCTCAAACGCTGTCCTTGGAAGTATTTCTTCCATAGGACTCTCTTACTCCAGCTAGATTTCCCAGCAACAATGTTCCACAGAATTTTGGAGCCCAGAGCGAGATTTTGGCCAACCAAATCTCTCATTTGTAGACCTCCTTCCAAGATTGGCCTCTTAATAGTGTCCCAATTGACTAAATGGAGTCTTCTTTCATTATTTTTCCCCCCTTCCCACAGGAATCTTCTCAGCAGACTATCCATTTTACTGAGGAAGGTTTTGGGAGCAAGCAGGATGGAGTGTTGATAAAGAGGCATACTTATGAGAACATATTTCATAAGGATAACCTTCCCAGCGTTGTTCAGCCAATAGGCTCCCCAAACTTGAATTCTGAGCTTTAGCTTGTCTAGCAGGGGCATCCAGTGGGCAACTTTAGGAATGGTTTTGAAGATTGGAATCCCAAGATATTTAAAGGACTCCCAGGTCTGAATTCCTTTCATTTCTAAGAGCCTTGCAATGTCAGTCAGTTCCTTGACCGAGCAGTTCCAGCCGAAGATTATGCTTTTTAAATAGTTAATCTTGCTGCCCGAGACCTCCTTATATATGTCCAACTCCTTCTTAAAGGATCTTGCAGAGTTTATGCTCGTTCCTCCAAGCAGCAGAGTATCATCGGCAAATTGGGCATGATTTATGTCTTTAACATTGTGAACCATTCTAAGGCCTGGCAGAGTTTGGATTTGTTGACAGTGGTCTAGTTGGAAGCTGAGTACAGAGGCTTGAATAGCATAGAGGAGCGGGGACAGCGGGCAACCTTGTCTTAAACCCCTTGAGGCAATGAAAAAATCAGTGGATTGGCCATTAACCAGCAGCGCAATCCAAGGGGAGGCAATGCAGGCTTTCACCCAATTTATGAAGATTATTGAGAAGCCCATTTTCTTCATAACAGCAAACAGGAAATCATGTCTCACCCTGTCAAAGGCGTTTGCCAAATCGAGCTTTATCACCATTCCTTTCTCTTTCTGATGGCAACTTGAGTGAACTGCTTCTTGCACCAGCACAATATTGTCCAGAATCTTTCTCCCTTTGATGAAACCTCCTTGATTTTCCGGAATGATGTTCGGCAAAATATTCTTGAGACGGTTGGCTATTATTTTGGTAATTAGCTTATAACTAGTATTACACAGAGAGATGGGACAAAATCTACTAAAATCGGAAGCTCCTTTCTCTTTCGGAATCAGGGCAAGGAAGGTCGAGTTGATGCTGCCTCCTATCTTGGAACATGATTGAGACTTCCTGACCATTCTCAGAAGGTCTTTATTGATTGTTGACTAGCAAGACTGAAAAAACCTAGCAATGAACCCATCAGGCCTAGGAGCTTTATCTGGCTCCATGCAATCCAAAGCCTTCTTGAGCTCATCCATGCTGATCGGAGCAGCCAGCATAGCATTAACAGACTCTTGAACACAGTGAGGAATTAGATCAAATGGGTAGGCTTGAGAATCTATAGGAGGATCTTCAGGCGCCGAATAAAGCTCTTTGAAAAAAGTGAAAGCTGCTCTCTTGATGCCTTCAGAATCTTTAACCACAGCACCATGGGAGCGAATTTCTGAAATAGTTTTGAAATGCTTGCGAGCTTCGGCTTGCTTATGGAAAAAGCTAGTATTTTTATCACCGGCCTGTAACCATAAGTTTTTGGATTTTTGTCTCCAGTACTCCTCTTCTTCCCTACTAGCTCTATGGAGGGCTTTTTGCATTTCAACTTCTTTTTGAAGCAGACTTTGGGTAACAGCAGCATTCTCCATTGCTGATTGATGGACAGCAAGGCTTTCTAAGGTCTCTTTTCTCTTGGCAGTGGGTGTTTTCAGAGTTTTAGCCCACTCCTTGAGCCTTCTTTTAAGACCCCTCAATTTTTCTTCCCACACATAAAATGGGGATCCCAGGACATGTCGATTCCAGGCTTCTGAAACCACCTCATGGAAACCATCTTGTTGAATCCACAGAGGACTGAATCTAAAAGGAATGGGACCTAGGTTTCCCTCCAGGGAGAGCTCGAGGCTAATAGGTTTATGATCAGAAGTGCAGTTTGGAAGGATTTTAGAAGAGGCCATTAGACCACATGTAAGGAAAGAGGTTTGGACGAGGAATCTGTCCAATCGAGCAGCTATGTGGTTGGGCCCTAATCTTTTGTTAGACCAAGTGTATTTCCCAGATGAAGGCTTGATATCCTCCAAGTCCCAGCCAAGCATAATGTCTTCAACCCATTCTCTAGCTGGGTCCCTGACTGGGGAGCCCCCCTTTTTCTCTTCAATGTCTAAAGTAACATTCAGATCACCTGCAATAATGATGTTTCCTGGATTGTGCAATAAAAGAAAGGACTGGAGCGAGTCCCAGCAAATTTTTTTCTCTGCTGGTAAGACCGGAGCATAAAGATTGAACATACTTACTTGTTGACCAGAATCTTTGTGGAGGAGCTGAGTGAAAATCCAGTGGGGGCAGCTTTCTTCGTGAATCAAGTCATATTTGGAGTTGTCCTAGAAGGAGGCTATCCCGCCAGAGGCGCCTCTAGCACTGACCGCTCTTCCGGGACCTTTACGCCAGAATGTTTTGCTAGTTTGGAGGAGAAGAATATCCTCCAGCGTTGTCTCCTGGATGAGAAGGATTTCAGGCGAATGCATCCTCACAATGTCTTTCAGGGCTTCTTCTTTCAGCCTGCTGCCTAACCCTCTGCAGTTCCAGGAGACGTACTTCATTATTTACTGGCTTGGGAGGTTGTGGCTCCTTTTGGAGCCTTGCTGTGCTTGCGCCCGGATCTGGTGTTCATCATTCCTTTGAGAGTTTTCTTGGAGCCTTGGAGCATATCCAGATAAGTTTTCTCCTCTCTCTGTTTCTTCTTGGATTTCCGACCCCTGGCCGACTTGATAGGAGTGATTTGCGAACTGTCTGATTCGGAGTCTCTCTCTTCTGATTCTCCCCCGGAGTCAGAGGCAAGACTGATGTGCTCCTCATTGCCTTCGTTTCCCCCTTGATGAACATCTGCTAGAGGGACAGTTGTTTCTTCTTCGGTTTCTTTCACTTTCTTCGACTGATCTTCAGTTTCTTCGTGGATCTCTATGGCATCCACCTTTTCACCTGAGGAGGGGCTGTCTTTTGAAACAGGCTTGGTCTTTGAATTGGTCTGGGGTTTCCCCATTGGTCCAGATTTTTTCTGCTCAGTAGGCTTTCAGACTACCTTGCCCTTTTTTTATCTCTTTCCATTCTTCTTCTTCCACCTTGTCCCCTGACGGGGCTTTAGGACAGTTTCGTTGGAAGTGACCATGCTCATGACAGATTCTGCACTTAAAAGGCAATTGCTCGTAGTCCAGTTTCTGGAAGTGATGCCAATCTCCGACTGTAAGTTTAACGGCTTCCGGCAGACTAGCTTCCAAGTCCACTTCCACGCAGATTCTTGCGCAGGTGTATTGGCCCCTGTTATCAGCTTTGTCAATGAATCGACCCAGCTCGTTTCCAATCTTTTGCAGGGAGTGGAAGCTCCAGTAGTGAATCGGCAGGTTGGGGAGCCGGACCCAAACAAGAACCTCCTTTGGGACATCGACTGAAGGATCGAAGTCAGGGGTCCATTTATTCAGGTAAAGGCCTTGATTTCCCATGAAATACGGACCATTTCTGAACACCAGGTCTCGGTCTTCCTTGGTAGTGAATTCGAAAATGAAAAAGCCTCTACCGACAGCATAACAGATCACGTTGTTTGTCAACAGAGGCCTCCAGTTTCTTTGAACCCAGTCATCAGTCGATTTTGTTGATGGCCATCGACCCATAAATTGCCCGACCAAACCTCTGTCAGCCAAGGCAAGAGCGATTTTGATCGGTTGTTCTTCAGGCAGAGCGATCTCTGGGATTTCTTCAAGTTTTTTGATGAACTTCGGGACGTCTGGATTTGGACGCTTTTTCCCTTTCTGCGATAGAAGATTTCGAAAGGCAGCTGCAGGAGAAGTTGAAGGGGTGGGAGAGGGCTCCCCACCCCCTGGCGCACCCATGGTGGCGGCACAGATCTCGCTTCGTCCACAAACCTAATCGAGCGCCGAAGGAGCTGGAGCCGTCTGGTCATGATGTTCTTAGTGGTTGGATGTATTGACCATTTCCTTAAAACAGAAACCCCATCACCATTTGCATTCATGAAGGTATCCACGTCTTTGACCTTGAAAACTGTAGTTGGTGCGAGTCTTGGCATACCTTATAAGGTGGCAAGCATTAAAGAAATAGGTGACTTGTTAGCTTATTTCACTTTCACAATTGTTGTTGGCATTGAAATTTCTGGTAGACTGATGGATAACCCCTCAAAAGTTATACACTTCAAGAACAAAACTAACCTTGGCTAAACTTGATGCCCACACCCTCCAATCCTTTTGCAAATGCTCCATATTTTAATACCACTTATAAGTTGAAGGCCAATGAAATTCCTTGTCCTGTTGAGCTAGACTATTCCATGTAGACTATTATTATCTAATAGATTCAAAAATATTATATCATCTCACATTTCTCTTGAGCAATTTGGATTCCTTCCAAATAGACAGATATAGGATGCAGTGACGATCGCGCAAGAATGTATCCATTCAATTAAATTTAGGAATATGGAGGCATGTCTCATGAAAATAGACTTGATCAAAGCATATGATATGATTGACTAGGATCTGCTGCGATTGATTCTTCACAAGATAGATCTGGAGAGAAGGCATTTTGTATGGATAATGGCCTGTGTATCCTCTGCGAACATGACCATTATGATTAATGGAAAACCAACATCATTTTTTAAGTTATCCCCAGGCCTAAGCCAAGGATGTGCACTCTCTCTTCTTCTATTCATATTGGTTATAGATAGGCTGAGCAGGGGCATTAATGAAGCTGTGACAAATGGTCTAATCGTGGGTTGCAGGTTGTCTAGAAGCACAGGATCCACCCACCTCATGTTCATGGGCGACCTTCTTTGTCTTGGATGTGCCCATATTCAAGAATGGTAGGCTTTTCACCTCATTTTGTCAGATTTTGGTAAAATTCTTGGTCTCTTCATGAATTGTGACAAATTTGAGCTGATTTCCGACAATGTGGATGTGGGGACTATTGAGGCGATTGCCAAACTTTTTGGTGTCAAATCCCGATCTCTCACGGAAGGCTTTAGGTATTTGGGTTTCAATATGAAACCAAACAACTATAGGAACCACGATTTGGACTGGCTTATTGATAAGTTCAAGCATAAGTTGGGCTTGTGGGAGCATAAATGGCTCTCCTTGGGAGGTAGGATTTTGTTGGTTAAAGCAGTCTTACAAGGCATCTCAGTTTATTGGATGCACCCGTTCCATTTACCGAAGACTGTCATTCGCAAAATTGATGCCATTATTGCTAATTTCTTATGGAGCGGAGTTGGAAAGGGGAAAAAATTCATTTGGCTAGCTTGAAATCTCTCACAAGGGACGCGACTGAAGGGGGATAGGGCATCTGTGATACTCAGATTTTCAACCTTTCCCTCCTCACAAAAAATTTATGGAAGGCTCTCATCGGTGTTGGTATATGGCATCAGATCATAAAAGACAAATATATAAAGAATTTTAATATGGAAGGTTGGGTCTGCTCTGGTGCTCCTGAAAATAGCAAGCTTCCTTCATTTGGCGTAGTTTCATGAAGGCTAAACCTTGGTTATGCGCAAAATTAAAGTGGGAAGTTGGCAGGGTAGATAGGGTGGCCATTGGCCTTAATGCAATAATAGGCATGACTGAGTGTCATTTCCTTTGGGTCCAAGCATTACAGTTCTTCCATGAATCAGGTAGATACAAACTGGCACATATTGACCCTTGCGCATTTTCCTCCTTTTCCTCTCCCTCATGGCCTAGTTCCATAGACCTCCACCTTCCATCTTGTCTAGAGACAGAATGGGAACAATACAGGTTCAATCTATGTCAAGCAGGGGTTGTATTCTAGATTGTCTTGCATGGGGTGGCAAGGAGATTAATGTAAGCTTCTCGGTCAAAGAGGTGTATTCATTCATTTCTCTGAAAACATGGTTCAGTGTCCCAGCCTCTATTGTTGTCTAAAGATGTGGAGCTTGGAGGCTCCCCTCAAATTGAAATGTTTCACATGGTTGGTATGCATGAACACAATTTTAACTTAGGAGAACCTCTCTAAAAGAGGTTTCTAGGGTCTTGACATTTGCTTGATGTGTGGGATGGCCGAGGAGGATGCGTAACACCTCTTTCTGGTTTGTCATTTTGCTGTTGCGGTATGGACTGAGGTCTCCCTTTACTTTAACCTGAGTTCATTGGTGGTAAGATCCTCAATAGGAGATTGCCTATCTTTCTGGTTTGAGCAGCAGAAGGAGTATCGTATGCTTCCCCTATATATCCTCTGGGGCATTTGGAGGAATAGAAATGCTTGTGTTTTTCAAGGATTAGTTCCTGTTGATTTAGTTAACAATGGTATGTTATATGCTTAGCACAGTTTACTTCAATGTTCCTTTAGCAGCCCAATGGCAATTTCCAATTATTTTTAGTAGCAATCACATTAACCATTAATCATATTGATAGTAAATGCAAATAGAACATAAAACAATATGTAGAAGACAACCTAAGACAAGAGAACACCAGATTTGGCATATGCCAGGGAAAAATACCAATGTGGGGAAAGCCCTTTGATCAATTCTTCTTATTATTATTCAATAGTTCAACAGAGAGAGAGAGAGTACAAAAGTCAAATAGACTAGCCCAATACAAAGTCAAATCTGTTGGATGGTGTTGTCATTGATGTCAACCCATGGAGTTGACTGGGTTTGACTTTAACCAAAAACACCAGTCATTGATGTTGAATGGATAATGAACGCTTCTCAGTAATTGTCAGATTACATCTAGATAATAGCTACACTGTTGGATGGTTGAAAACCAAAGTCTAGGGTTTGGGTTCTTTGGACTGAGGATGTACCCCAACTTTTTCGAGGGTTTTTGAAGGGTTAAATCATTGAGTTTGGCTTGGATATCCATGTCATTGGATTCTCCTCAAGGAGATCTTTCCGTTGGTATGTGTACGCCACGTGGTTCCTCCTGGTTAGAGAGATAAGTGAGTTTGAAGGTAAAAACCCCAGTTGGTGGGCCAAAACCCCAAAAGAAGGTGGCTTGGCACATTTTCATTAGTTGTAGGCACCTAAAATTAAGATTAAGGGTTTCTTGCCATACTTTGTGGAGATACTATCCTAATGACGGGCTTCAAGCCACTATGCACCCATATAACTCCTACATCTCGTTAAAAAGCCTAATCTATTTAGGTAGTGCGTCTTCCTTAGGGCATAAGAAAACCAAATACACAATATTTATCAATTAGAATTAACAATTAATAATGTGTTAAAATCCTAAATGTCTCCTTCAATGTTCACTATAGAAGCCCCTCTCATCTTAATAAAAAGAAATCTCATATATCCTTTAAACAAGTCATCGTGACATTTTCGCTATAAATTTGTTTCTACAAAGCTTCAAAAGCTGAAAAAAACCCATTTGAGCCGAAATCCTGATGAACCTCGTGACTGAATTCTAGATCTTGGTTCGCTATATTTTCAAAGATATGCTCATAGGAAGTTAGGGTTTTTGCAGGCTCCCTAATTCTATGTCGAACAAGTGACATTCAGAAAATCGTCATAACTTTCTCTCTGAGCATTGGATTCAAATTTCGTAAAAAGTGACAGAAAGAGGACGAACTGTAGTTTGTTGGGTATCGTTTTCAGGGCCAAAGGTCGATACAGTGACATGTGGCACTAAGTATTGAATCAGTATTGGTGGGCTATATGACATCTCCTATATAGAACTATTTCTTTGATAAGGAAAGACACTTGGTGACTGCAATTCTTGACTTGACAATGATATAAAATATCATAATATGCATTGACATTGATATGATATATTTACTTTGAACTTAACATATGGTTGACCTTGACATACTTGACAATAATCGACACTTGTGACTTTATGTTAACTTGATGGAGGAGTACAACTCTCCTTGACTTCATGCTTTACCTCCTTCTCGAGATTTCAATCTCCTTCTCAGGTTCTCTCCCCCTTTGACATTGATGGCAAAGGTTCACTCCCCCTGAGAAATTGCTTGCTTCATTTGGACTTATTATCTGCCTCTGCTCCCCCTTGATGAGAAGCCTTCTTGTAATAATCTGTCAATGGCGATCCTTGTGGACCTGTAACTTGCATGTGCTCCCCTTGACAAGAACCCTTCCTCTGGCAATCTCTGAAGACATGTAAGCCTTTAACTGTTCTTCTACCTGAACTTGTTATGGATTTGACACATTTGTCTTGATGCTGCCACTTTGTTCATGCTGTTTGTCTGTCAATGGTAGACTTTTGCCACATACTATTGTATAAACTCCCCCTCTTCAAAATTCAAGGATTCGACGAGCCATATTGTTCAAAATAGTGTATCGTTTAACGAACCATCTTGACTTGAGTCATTATCTGAAACAACTACTGATTCCTCATTACCTGTTACGAACCCTAAGAGCATAATTGCTAAGACATTCTTGTCTTTCTGCACTTCTTGCTGATTCTTTACCTTTTCTTCTTGTATTTGTACTTGTCTCTTCTTCCAAATCTTCTTATTCTCGTCATCAATATTCATGATTGATTCCATTTTGCTCCTGCAGTGACGAGCTATGTGTCCATGATTATGACATTTGTAACATTCCTTATCAGGATTGTACCTGCATTCTTGAGCTACGTGTCCATAGTTATGACACTTGAAGCATTCAATGCTGTCCATAGGTGATTCCATCTGATATCTGCAATCGTGAGCTTTATGACCATAGTTCTGGCATTTGAAACATTCAATGTTTGACCCATTTGGCATATATTCTCTACTGACAAAATCATCATGGAACTTGTCTCGTGATGCTGCAAACTTGCTTCTAGGATTTTGCGGATAATGATTGTACTTGTCAAAAACTTTACAATCCCTAGCCATATGTCCATAGTTAGCACATAAAAAGCAATAACCATTAAATAAATTTGCGTACCGGAATGATTCATTCGGATGTGATGGTCCTTGATATTTATAATTGTCAACAAATTTACAATCCTTGGCCAAATGTCCATAGTTAGCACATGAAAAACAATAACCCTTAAATGAACAGACATACCTGGAAGATTTATCAAATTATCATTCTTCTTTAGAGGTGGTGCTGTAGTTTGTTGTTGTCCTTTGTTCTTGACTGCTTTGGTCTTGGTTTTTGGAATTGCAACATTCTTCTTTGGCTTTTCATTCTGATCGACTTCCTTCTTTGGATCATCTTGCGAAGATATGTAGCATTTACCTTCATCAACTAGAGCTTTACCAACTTTCATTGCCTTCACTTTTTCTTCTTCATTTGTCTTACTTTGTAAGTGTTCTTTTTGCGATCCCTTGAGTTTGTTGATCTCATCAAGTGCTGCATCAAGTTTTTCTTGCTTTTGAGCAAGATCTTCTTGAGACCATCTTTTTAAGGTCTCCCTTCTTTTTTTGGCCTCCTCAACCTGTACCTTGAGAAGTGTGATCTTCTTTACTTCTTTGTTGAGAACCTATATTTTTTCCTTCTGCTTCTTGATCTCAATTCCGATCTTGCTTAGTTCCGCTGAAGAGTTTTCCAATTCCTTTTGCTTCTGGTTAACTGCGGATATGTATCTTTGATTAGATTCCTTTCTTTCAATTTTTGATTCTTGCATCTGTTGTTTGATCCTGCTAATCTCTGCAAAGGTTGTGTCAAGTGCTTGTTGCTTTCGTTGGATTTCTCTCTTGAAGTCTTGGGTCTTTGTATTCTTGAATTCTTCTAATTGAGCTCTAAGACTGCTAATCATCTTCTTAGACTCTTCATTTTCCTTGATGAGTTTGTTTGTTGCCTTCAATTCTGCTTCCAAAAGTCTTGTCCTTTCCTTTTGACTATTGAGTTCCTTTATCACTTTGATCACTTCATTTTGAAACTTTGTTTGAATCATTTCTTCAATTTCTTCATCATGATCAGAAGAATCTGAATGTTCAATAACATCTTGACCTGATTGCTTTGTTGAATAGAGATTATGAAGCTTTTCCCAGAGAGCTTTAGCTGTTGAACATTGACCAACTTTTGTTTTCACAGAATTTGGCAAAACATTCAAAATTATATTCATGGCCTTTGAATTGTACCTATAGCTTCATCGATAGACATGTCCGCAGAAACCACTGATTCCCATGCTTCACATGCCTGCAAATGTACTTCCATCCTGGATTCCCACATCCAGTATTTATCTGCATCAAAATCAGGGATTGGTACACAATACTCTCTTTCTTCCGATTTTGTTGCACTTATACCTTCCTTTGAAATCTTTGCAACTCACTTCTTTGGCTTTCCCATCTCTATGCTCTGAAAACTGCCTTCCAGTGGTTAAGCTGTTACTGAAGGAGCCAAGCTCTGGTACCAATTTTCGGAAATACTGAGAGGGGGGTGAACCAATATTTCTTAGCAATTAGCACTTTTTAATTCTTTTCAGAGCATTAGTTATTCTTCAGTTATTATCAATGTTCTTCTTCAACAATTATTAACAATAATCAACAGTAAAAAACACCATACAATAATGCAGAAAGATAAAACAGTAGACATAGATATTTTAGGTAGAAAACCCCCTCCGAGTCAAAACCATCGAACGCTTCTCTAGTAATTGTTTTCTTCTCTCTTCAAGATTTAAGCTACAATAGAGGGATGCATCAACCCTCTAATTCACAGGCCACAACCTATAGGACGTTACTAAACCCTAATATTCTGTTGCAACCATTAGGATGCCACAACGCCCTGTAGATCAGGCCACAACTTGATGAGTGCCCTGATCAGACCACAACCTGATGAGTGCCCCAACACTCTGTTTATCAGCTACTGTCGGAAAGGATGCTTCGCTGCCCTATCAGTTTATCAACCACAATTGAATGGATGCGACAACACCCTGTGCAAACCACAACTTGCCCTAGCACCACCATGTCGCCTTGAAGTGTTCTCAGGCCACAACCTGAAGGTGACTCCGATGACCTAGAAGAGTCGGTAGATCGCATCTCACAATTTTCACACTGGACCCCCTGTACTCTGAATCAATGTAGAACAATTGTAAGGAAGTTCTAGAATAAATATCGAATCCTGGTAACCACTATCACTATTCCCACAAACTGATCATTGCACAAAGTTGCACATCAAGCTATCACTATATCACTGTCACTGTCACTGCAAATCACTGTATAACTGTCGGCTACCACAAAATGGCACTTGACAACCACCTTGTAACCGATGTGACATGCCATTCATATCTTCGCTACCTGTATAAATCATATGTCTCCTCACCCATTTGCTAAGAGCACACGTTGGAAGGTTGGCTTTTGATCAAAAGGTACTTTATTCATTTTGCAATCAGGTGCTTATGCTTGTTTGTATCTGTGGGCATTTTGACATGGATTATGGGGTAACTTAGAGGAAAGAAGGGTCTTGGCCAAAGTCTTGTTACCTCACCTTAAATTGGGGGTTAATTTTCAATCCTAGTCCAGTGGGACCTCCCCTAATAGCCCATGGCTTTAGGAAGGGACACTACTTGGGAAAACGTGATTGAGCTATCATAGCTCCATCTCTCCCTATTCCATACTTATCACTTTCATCTTACAGTATGAGCCCCTATTCCACCTCCCTTCTTCCTGTTCAACTGACCATTGGTTCTCTGGGATTTGGCACCCACACATCCTCATTCATGGGGAGGCCTGTAAATGCATCTTGGGAGGTTGATGAAACGAAAAGAAACAGAAAGAGCATATGATGGCCACAAGAAAAACAAAATTAAA
Organism: Pinus albicaulis; assembly: GCA_034641835.2. Classification (NCBI taxonomy): domain Eukaryota; kingdom Viridiplantae; phylum Streptophyta; class Pinopsida; order Pinales; family Pinaceae; genus Pinus; species Pinus albicaulis. Next base: position 1,463,547,604 of record CM076570.1, read on the forward strand.
GTCAAAATGAAAAAGATGACCAGGACTTATAGATTAGCTCATGCGCAAAAGCCAAGCATGAGTTCTACCTCATTTATGTGGTCATCACTTGGTTCTTGGGTCAAGTTCGCCTTATCTCATAGAAGGCAAGGAACCCTTGCATGTCCCAACTCTTGATGGGCGATGAACTGCCCCATCCTAAAGGGGGTAATAACTGCTATACATCATACAAAGCAAACTCCTATTCCTTGAGTTACGAGCAATATTACAAAGAAGAATCAATAAAAAGCAAAAGGCGTATAGTGGGGTGGGAAAACAAAGGCCGAGGTAACTCATGCATTTATGATTGCTCCCTCCCGACATCTATGCACCCAAGATGAGGTATTCCATCATAGCTGGTCCCTTTGACCATGGCACTTAGACATGAAGTCTTCTCCCCTCCGTTCCATCATTTTTCACATGGTACTTATCGATTGAAGGGTGGACCAAGGACATGTCACTTCCCCTTGGGGGTTGGGAACACCTAATCGGGTCGTCTATTAACCATTCCTATGACTACCTAGGGAGGCAAAACCATTACTTGACTAAGGCCTTAGAGCCTCATATGAAGTGTTAATTTGCCCATTTATTTCAAGCTTGGTTCACTTAGAACCAATAATGACTAATGTACCTGATCGTGAAAGTTGCAACACTAGATATTGTGTGTAATTGGCAAGCGGTTCCATCTATAGGTTTGGGCAACTTAACTAAGGTCTAGGTCCTCCATAGGAACATATTGACATCCACAAGTGATGCGTTGAGAGCCATGGGATTTTGGACAGTTGTGGAGCATCATTTGTATCCATGGGCACCTTCAACACCCACAACGTTCCTGCATTTTGCTTTATTATTCGTGGGATGATGCACTTGGACTAGCATGCCCCTAGTCAACTTAACACTGATCACATGGTTTGGCAGTTGAGCCTAGATGAGGTATGTCTCTCACCTTGAGACATGGGAGGGATAGAACTATCCTCAAATCCCTCAATGTTGGAGCAAAATTAGACATTCACACCACCAGGAGACCCATGAGACCTAGTTTTGTGCCCCAAACCCACATTTGGGGTCCACAAGATGATTTTCACAGAGATCTAGGGGCCAACCCCTAGATTATGATTTTAGGCACATGAGGAGCCCAATGCAAGCCCTAGAAAGGCGATCCGCTAGAATGACGTCATCATTTTGCTCGCTTCGGCTCACATGTGTGGAGATATTTTTATGTCTTGATGAAAGCTACAAGTTCGGCTTGTGACCTTGCTTATAGTTTTCCCATTATTTTATTGTTTGAGGGGCTTCTATGCTAAAATAGGCCTTAGTTAGTCACATATAAATTCGAGATCACTTCATTGTGATCTCTCATCATCACACATTGGAATTTTGGCCTCCTTAGAGGAACTCACACTTGATCTTTTGGAGATATTTGGAGATCTATGGACGAATTTTGATGTTTGGAGTTGATTTTGGATATTCTTTGGAATAATGGATGGAAGTCTTGCATGTTACCCTATAAGTGTACTTTATTGTTGAATATTTATTTCTTGAATGTCTAATGTATGGAATTATTGATTCTAGGTTAGGCTAAATTGTGCCCTAATTTATTGAAGATAAATTTTGAAATGTTATCTAGATGATATTGCATGCGTTGCTCATACATAACATGTGATGAATTGTCCTAGTGGTGAACTCCTAGTAGCCTTCCATTAAATTCCATTTTTCCATTGAGTGGGTAAATGTTAGAAATTTAATTGCTAAGGCATCAAATTTCAGCCTCATTAGGAACAATCTCGGCTAATATTTATCATCTTAGACTCCATATTCCCAAGGGACAAGGCACTAGTCCAAATTGTCGATGATCATTCTCAAATTCCTCCATATTTTTTATCTCTCAAATTCAACCTTTTCAAGGCCAAGTTAGTGTTGAGAAATCTAGGGCATCCATAGATAAGTGATTTCTCCTTAATTTGTAATTGCTTGTGAGTGTTTTTTCATTCTTTTAGATTAGGATCTTCTTCTTAGTTAGATTATTATTAATCTTCTTCATCAAACAGTTACAATTGCATGGACAAAATAGACAAGAGACACAAAATGTAGGCTATGAGCCAGAGCCAAAACCTCTCACTCTTTGAGAGGAAAACCCACGAAAATTCTTCTTATAGAGATTCTAATTGATGAATACCAAGATCAAAACCCTTGACCTATTAGCCACTCCAAGACCAAGACACTAGTCCTCTTCTGCTCCTTTCTTCTTCTTGACTCCTTTTTTGTTTTCAACATTCTTAGTACTGAGATCATCATCGAGATCTTAACACTGTCATATCTTTGAGGTAATACGAAGCCTTTGACTGTACTAGCTTGAGTTTTCTGCACTGTAGAGCACCGAGACCATCTCCGAAACTAGTTCACTGTAATTTCTTTGAAGTGTATAGCACTGAAGGTATCCGAATTGAGATCTTCTGACTGTAATGGCACCATCGAGATCTTGAGTATGCCGAGATAAAGGTGACACCGAAATTGTGATATTGTAGCCCTGAATCTTTGATGCGAACTTGACTGTGATTTTTGTTGAACTGTGATGACGCTGTAATAGAGAGATCTCCGAATCTTTTTAAATGTACTTGTATATCTGAACTTGTCTCCCTTTTTTTTGGTCCCTGTGACTGTGATCTTATCCACACCTATTTCAGAGAAATCCGAGCTTGTATTCACTGTTATACCCATCCGAAAATCTCAGAGATATATCTGAAATTTTTTTGTGGAAATGTGAAGACCTTACGCTCATATATATAGTAGTAGGCTATGAGCCAGAGCCAAAACCTCTCACTCTTTGAGAGGAAAACCCACGAAAATTCTTCTTATAGAGATTCTAATTGATGAATACCAAGATCAAAACCCTTGACCTATTAGCCACTCCAAGACCAAGACACTAGTCCTCTTCTGCTCCTTTCTTCTTCTTGACTCCTTTTTTGTTTTCAACATTCTTAGTACTGAGATCATCATCGAGATCTTAACACTGTCATATCTTTGAGGTGACAACGAAGCCTTTGACTGTACTATCCCGAGTTTTCTGCATTGTAGAGCACTAAGACCATCTTCGAAACTAGTTCACTGTAATTTCTTTGAAGTGTATAGCACTAAAGGTATCCGAACTGAGATCTTCTTACTGTAATGGCACCACCGAGATCCTTGTGAGTATGCTGAGATAGAGGTGACACCGAAATTGTGATATTGTAGCCCTAAATCTTTGATCCGAACTTGACTGTGATTTTTGTTGAACTGTGATGACATTGTAATAGATAGATCTCCAAATCTTTTTCAATGTACTTGTATATCTGAACTTGTCTCCATTTTTTTTGGTCACTGTAACTGTGGTCTTATCCGCACATATTTCAGAGAAATCTGAGTTTGTATTCACTGTTATACCCATCCGAAAATCTCAGAGATATATCTGAAATTTTTTTGTGGAAATGTGAAGACCCTACGCTTATATATATTAGTCTGTCCATGAAATAAGCCGACCTGAACCTGTGAAGAGATGTGTCTTATTATTTGAGCCGACTTGAGTTCGTTTTGATAGTAATTCCTTGAGGCCGACTTGAAGAAGAAACTAGTGCTTGTCTTTGGAGGGTTTCATGACAAGTCTATAGACTCAAATACATTATTTTCATGCCCAAGAAGGGTTATATATGACATTGACTCCTTTGACTACAATGAAAAATCAAAAATAAAATTTCTTGCTCATGAAACCCATGAAGCAAGTATTACAATAAATTTATTATCTTCTTTTTCATTATTTACAAAAATCACAATTACATGTCATTATGAAGACCGATCCTAGTTACACTTTTCATCACTCCCTCTTAAATAGGGAGGTATTTATAATGGTACTTGGTCATTCTGAATCTGAAGAATTTCTCATAAGAAGAATCAAATTGGTAATCCATTTGTATAACATCATATCAACCAACATTGTTACATTGCAAGGCCTTGAATAACAACTCTATCTCTCCACAAGATCTGAGCTCAATGCTGGCGAGACCAATGATTTATAGACACCTTCATCATTGTTTTTCTTGGAACATACCCCACCCGTGTTCTCAGGGTGTGTTCCATCAGGACTATTCTTATCTTGGATTCCCAGTCCTCAAAGAATATCGATCCTCTACGACTACTCTTATATTGGATGCCCTATCTCATCCTCAAAGAGCATCAGATGCCAAATGATTACCCAATCCTCCATTCTGTCTTCCCAGGTGAAGACCAGAATGATGTATTTATCTCTCCCTCTTAATTAGGCAGGACATATGTACTCATTCCTATAGAAGGAATGTGCCTAAGCTCCCTCTTGGCTTAGGAATTTCCAAGTTTCTTCCAAGTAAGAAACTTGATTCCAGTCTCCCTATTAATTAGGGACATACAACAGTTCCTTAGGTGGTGATAATGGGACAACCAACTGCTTTGAAGCACTCCTTCCTTCTATGTCATGAATTTTTTCTTCGTTATGGAGCCTACATATTTTTGGGACTTCTTCATAGGGCACAAACTATCCATCACTTTCATTCATGATTTAGTCATGTCATCATTCCTTTTATCAGAAAGCGATCCATCAGTCTACATCTGGCTTTGCTTCATGTCATGCTTCCTTTTTCAAGCTTCTTTCTTCGGAAGGATCTTACCTCCTTCTATATGGTAATCCTGCATAAGCCCATCCAGATATTTGTTCAAAAATAAGAAATGAACCTTAAAAAATAAAAAATTACCTTTGAGATGGTCTTTCATCATGACATCTTCCAGTTAGCATCAACATCCCGCATACATGTTGACACATCTCCCAAAGATATCCATTGTCAAGGGTCTCCATCTTTTTCAGATTTCCATCGGAGTCTTCATATCTTTCCGAGAGATTTCTCAGTCAAATCTTCTTGGTCTTTTCGGATTTTGATTGCCTTTACCATGGTTGCATATCTCTCGATCTCTTCCTTCCTTTCTTCACACATTTCATTCCCAGGAGCTTCCAATCAGAGTTCCTCAATTGTAGTCAATCACCTCATGCTTCATATGAGGACATATTATTGATTTCATCTAGTGTGACCCGTGCCTTCCTGCATCCTTAGATAAGATCCTTTTCCCTTGATCATGCTTCTCAAGATAGAAGTAGTGATCCATGTTACCTGCAACCATACGACATGACATTATAGTATTGAATACAAGCATACATACCTCATTTTCCTTTAGGTCATCTAGGCTTCTTTCAACAACATCCTTGATTAAAGAGAGCTTCATCCCCTTTATTTGCTTTATTTGTCATAACAACATTCCATGAATTCCACAAGTTGGAGTTCCTGATGAAACACTTGCTTCCTCTCTAGATCGATGAACCCTCTGATGAGGATTCTATCAGAGAATTTTGAGAATCTTGTAGGGCCTATCCAACAAATGTTTCCTTTTTGACTTTATGTATGATGAGCCTAGACTTGGATGAATTCTTCCTATCTTCCTAGTTATTGCCCTACTTAAGCTTAGGACAATATTCCCTGTAATGTTCATAGCATTGATTCATAGCTATGTTATTCTTTCCTTTCGACAAATGTCTGAATGCCTTTTGGCCTCAACCTGTCTTGCATACAAATCACAAGTTGTTGAGTGGGACATCCTTCTTATCCTTATAGACATTTATTATCTTGTTCATGATGATTATCTTCTTATCATCTCTCCCAGATCTTGCAGTTGAGATATTATGAAGATATCCCTTCATCCTTTGATACCTCCAATTTTATCTAAGTGATATGACCTTTATCGCATCTTCAAAGAATAGTTTTACCAACTTATCATATATATCTCTTTGATTTCTCCAATACTGCTACATGAGGGGGCCTTTCATAAGAATCCCTTTCTATGCATTCAGAGGAGACCTTTTCATTGATATGTTCAATGACTTCACTTTCTTCGAGGACTATGTTTATCCTCCTTTTCTATGCAAGGAATTTCGATGACCCAACCAACTTATAGATCTCCTTGCAAAATGAAGTCTTTTTACCAAATTTGATTATAGAATGAAAGATACTATCTTGACAAGTGAAGTTGAAATCTTCGACTTGATCACTTTGATGGTGGATGAAGATGTATTAGTGCCACTTTTGGATGATCTTCTTCCAAATGAAAAACCCTTCTTCAACGAAGGAGATTGCTCCTTTTATGGGATCCAACACTCTTGCTGGTGTAGAAATTTAGTTGCCTTGATTTGAAGATCTATTTGCCTTGATTAGAGATTATTTGATGACCCCAAGACTTCTTAAGTAGACTTCCTTCTGTGATCTAGGGTTTGATACTTCATTGTAGATCTTGACTTCACTTTGATATCCTTAGACTTGCTTTGACGCCATTCTTGAAATCTGATTCTTGTGTGTTTCGTTAATTAGATGCCCTTCTTTAACTGTCACCTTAGCTTTGATACCATGTTGAGAAATCTAGGGCGTCAATAGATACATGATTTCTCCTTAATTAGTAACTGCTTATGAGTGTTTTTTCATTCTTTTAGATTAGGATCTTCTTCTTCGTTAGATTATTATTAATCTTCTTCATCAAATAGTTACCAATGCATGAAAAAAATAGACAAGGGACACAAAATGTAGGCTATGAACAAGTGCCAAAACTTCTCGCTCTTTGAGAGGAAAACCCACACAAATTCTTCTTATAGAGATTTTAATTGACAAATACCAAGATCAAGACCCTTGACCTATTAGCCACTCCAAGACCACGACACTAGTCCTCTTCTGCTCCTTTCTTCTTCTTGACTCCTTTTATGTTTTCAACATTCTTAGTACTGAGATCATCATCGAGATCTTAACACTGTCATATCTTTGAGGTGACAACGAAGCCTTTGACTGTACTATCCCGAGTTTTCTGCATTGTAGAGCACTAAGACCATCTTCGAAACTAGTTCACTGTAATTTCTTTGAAGTGTATAGCACTAAAGGTATCCGAACTGAGATCTTCTTACTGTAATGGCACCACCGAGATCCTTGTGAGTATGCTGAGATAGAGGTGACACCGAAATTGTGATATTGTAGCCCTAAATCTTTGATCCGAACTTGACTGTGATTTTTGTTGAACTGTGATGACATTGTAATAGATAGATCTCCAAATCTTTTTCAATGTACTTGTATATCTGAACTTGTCTCCATTTTTTTTGGTCACTGTAACTGTGGTCTTATCCGCACATATTTCAGAGAAATCTGAGTTTGTATTCACTGTTATACCCATCCGAAAATCTCAGAGATATATCTGAAATTTTTTTGTGGAAATGTGAAGACCCTACGCTTATATATATTAGTCTGTCCATGAAATAAGCCGACCTGAACCTGTGAAGAGATGTGTCTTATTATTTGAGCCGACTTGAGTTCGTTTTGATAGTAATTCCTTGAGGCCGACTTGAAGAAGAAAGTAGTGCTTTTCTTTGGAGGGCTTCATGACAATTCTATAGACTCAAATACATTATTTTCATGCCCAAGAAGGGCTATACATGGCATTGACTCCTTTGACTACAATGACAAATCAAAAATAAAATCTCTTGCTCATGAAATCCATGAAGCAAGTATTACAATAATTTTATTTTCTTCTTTTTCATTATTTATAAAAATCACAATTACACGTCATTATGAAAACCGAACCTAGTTACACTTTCCAACAGTGAGGAATCTATGGCTTGTTGCAAATCCCTAGGCAAGAGGAATTTTGGTGGTTGGAGAGCGTAAGCATTAAGAGGGTAGTATTTGCCACAAAATATATCCTTTTGGTGGGCATCCACTTCAATTTCATCCATAAATTTCCTTTCCCTAGTTGTTTGCCCAAGAGGAAAACCCTATTTCTCCTTCCTTCTACTTAAGGGCTTACTTGAAGGTTTCATGAGCTTTGGCATAAATTGTATACTTTTTAAGAAACCTTTTCCCCTAGCCTTGACCTTTGGCATAAATTGTATACTTTTTAAGAAACTTTTTCCCCTAGCCTTGACCTTTGGTTGCCCCAATACTCATCAAATTTATCAAGCCCTAGGTTTCATGCCCTTATTCCTAGGTCCCTTCATAGAAAAGGAATTGTTTCCTTTTGAAGCCATGAACCTAAATTGTGTCTTTCTTAAAGAGTTCGTAGTGAGATCATTTCACACATCAACCCTAAAATATCTATTATAAGTCATTAGAGAAATTGTGAGGTAAAAAACGGGCCTCAAAACAAAAGTTTACAACAAAAGCCAACTTTATAAGAACCAATAGGATTCAATATGATGATGTCAACCATGGGGGATGATGTTAGGATATTTTTACACATAGGAAATAGTTAAGAATAACTTAGTCTAGTGTAGAGTTAGGTAAAGTGTGTTTCTTTACCATGTACATTTGTAACTTATAATCCAACGATCACGATTTGTAGTGATCCGACGGTTCACTCTCTCCTCGGTATTAACGACACTTGATCCGTGGCTTAACACCCGATTGGTCCATGATCTCTATTTAAAGAGCATGGAGGGTCATTTGTCCGATAATCATTTATGAAAGAAACAAATGTAACTTTTCTTTTTATATTAATAAATTGCCTGAAGTGGCCGCGTTGGTGCAAGTCGTGCACTGTTACCCTCTTCGAGGGTTTTAACCACGTGATAATACTTGTGTACTAATTTGTGATCTGTTTGTGAGCGGTGACCTTTGGTTCTTGATCTACAAAACTTACCTTGTAAATTCCTACATGGTATCGGATCTATTTTAAGGGCCGCAACTGTTGTTGATCCAAATCCGACACCAGTTTGATTGCATGCGACTGTCGTTTACTAGATCTATTATTTCTGAACATTTTTGGGCTTGGAGAACTGCTCTGTTGTGTCCGGAGCGTCTGTTATAGTGAGGAACGCCTTTCATTTCATGCGAAAAGGTTTCCTGTTGCCCAAGTTATGACAGTTTAGATCTGGAGGTATAAAGTATCTGTTTTGCAGTTATATTTGTTAATAGTTCTGCTTATTTCGGCTCCCTCTGTTTATTTCGGTTTTTAGGTTTTATTTATTTGCCGGATTTATACGCTCTTCTCTGTGTATGCTCTTTGCTCTGCGCTGTGTGCGATCTCGGCAAATCAGAAACAGGAAGAAGGGATTTTTTTTTGCTACGTATGCTTTTTCCCCGCGTCTTTGTGCGATCTCGGGAAATCAGAAATAGTGAAAAAATAGATAGTTGCCGGTAAGGCTAAACCGAAAATATAACATTTTGCCGTAAGGCTTGCATTTCGTTTTTTTTTTTTTGCTCGGATTTTTGTGATTTTTGTGTAGGAAGAGGCACGCACATTGAAGAGTAAAAAAAAAAAAACCCCTTCCTCCTTTTAAACAATTACATAATCCTTTTACTATCTTACTTGGTGAGAAGTTAGTTTATGAGAATAGAGTTCTTGGGTTCAAGTCTCTTTCTCAAGCTTCTTTTGTAAAAAGTTTTTTGTTAAAGGGGCGGGATTTTTTTTTTAAAGTCGAACTTTATTATCAAATTTCAAACCGTTCCCATAAATATTCAGCATCTTCAACTCGTTTTTTCAAAAAGGCATAACTTCTTCATTCGGAAGCTGTTTTTCGAGCCCTTTTTTTTGAATTAGCCTAATTTTTCAAGATCTTTCCATTGGAGCAGTTAGTTTTAGCTTTTCTCAGCTTCAGTTTTTAAAAAATGGAAAGTGCATGCCCGATTATTCTTAACAACACCAATTATTTCCAATGGCTACCTCACATGGTAGATATACTTAGAAGTAAAGGGCTTTATAGAATAGCCACAGGACAAGAAATTAAACCTTCCGATGATGATAAAGTTGCTAAATGGGAAAATAAACAAGATCAAACACGAGGGTTGATAGGAATGTCCATTGCTCAAGGTCTTCTATTTCATATCCTTGACATTGACACCTCTCATGAAGCCCTGGACAAGCTAAATACTGTCTTTGGCATTCAAAATCAAATCAGGGCCCATGAGCTTGAAATTGAGTTGCTTACTTTGGACCCCAATAATTTCTCCTCTATTGAAGATTTTTTGTCCAAATTCAAGACCCTTAGACTTCTTTTGGAAGGTTGTAAGGTCAAAAAGGAAGATGGTAGCCTCATCTATTGCATTTTTGCTAAGCTTGGCCCTGCATACTCTGTATTTGTTTCCACCTTTCATTCCACTGGAGAAGCCATCATTTCTTTAGGAACTACCTACAAGAACCCCTCTTTTGATACCTTTTGCTATTCTTTGATAAGAGAACAAGAAAAACTCTTACACCTTGGTCTTATCACTTCTGGAAACGCTTCTAAGAAAGCCTTAGCAGCCCAACAACAATCATATCAAAAGAATCCCAAGAAGCAGTATCCTAAAAAGTATGGTCCGAAACCAAACAAGGGTCCTAAGCAATTTCAGCCGCAAACTGAAAAAGCAACTCACCAAAATGATAAGGCAAATAACAACAAAGGGAATAAGACAGATAGACATTGCAACTTTTGTAATCGTGATGGCCATATAGAGTCCAAATGTTTTAAGAAGATGGAAGCCTTAAAAGCAACAATGAAGAAGCACAACATCAATTTGGAGCACTCTTCCCCTTCATCTTCAGGAATGACACTTTCTGCTTGTGGTTGTCAAGCATCAAGATCTGGTTATGCATTAAATGTATCTTCTTCTTCTCATTCTCATGAGTGGCTCATTGATTCTGGAGCTTCTTACCACATGGCCAAAAATAAAGCCATGTTTTCTTCTTTAAATGATTGCAACACCAAACATATTTATGTTGGTGATGATAGATCTCTTAGTGTTGTAGGATCTAGAACCATTCATCTAGATAATGGCCAGTTTAATGATGTACTATGTGTTCCTACCTTGTCATGCAACCTTCTCTCTATTTATCAGATAACTCATTCAGGTGAAGGGAAAATAGTAGAATTCTCACCTCATGATGTTGTAATCAAGGACCTCAAAGATCTTAGACATATTTTAGCTACTGGCATTGCTGATGATTCCACAAGGTTGTATAAGTTTGACAACTTTGGGTCATCATGTCTTCCCTCCGTTTTTGTTGCTCATAATGATGAAGTTAGCAAACTTTGGCATGAGTGACTTGGTCACTTAAACTATCACTCTCTTCAAACTCTATGTAAAGAAAATATGGTGACAGGTCTTCCTATGGTATCTTGCCGAGATGGTGTTTGCTTTGGATGTGTACTCAGAAAACATCATTGGGATAGTTTTGACAAACGTGCCTCTTGGCACGCTTTAGCCCCTTTGCAGCTTGTGCACAGTGATTTGTGTAGTCCACTTCCTGCTGTTTCTTTCTTTGGTTGCAAGTACTTCTTAACTTTCATTGATGATTTTTCCAGACGCACTTGGGTATACTTCTTAAAACTTAAAAGTGAAGTTTTTAACATGTTCTTGGCCTTTAAGGCCTTTGTTGAGAAACAATCTGGACATCCAATTCTTAAGTTAAGATCAGGCAATGGAGGAGAATATGTTAACAACAAATTTATCAACTTATGCACTGAGCATGGCATTCAATTGCAACATACTGTTCCATATACTCTACAACAAAATGGTGTAGCTGAAACGAAGAATCGCACCTTAAAATAAGTGGCTAATTGTATGCTTCAATCTAAAGGACTTAGTCTCAATTTTTGGGCAGAAGCAATTGACTGTGCAAATTACATAGTAAATCGCACTCCTACTAAGGTTTTAAAGAATATAACTCCAGAAGAAGCCCGGAGCTCAATCAAACCAGATGTAAGTCACTTTCGTATTTTTGGAAGTGATGCTTGGGCCCATATTCCAGATGTGAAACATAAAGCCTTAGAACCTAAGAGTGAAAATGCATTTTTTTTGGATATTCTGAAGATGTCAAAGGATATAGACTTCTTCAACCAAAATCCAAAAATATAATCATTAGAAGAGATGTAAAATTTGATGAAAATATATTGGCCTACGAGCCTAGTTCGGCGGGTGTGCCACATTTGGCCTGCGAGCCTGATTCGACATATGTGCCACCTCTCTCTCTCTCTCTTCTATATTTAATAGCATTCCTTCTAGTTCAGATGATGACAACGAGGATGACAATCCTCCTCCACCTCTTGAAATGATTCCTTTTACTCCACAACTTCCAAGATGGGTCCGCTCTACTCAGGATGCAGTAGGTTCTCTTGTAGGTGACCTTGCCAATCAACGACATACATGTTCTCAGTTCGAAAGAGCCTCTTCCTTATTGGTTCAAGTTCCTGAAAATCTTGATCCAAAAACCTTTGAAGAAGCCTCCGGTCATCCAGATTGGGATGAAGCTATGAATGAAGAATATCGTTCCTTATTGGCGAATGATACTTGGGATCTTGTTCCTCTTCCAAAAGGAAGAAAAATTGTCAGATGCAGATGGGTTTACAAAACAAAGTTTGGACCAGATGGAAAAGTGGATAGACATAAAGCTCGTCTTGTTGCTAAAGGATTTTCACAAGTTGAAGGCATTGACTACACTGAAACCTTCTCCCTTGTTGCCAAAATGAATTCTATCCGCCTTGTTCTTTCCCTCGCTGCCTCCTTTAAATGGGAAGTCAATCAGATGGATGTTAAATCCGCCTTCTTACATGGAAATTTGTATGAAGAAATCTACATGGAACAACCCCCTGGTTTTATCCAAAAAGACTCCAGCCTTGTTTGTCACCTTAGGAAGTCTCTTTATGGTCTCAAATAAGCTCCTCGGGCTTGGTGTGCCAAAATGGATAGATTTCTATTAGATAATGGCTTTTCTAGGTGTCATTCTGACAACATTGTCTACACCAAGAAAGTGGCTAAGTCCTTCACCATTCTTGTTGTTTATGTTGATGATCTTATCCTTACTGGTAGTGATCCAAACCATATAAACCATGTGAAGTCTAGCCTCAAAAAGACGTTTGAAATGACAGACTTAGGACACTTGCATTATTTCCTTGGTCTGCAAGCCTGGCAATCCAAAGAAGGCAATACGCTCTCTCAGTCCAAGTATGCCTGTGATCATCTACATCACTTTCACATGGAAGACTGTAAGCCAACCCCTTCTCCCTTTCAGTATGGAGTTAAGCTTTCAGTCACTTGTACTACCCCTGAAGTTGATGCTACCTTATACCGTCAACTTGTTGGTAAACTTCTGTATCTAACCCATACTTGTCCTGACCTTTCCTTTGCCGTTGGTCTTGTCGCTCGGTTTATGCACCAACCTCATGAAAGTCACCGGAAAGCAGCTAAAAGAATACTTCGATATATTCGAGGTACAGTTCAGTTCGAGATTCATTACAGTGCAGGAGCATCTCCATTGCTGATTGGTTTCACTGATTCTGATTAGGTTGGTGACCCTGATGATTGAAATTCTACTGCAGGATATGTATTCACTCTTGGTTCAGGGCCTATTACATGGTCTTGTAAGAAACAAAGGGCCATCTCTTTTTCTTCAGCAGAAGCATAGTATCGTGGTGCAGTTGAAGCCAACAAGGAAGCCATGTGGCTTCGTCAAATCTTGTCTGAATTTGGTTTTCATCAGCAACATCCAACTACACTTTGGTGTGATAATCAGAGTGCCATTCAACTTTGTAAAGATCTAGTTCAACATCAACGTATGAAACACATTGAGCTCCACATACACTTCATCAGAAAGCTCATTCATGATTGTGTTCTTGAAGTGCAGTATTTTCCAACCAATGATCAAGTAGCCGATATCTTTACAAAGGTTCTCACAGAAGCGAAGTTTACCAAACTTCGATCCATGCTTGGAGTTCAGGAAAGTTCTCATTACGGGGGGATAGGCTCTAATGCCTCCTTCCTTCTCCTATTGTGTCACCTTTTTAAATCCTTCAATCCTATCCCAATTTGTTCTTAAGGGGGGATGTTAGGATATTTCGACACATTGGAAATAGGCTCCTTTTGTGTCACCTTTGTTAATCCTTCAATCCTATCCCAAGTTGTTCTTAAGGGGGGATGTTAGGATATTCCGACACATAGGAAATAGTTAAGAATAACTTAGTTTAGTGTAGAGTTAAGTCAAGTGTGTTTCTTTACCATGTACATTTGTAACTTATAATTCGACGGTCACGATTTGTAGTGATCCGACAATTCACTCTCTCCTCGATATTAATGACACTTGATCCGTGGCTTAACACTCGATTGGTCAATGATCTCTATTTAAAGAGCATGGAGGGTCATTTGTTCGGTCACCGTTTATGAGAGAAACATATGTAACTTTTCTTTTTATATTAATAAATTGCCTGAAGTGGCTGCGTTGGCTCAGGCCGTGGACTGTTTCCCTCTTCAAGGGTTTAAACCATGTGATAATACTGGTGTACTGAATTGTGATCTGTTTGTGAGTGGTGACCTTTGGTTCTTGATCTACAGAATTTACCCTGTAAATTCCTACAGATGATACACCATTTTTGGAGTAAATGGGTAAAAAGATAAAAAAATAAAAAATAAAAAAACTACATTTTCAACTTACCTCCCTATGATCTTTACTCAAATTTCAAGCGGGAACACTCGTTGGATGTAGAATTTAATTTTGCATCCAAGGAGTACCCATGTTGCATACTTTCGATGGACCCTTCTACACGAAAAGTGTGAAATACTTGGAAAAAACGTGATCCAATGAGTGCTCCCATTTGAAATTTGAGTAAGATCATAGGGAGATAAGTTGAAAATACGAGTTGAAAAGTAGTTTTTTTCTTTTTTCCCTCCAAACTTGATGAGGTAATCTAATCTTATTTTATTATTTCCACTATTATTTTATAATATTCCTTAGGAGGCCCATTTTAGATGTCAAAATTTCTCTAATGGATCTCTCTCCTATTAGGACTCTTCCCATTAGTGAAAGTCTATAAAGGGTGGGGGTTTTGGCTGTGGTGACAATGGGTCACTACCCCATTGTTGCTTCTTTGTCTAGTTTACACCTTTTAGGATTTCCCTTTCCAAGGCTTGTTAGATTTTGCGGCAATATGGCCTTGATTGATAGATAAAATGAGATGATTTTGTTAATGTCCACAAATGACCAAGGAAAAGGTTAATGGTACAAAAGAAGAAAACTAATGGCCACTATACTATGGGTGTCTGGAACATTATTAAAAAAGAAGTGATACATGATGATTAAAGAGAGTAGGATCTAGGCAAATTAGAAGTGAAAAAGCTTTAAGAGGCATGAGGTCCTAGCTCATTATCGACATTGAAATTGGAAATAAAATAAAGGTGAGAATGGGAGAAGAGGTATATCATCTCCTTTTATCACTGTGAAGGCACTAATGCAAACCTTGATGATGTCATCTAAAAGGTACCATAGGCCTCAAGAGGAGCTTTGGAGTAAATTGATCTCTCTCCTAACATTAAAGGTCAAGGGGAAGAGCCTCATGATGGGAGTCTCGTTATTTAATTGAACCTAGTGGGCAAAAATCTATAGGGAATGGGTCCAGCTTTGAGATCTCCTAGAGGTGCGATGTTTCTTGGTCATGTAGGAGAGGGTCCATTGTCTCATTGATTTGCCACTAGTATGCTCTAAAATTGGGGAGCTTGGTTACTACTTACTATTTGTAACAACTGAGATAGGTTGAAACAAAGACGTAAAGAGCCTAACCATACTAGGTTTGGAGAGGCCACAAAAAGTCTCCAATTTGTGGATTGCTGCCTCTCAGATTTATAAGGTCGGGCTTCTGTGAATGGAATAATGAAGAAAATTAGAAGGGAACCCCATTAATCTCAAAACAAGTAGTGGAACCTCCTTCAAATATTTTAGTAAATGGGACATTGGAAATAGAGTGTTCCTTAGATTTGATCTCTTAGAGATGGCATAGTTCACAAATCTTTGATGTTGTGGTTTTCCTCATTTTCTATATCGTGGGAGCAAACTCACAACTGGTTGATGGAATCCAAATGATACACATCCAATGGCATTAAGTGTAGTTAGGGTGGACAATGAGACCATTTTGCATTGGCATGAATTGCTTATAATAAAAGGCTATCTTGGGGTCAAAGGCCTATGGGGAGACCCAAGTGCTCTGAGAGTACATTTGATAGATATTATTTGATAGGTGTTAATATGGGAAACTAATAAACTTGAGTAGATTTGAATTTTCCTTGTGGGCATTGTTGGCTAGCTTGAAATCCATCTTGGAGATGGTTGTTATATTGAAATCAAGGGGTGCATATCTTGAAGGGGTTTCTTTCACTTAAAGTGGTCAAGGGTCTGCCTAGGTTATCTTTTATAGTTTCCCCTTTGGTGCTATAGGAGCTTTTGTATAGGTAGGTGGGAAGAACGAAATAAGATAAATTTAGTTTCCAGTGTTTAGGCATTCACTACTAACCAATGAAACATGAATCTTTGATCACTCGTGATTAATCGCAAGTCAAACTCTGCTCTTCCCTCAAACAATCCAATTCAACTCTGGGTGAGTCAAACTTGTGTTGACCGAGTTTGACTCGTGGTTAACGCGGTTTCACCTGTGACTCACCGATTAATTGTGATTTAGGCGACGGGTGATTTTCAACTTTCGACTCGGTGAGCCCGAGTTTTAACTTTTAGGGTTGCTGCATTGTTTGACGCGTGGTTTAGTTAGGTTAAAAATTAAACGTGGGCCTGTAACTGACTTCTCACTGGTCATGCTCGACAACTCATATGCCGAGAAGGTAGAAGAGGAATGGTTTCAGTTTCAATTTACTTCGCGTAATAGAGGTGTAGTGTGTAGTGTTCACCAACATTAGCTTCAATGTGTGCTCTGTCAGAGATTTCAGTAGCAAACCATTATTTGTCATTTCAACAACAATCAAGAGATTTTAGTTACTGCTTTTTCACTGATTAGTATGCAGTATTTTATAAACTTTGAAGCAGATGCTTTTGGTTCTATTTAGTCTCTGGTTAGGACTCAGGACTTGGTACTTTGGATCATGTTTGGACTCAACATATATGAGATACTTATTCACTCATGATATTTTGGACATCTATTGATATTATGCATTGTTTGGACATGGTTTTATTGAATATCAATGAAAAAGTTTTTTTTTTTTTTTTAAATTCAATGTGTATATCTTTATTTATTGAATTCACTGATTTTTTCGCTCTTTTTCCTCGTCGATTTATTGCCGATTCCAAGTCTGGTAACATTGCTACTAACCATGAAAACATATACATAAATGTTCTGTCATTAGGAATAGATGGTTATTCCTGTCATTGAAGCTAGACTACCCAGTGTAGACAAACAATTTTTAATATTTTAGGCCATGGAATTGTACATCACTGTTTGTTTGGTAAAGCTGTGTGTTGGTGGCTATGGGTACGAGTTGATTGCATGTAAATTGATCAATCTTGACATTTGTGATCAGAGAAAAAATATGGTTTCATCACCTTTGTTATGAATTTAATATCTTTTACCAAAATTAATTATTTTCAAATGGTTATATCTAGAGTATTGAAGTAATATTACTTTGATGTAGTACTTCATGGACAACTAGCTTAGATTTTAGGTGAATCCTGGTTTACTTCCCCTGATATGACTCCCAACCTTTCTTGGCTATGATTATTTCACATTTAAGACCCATCATTTCAAGTTTGCAAATTTGAGTTTCAAATGGATGTTCATGGATATGGTTTGAATCATTTTTCTGTAACTACTTGACCTATTCACTTGAAGAATATGGCCTTGTGCTACTACTGTTTTATGCTGCAACTGCAAAACATTGCCCATTGTTAGCAATTAATAAACTTATGTGTGCATTTATTATTCCCCATTAGTTGATTCCTTCTTGGTAATAGTCTTAGGTTTCATTTTGATTAGCAGATGTAATTTTTCTTCATTTGAATAATTGCAAAGCCCTTGTCTATGATGAATGCTATTTTCATCGCAAGAAACATGTGGCTTTTGAACAAGAATTTCGTAGGACTTGATTCTTTCACATTTCAGACCCATCATTTCCCTTTGCAAATTGTGAGTTTGAAATGGATGTTCGTGGATATGGTTTGAATCATTTTTTTTTGTAACGACTTGATCTGTTCACTTGAAGAATATGGGGCTGTGCTACTACTGTTTTACGGTGCAACTGCAAAACATTGCCATTGTTAGCAATTACATGTGCATTAATAATTATTAATTCCCTATTGGTTGATTCCTTCTTGGTAATATGCCTTAGGTGTCTTTTTGATTAGCAGATGTAGTCATTTCTCTTCACTTGGATAATTGTAAAGCCCTTGTCTTTGAAGAAACATATGGCTTTTGAACAAGAATTCTGTAGGACTTGATTTTCTCACCATACATGATTAATGTGCCTATGATCTCATTTGCATTTGTTATTCTGGTATTCCAACCCTTCAACTTTATTTAGCATTTGGGCTAACTTTTGCATGGTACATATGCAGGATGTTGCTGAGGCCAAGGCCTTTTTAGAGAAATCTGGGGTGGATGTCAGTTCTCACGATGGTTGAATAACTCACACCATCTACATGTTGGATTTAGACATGTGATTTCCTATTTAATGTAACAGGAAATGATTGTGGTGCTAAAGAATGTGCAGAGTCTGAAGAAATGAAATAAATTGGTTTGAGAAAAATGATCAGTAGATAGTTTTAAAATCATTTTTCTTTTTCTTGGGAAGCCATATTTTTGTTGCTTATTCTGTTTTTTCACTTAACGCCAATGTTGTAAAACATGTATATGGAAATAACTCAGCAAGGGTCTGCAAATAAGTTTTGAGAAATAATTGAAAGAGAATGGCAAAACACGAAATCTCTTATTTTTTTAATACTAAGGATTGGTCTGAAAAATAAAATTCAAGAAGGAACTGAAAAACAAATGCAATCAACGAAAATCTCTCTTTTTCTTGAGTACTCAGGAAGGGTCTGACCAATAAAATCTGAGTAAAAGTTGAAAAAGAAATGGCAAATAACAATTCTTACGTTTTTGTATGCATAAATAATCAGTGATTCTGGTAACACTGACTTAAACCATGAAGAAATCTATTCGTTACTCTGGCTACCATAAGAATTGGACCTGGTCTTTGTATACATGAGATTTCTTTGGGCTTTAATTTTCATTAAAACCACCTTTATATTTATTTTGCATTTCCCCTTTTAATAAGTTAATTGAATTTGGAGTGAAAGTTCTTATTGCAAGCAAAATGTACTTAATTTGCTATTCATTGTTCTCAAGCTGTCTAAATAAAGTTTAATGTTTTGCAGAGAACTGGGATAAAACACCAATCGATGTCGCCACACAGGTTTTGCTGAAGTTTCACCATTAAGAAACCTGAGATTGTGGAGAGTACAATTTATTATTAAACTGTGCTCATGCAATTCACTTTCTTTTCCACTTTGTAAAACTATGATTATGGTGCTTACTCGTATATTTTCTCCAAGGGGCGTATGCATGACTAGTCATGAAGTGCTTAGGGCACATGCTTCTATTTCAACCATAGAGTGCTCTTTATGTTTCTTTTAGCCTCTTCAATGACCTATTTAGTTCTTTTTCAACCATAGAGCGCTCTTTATGTTTCTTTTAGCCTCTTCAATGACCTATTTAGTTATATCCCATAGTCTCGTATAGGATCTATGCCTTTGAGGCTATTGAAAACATAGGGTATTGTAGACCCCAAATATATACCTTTATTTGGGCAGATAAGGGTACATGTTTTAAAACTATGCTTTTCTTGCTTGTCAGAGAAAATAGTTTATATAATAGCATGGGTGCTTATCCTTTTAACGCACACATGCTTTCTTGATCTTAAGAATTTGGCACTATAAATATTGTTCCATGGAAGTTGGGCATCAAAAGACCTTTTACAAATGAGCACTTCAATAAATCATCTTTAAAAATCCTAGTGATCACTTCCAAACCAATAAAAGCAAATTTGCCATAATGCTTCTCTTATGAACCGGGTTGATGCCAAAATAATAATTTCTATTATATTAATAAAGAGCAGTGAAAACAAGAGGAGAATAAACTAAGTAATGAAAATGAGAGAAGAATAGAGGACTGTGTCATTGTGTTGCTTTTCTATTCTTGTGCCATACAATCATTGATAATTTGTAGAAGTGACCCTTACCATTGACTATCATTTGATAACCTATAGAAGTGAATAAGTCAGTGAACACCATCGAAGGATTGCTGCTCTATCAATAAATTGTGTCAAAAATTTGGGATTAGGTACACCAAAATGCTTGGATGGAATATGTTGTTAGAAATGTTTGGCCTTCCCTTTCCTATATGTGGATTGTGACATTACAAACCTTATTGTTTCCCATCTATCATCTAAACCTAGCTCAAAATTGTTGTTAACCATTCCTTAAGAACAAGGACATAGCTTGATTGGATTGAGTTAATGGAAAATTGATCATACAATGATGCTAGACATTGTTTATTGTTAAAATTGGCAACTAGGGCCAAATTCCACTTTGGTCAGCGCATTTCATGGAGATGATTGTTGCATTGAATTCCTCTTTTCGAGAGGACCAAAGTCGACCTAAAGATCATCAAATTTGGACGAGGAGAAATATGTTTTTGAGGTCAAGTCCACACGTGCAAATTGTCAAGGGTGTGACCACATCATCATGTAGGCTCATGAAGCCCAATGGACATGTCTCTCGACCCTCAATGACTTATATAAATAAGAGAGACCTCCACCCTCATTTGGCAGTTCATCAACACACATTCTTCTCTCTCCTCATCTGATTGGTTCGTACACCTCATTAGCATCGGATTTCTTCACACGTGGCAAAAAGGAGGACAAAACTACAACGCCAAAATTTCTGATTTTTTTGCAGTTTGACTAGGGTTTGACCAACGTTGACCTTGAATTTTTGGGCACCTTTTGACTTCGATTTTCAAGGAGAAGTTGTCCCAGCAGACCGCATTCATTGGCACAAAAATTGAGATTTTATGGGCTAATTGACCTGCATTGACTACAGGCTTGTTTGATTGTAGGGTTGACTTTTGTTTGACTAGGTTTGACCACTCTAAAGAGGATTGTTTCAACTACTGTTTGACCAACTAAAGAGGGCGAGTTGAATTCACTTTGACCGAGATGCTAAAGTGATGTTTTGACCCTTCACCGTTCATTGGTTAGGGCACACGTTGCTGCTGATTTCTCTGCTGTTGAGCAGGGGTAGGTTTGCAGATTTGACAGGGTTGTTTTGATCATCTATTGGCAAGTCAAATTTGACTTTATTGTACTCTCTCTCTCTCTCTCTCTCTCTCTATTGAGCATTTGATATAATAATAAGAAGAATTAATCAAAGGGTTTTCCCCACCTTGGGGTTTTCCCCTAACATTTGTCAAATATTGGTGTTCTCTTGTCTTGGCTTGTCTTCTAATTTTATTGTTCATGTTCTATCTACAGTTATTTTCAATGTGTTTAATGGTTAATGTGATTGCTGTTGGAAACTAAATTGGAAATTGTCATTGGGCTGCTAAAAGGACATTGAAGTAATTGTGCAAAGCATAGAACATACCATTGTTAACTAAAATTAACATGGTATCAGAGCCCAGGGGAAGATAAAGCCCAAGCAAAAGAGAAAATCATTCATTAAGAGAACTGTTGGTTAAAGATTATTGGACAAGTCTCAATGGCTTCTACATCCTAAATCCAAGATTGAGGACAAACTCATTGACATATTTGATTATCATGCATTTAGACTTTGGACCTGACTTTGGAGGAGTATGGACTATTGGACTATATGCAGGGAAAAATGGTGGAGCCTCCTTCAAATGCACATGTTGTTCGGGAAAATGAAGTATCGAAAAGATGAGGTCACAACAAATGAAATTTTGATCGACTCCGATCAAAATCATTTGGTTGACTATATTTCTGATTTAGGAACTTCTAAAAAATATATATGATAAGTTGGTGGGGTTGTTCAATGTGAATAATGCAAATCAAATCCTCTTTCTCAAAAACAAGTTGAAGGATATCAAGATGGATAAAGGAGAGTCTATCCAATCTTACTTCATGAGAATAACATAAATAAATAATGACCTACTATCTATTGGAGAAGTTATTGCTGACATGATGCTCACTCTCATGGCTCTTGGAGGTCTTTCAAAACCATGGGATGTATTACCACCTCCATACTCAACAATGACAAAATACCTGGTTTCAATGAGTTATTGGCTAGATGCACTCAAGAGGAGATAAGGATGATGGAGATAGATAAGCCAGGGGAATGGAAATGAGCCTATTGCCTTCTCCATGCAAAAAGGAAGAATAATGCTAGTCCAAGGAGTCAGGGTCAAAGATCTAATAAGGGATTCAAAGAAGGAAGAAAATGAAGGTGTTATAATTGCAACATGTTCGACAACTATGCTAGAGAGTGTCCTCACAAGAAGAAAGGGATGATGACAAAAACAACAATTTCAAAGGCAATGGCAATCAACGGAACAATAGGTTCAACAACAAAGGAAAGAGGAATGCTCTCTTTGCTCGAAATGGAAATGGCCAACCTCCTAGAAGGAAGAAATGTTAGATATGATGAAGGCAATGTTGTAGAAAAACAAGATGAGTTTTAACTTATTTCCGCCCTATCTACTGCCTTTCTTCCAGATACTTTGGATTATTGGTTGATTGATAGTGGAGCCTCAAGTCCCTTCACTGGATACAAAGAGGCCCTCTCAAATTTGATTAAGAAGACTTATCTAGAGATTATACTTAGGGATAATTCCACCTACCCCGTGAAAGGGATAGGTACTATCACTCTTCACTTAAATCAAGGTCAAACCTTCCATCTACAAGATGTGTTGTATGTACCTGATTTAAAGAACTTGGTATCTATTTTTGCAATTGAAGACAAAGGCTTTAAGGTAGCATTCATTGATGGAAATGTACGTATTTGGAATAGAATCCCTAAAGATGCATTTACTCTTGGATTTATGGTTGATGGTCTCTATCAAGTTGGTGGAAGTCCTTTGGGAGCTTTGGAAAGCGATACTTCTCTTCAATCTGAGCTATGGCATCAGAGGCTTACCCACTTGCATTATAAAGCCTTACTTGGGGTAAGGAAGACAATCACAGGTATGCCCAAGTTTAACATGAACCATGAAGGTGTTTGTCAAGGTTGTGCAGTTGGGAATCATATAAAGGGACCATTCCCTTCTAGTGAAAGCAAGACAACCGATATTCTTCCATTGGTCCATTTTGACCTATCTGGTGCCCTGCCCGTAACCTCATTAGGAGGATACATATATTATGCAATCTTTTTGGATGACTACTCACGCAAAACATGGATCTATTCCTTGAAGAGGAAGCATGAGGTGTTCAAATGGTTCCGTTCTTCCAAGGCATTGGTGGAAAATCAAACAGGGAAGAAGATCAAGATATTAAGGATTGACAATGGAACTAAATATGAATCAAATGAATTCAATGACTTTTGCAGAGAGGTTGACATTAAGAGGGAGACAATTGTTCCATACACTCCTGAGCAGAATGGCGTTGCTGGAAGAAAGAATCGAACGATTATGGAACCTACCCTTGCCATGATCTATGATCAAGGTCTATCGAAGTTATTATGGCGAGAAGCTGCCAACACTGCCGTATATGTTCAAAATAGGAGCCTGCATCAAGCTTTGGATTTCAAGACACCCAATGAAGTCTTCACTGGTAAGAAATATGATGTTTCTCATTTTAGAATATTTGGTTGTCCGATGTATTTTCATGTGCCTAAAGAGAAAAGGAATAAGTTAGAAGCTTCCAAGAAGAAAGATATTCGTTGGCTATAGTGAAAAGTTAATTGCACATAGAGTCTATGTACCTGGTCAAAGAGATGTGGAAGTAAGCCGTGATGACACATTTGATGAAGACACTGCCCTTGGGAAAGCCAAAGATCTCCCCATCTCAAGGAAGGACGATGATGATGCTACTGAAAACAAGATGAGCCTCCGACGGACGAGCCTATGTCTGATGTTGATGGCTGATGGATCGTGCTTGGGCATGATAAAAGATTTGGTTGTAAATTTAGCCCAGATTTCGGCCAAAAGCATGGTAATGGATATTGTTGTGGTCGATATCCCAGCTCGGTTTGGAATGTTGCTGTCCAAATCCTGGGGTACCAAGATTGGAGGATCCATAAAGCTGGACCTCACCTATGCCACTATTCCAGTATTCGGCGGGGAGGAAAGGCGATTATACCGTGTGTCTAGATTCGTGAAAATGGTCACCAAAGCTAATGGTTCCACAAATTCTCCGGTATATACTAAGGAGGGCGATTTTTCTTGTCTTATGCTTGAGGAGGACAAAAACTTCCTGCAAGAAACAAAGATCTGTCCTCTAATCCAGGAGAATCTTATGAGCAGAGGGGAAAACAAAATATGGACTTTGCAGTTTGATGGAGCTTACTCACGAGAAGGAAACGAGGCTGGGGTACTCTTATTATCACTAAGAGGATGCTTGGTTTCCCTCTCCTTTACGCTGGAATTTGAAGCCACAAATAATGTGGCTGAGTATGAAGCGCTACTGTTGGGGTTGCAGACAACGCGAAGCATGAACATACAAAACCTCAAGGTGTTTGGAGATCCAAAGCTTGTAGTGAGGCAAGTCCGAAGTCAATGCCAAACTAAACACCCGCAGCTTAGAGCCTACAGGAATGAGGTATGGGATTTAGTTGAGAACTTCTTTTCTGCTTTCAACATTCAGTTCATGTCGAGGGAAAAGAACAGAATGGCAGACTCACTAGTTGTGGCTGCTAGTAATTTCCGCCCCCCGTAGAATCCTTTGCTCATATATGAGGTTGAAGTATGATACCGCCCCTCCATTTCAGACAATGTTAAGCATTGGCAAGTCTTCGAAGATGAAGAGCAGGCCAACGTTTTATGGAAATGGTGGGTGAGTTTTCAAATGTGGTGATCGACTCAGTCCTGGAAGATGACAGTGAGGAAGCAAAAACTAGGTGGGAAGAGACAATGGCTGGGCACCGTGTTCTGTAATTAAAGGGAAATGTCATCCCCAGGGGCCTTGTGCCATTGGAGAGACTGTTTGATAAGAATGATATCCTGGTTAATCCCAACAAACTTACCCTCGACGAGCTTGTCAGGGACGTGAACATTGGGATAGAAGAAGATTTAAAGGTGGTAAAGTTGTTGAAAGGGGTCCCCGAAGAATACCAAGAGCAGTACCTTAGGCTGTTTCAATCATATAGTGACGTCTTCGCCTGGTCATACCAAGATCTGAAGACTTTTGATATTTATATTATACAACACAAGATATTGCTCAAAGAGGACGCCAAGCTCACAAGAAAACGCTGAGACAGATAAATCCCCTTCTTCTCCCAGCCATTAAGAAGGAAATAAAGAAGTTGTTGCAGGCCAAGATCATTGTCTCTTTAAGGTACTTCGAATGGGTGGCGAACCTGGTACCTGTCAGAACGAAGAACAACGAAATCAGTTTTTGCTTGGATTTCCGCAATCTGAACAGAGCCTTACTCAAAGATAATTATCCCCTCCCGAAGATGGACCACATCTTGCAAAAGGTGGTGGGATCCTCTCGCATGTCCATGATGGATGGCTTCTTGGGATATAATCAGGTAGCAGTGCTCTCGGAAGACCAAAAGAAGTTGACGTTCACTACGCCTTGGGGAACCTTCATGTACGCCCGAATGCCCTTTGGCCTGATAAACGTCGGTGCCACATTCGAGCGAGCGATGGACATTGCTTTCATAGGGGAGCAAGACAAGTTTGTCGTGATCTACCTAGATGACATCACCTTCTTTTCAAAGGATGATGCTGAACATATAGAGCACCTCCTTTGAACCTTTGATAAATGCCGCAGGTATGGCTTGGCTCTGAATCCTCAAAAATCCATGTATTCCTTGGAGGAAGGAAAGTTATTAGGGCACATAGTAACTAAGGAGGGAGTGAAGATTGACCCGAAGCAGGTAGAGGTGATAAACGACATTCCCCTACCAAGAAACAAAAATGAAGTACAGGTGTTCTTGGGAAGAATAATTTTCCTCAAAAGGTTCATTCCCAACTATGTCGAGATTGTCCGAAACATCACCGGGATGCTGAAGAAGAATAATGAAGTAAGATGGACCCCTGAGTCCAGGGACTCTTTTAATAGGGTCAAACAGGCCTTTGCAGAAGCTCTAGTGTTGGCAGGTCCAGATTATGGGAAGCCATTCATGATTTTCTCCTTCCTCTACTCACAAAATAGCTGTAGTAATTTTACAGAAAAATGCCGATGGACATGAAAAACACATTGCATTCTTCAGTCAGGTCCTGCGAGACGCTGAACTAAAATATGATATCCTGGAGAAGCAAGCTTACGCTCTGGTCAAATTACTGAAGGCATTCCGGGTGTATGTTTTATAATAAGTTATAACAACCTATGTACCCACTGCAACAGTAAGGATATTCTGGTACAGGGTGACAGTGAAGGGAAGAGGGGAAAATGGATAGCCAAGATCTAGGAGTACGAGCTGGAGATAAAGCTTACTAAACTCATCAAAGGCCAGAGGCTGGCAAAGATCCTGTCTGAATCCAACTGTCAAGCTCTGGGAATGAATCTGTCTATGACAGGGGGAGAGGCACAAGAGGACACACGCGCACACCAAGGCGTAGAATCTTTTGCTCAGAAAACACATGTCAAGTACCTCCTATCCTCATGGTATAAAGATATAGTAGAATATATTTTAATGCCGAGGTGTCCCCCTCACTATGATAAAACCAAGTATCACACTTTGAGACTGAGGTCTCAAAATTATATTGTGGCAAATGGGCTACTATATTGGAGAGATTCGACGGGAATATTATTATTGTGTTTGACAGAGCAAGAAGTTGACCACGTGATGAATGAGTTCCATGAAGGGATATGCGGTGGGCATTACAGCTGGCGGTCCACTGCACACAAGATCTTGAAGGCATGGTTCTTTTGGTCTAAGTTGTTTGGCGATGTACATGCCCATGTCCGGGCTTGCGAGAAGTGTCAGGCGTTCGCCGAAAAACAAAGGTATGCACCTCTCCCATTAATTCCAATGCATGTTGAGGAACCTTTTAAACAATGGGGGATTGACTTCATAGGAGAGATTCACCCTACCTCTAGCAATCAACATTGATGGATCCTCACTGCCACAGATTAATTCACCAAGTGGGTAGAGGCCGTGCTCGCAAGAAATGCTACAGAGTCAGTGGTGATCAAGTTCCCGGAGGGGAATATGATAGCTAGGTTTGGATGCCTAGCTAAAATCATTACAGATAATGCCCAGGGTTTCAAGTCGGCTAAATTTGTTAATTTTTGTCAGTGTTACAACATCCTACTGGGCCACTCCACTGCATACTACCTAGAGGGGAACGAGCTAGCATAATCATCTAACAAGACACTAGTGAGGATCTTGAAGAAGACCATCAATGGAAATCAAAATAACTGGGATTCCCAGCTCAAGTTTGCACTTTGGGCAAATCGCATCACCACGAAAAGATCCATAGGAAAGTCCCCTTATGAACTGGTGTATGGTATAGCCGCAGTTTTCCCTATTCAGCTTGCATTGCCTGTGGCCTGATTCTTACAAGAAAGTGAAGAGGAGCCAAACGACCTTATTCGAAGAATGAATCAGTGGGTGGAGTTGAATGAAACACGAGAGTAGGCAAGCCTTAGATTGGTAGAATATCAAGAAAAAATGAAACGCTTATTTGACCAAAGAGCCAAAGATAGAGAAATCCAGGTAGGGGATTTGGTGTTGTGATGGGATGTCAGGGGAGCGGACAAAGGAAAACATGGGAAGTTCGACCCCCTTTGGTTTGGTCCTTTCAAAGTGGCAGAAGTCAAAGGAAACAATACTTTTTCCCTGGAGAACTTAGAAGGAGATATACTTGAGGCGCCTGTTAATGGGCAGTTCCTCAAGTTCTATTTTCATCACTAACGAGAGCTAATCTAGCTCATTGTATATATCATTCCACTGTCTATACTTCATTTTGTTTACATTCGTCTCCATTTCATCTTCCATTCTTGTGTCCACTTGACTGTTGGTATAAAACTTCGTCTAATAAACATGTATTTGTGACTCCATGAGCCCAACAAAGCACATGCATTCAAGTTTGCATGTTCTCAACGCATTGGAAGCAACAGGTTGTCCCCAGATGGAGCCAATGTTAGTCTGTGACTGCACATGACATGGAAAAGCGTTCCCTATAAGGAAATCACAGGGCAGAGGTAGAGAAGCAGTTAGAGCGAAACAACAACAATTGGCAGAGTCTTGAACGCGTTCAGGTCAAGTCGTACACGCGTGCAGGTCAAGTCGTCAAGGCGGGAAAAACAGTGAATGGGGCAAGTATTCCACAAACAAATAAGAAAGGACCGGGCACAACCAAAGAGACAAGGTCAGCAAACCACAACAAGGGAGCGGTGAGGACCGTTAGATCTAAACAACAATCAATGGCTGAGATTCAAATTGCAAATCGTAGATTGCAAATGTTGCAATATAGGTGCAAAGGGTAAAAGTAAAAAATGCCAAAGTGCGATGCGCGATGGCGGTGGGACCCAGTCACCCGCCACACTTCCTTTCATTCCATTTCCCTTTCAAATCACTAAAACCTTACCTTTTCGCCTTTCTGCTTCACTTCTCTACTTTACCTTTTTCGCCGCTATATCATTGCTTCTCCTTCGCTTTCCCTATCTCCCTAATTGCGGTTAAAGTGGGCTAGCCCCCCCTAACATGTCACCCCTTTCTCCCCCACACTTCACACTCTGCAACAAATAACACTTAACCCCCGCTGTGCACGTTATAAAACTTGCGATCTGCGACTTGCGGCCGTAGTCCCACCTCTCTGCCACATCACTTACCTTCTCCCCCGCACTTCGCACTTCGCTCTTTTTAGTGTTTACCACCTCCACTTACTGTTAAAGCTTAAGTTTTGCGATCCGTGGGTAGCGGGCGGGTCCCACCTTCCTCCACGTCACTCTTCTCTCCCCGCACTTCGCAAGTTTTAGATTTTAAACCCTCGCTGCTTATAACTAAAACTTAGAGTTTGCGATTTGTGATACGGTCGGTCCCACCTTTGTCACCTCCCACTTAGCATCGCATCACCAATTTCCTTCCTTATATCACAAATTGAAAAACTTGCGAAATGCGATGCAGTGGCGGATGCGATGCAGCCCCATAATATAATTTAAACATTTTTCAGGTCCGGGTATGCGAGTTTTGATGCTGTTTTGCTTTGAAAAAGGGTTAATCACAACAAAAGGACTCGGGTAGCAAAAGATAGAAAAGGTCGAGTCGGGTCCCACTCGTGTGCTACGTCATTCCACCTCTAATTTCCCTCCACCTTTCCTCCTCCTCCACTCCTCTTCCCTACATCCGACGACCCTTATCTTATTTCGGTCTTCCCGCAGCATTCAAACTTTATCATGAGGGAAGGGGGTAGAGGGGTAGGGTCCGAAATGGGCGGTATCCATTACCGCTCACTCCTCCATGTGTCATTCTCTTATCATTTTGCACCCCCCTTCTTCGATATCGCTTACCACTTGAGACCCCCTCCGAAATGCGGTTCTCGTTTTTGCAATTCAAGACACCACATGGGATTTTGAAGCAGAACATACAATTGTGGCTTATGTGGTCTGCTCAGGAGATCTCCGCTAAAGAACCAGGTGCACTCAGTACGAACAACCTCTTCATAATGGATTAAATGTAAATCACCAGACTAAGGGAGTGGAGGTTTGCAGGCAATAGATGGAATTGTAAAATGACAGTCAGCCTGTACATCTACGACCGCTCCTCGCCATGTCGTCTTGAAGGCTCCCATTATTAGCCTCAATGGGCGACCGTGTCCTTTCTGTTTTTGGTTTAATTTTTATGATTTTGCTGGTGAAATCTCAATTTCACCCCATTCCTATTTTAATTCTCTCAGTATAGAAGTAATGTTATGAATATAATTCATAAAAAATATAATAAATATAGTTATTAATAGTTAAATAAGGATTATGTAAGTAGTCATTAAGTTAATGAAGGGGCATGTCTAAAAGACATGCCCAGTCATGAAAGGCCACCTGCGTAGGTATATAAGCAGGGCCTCATTGTAACATTCAATTATCTCATCTTTTATACATTTTATATATAATATATTATTCTTTCAATACCTCTTGTGTATTTTACGATTGAGTCAACAAGCCTACAACTTTGTTGCTCCATTTGGTATCAGAGTAGCGATCTTCTCGTCTGGAAGGAAGCACCTATGCCAATGCTAGCTACCTTCAGCTGTTACATGCGATGCCTCGAAATCGCTGTCGCTCGATGTCTTCATTAATGGCGATGGACGATTTCAACATAAAGTTGATCGAACTTGAGAGTAAGATCAAAAATAATTCCGATAAATTCACTAAAAGATTAACCAATCTTGAGGATAAGGTTACAGGAAATTCTGACAACATCAAAAAACTTCAAGACACAATAGATCGGATAGAAAGACAAATTTGGCTAAACCATAGAGAGGCCACAGACAATCATAAAAAAACAATGTAGAAGATAAACACCATTTTGGACAAGATTAATCTGACGCAAGAACCAATATTTCTGAATATTGGACATAATCAACAAAACAATTCAGTTGATTCAGAAAAATAAGAAGATATTTGTGAAGATAATGATGAATATGAAAATGATTCTTCAGTAGAAGAAGAAAAATATGGGGAGGCAGTTTCGAAGGTTGAGATATCTCCACCAGAAACAAATGAGTTACAGAAAACAACTGAAGAAGAAAAACCTCTCAGTGAAGGTTCTTCTATGCGTGGTGTTGATTCCAAGGATGAAAAGCTTTTAGCATTAGGATACAAACCAAAATCTCCTAGTGAAAGTTTTCCCATGGATAGTGATGTAAGTAATGTATGCCAGAAAAGAAAAATTCTGTTGTTGGATCCAGGGGATGGAAATCTTACAATTGCTACTGAAGGCAATAGTCATCAAGCAAATGTATATTCCCGTGGAGAAAATTTCCAAAAGTTCCATGTATACCAGTTGTCAAACAAAGGGAAGTATTTTTCTTCTACATCAAAAGATTTTTCAGCAATAATGTGGGAGATAATCGTGCTCCATTTGTTGCTTGGAGCCCTGATGATAAACGGTTGCTTACATACGGTATTGAGGAGGTTGTTAAGCTTTGGAATGTCGAGATTGGCGAATGTAAACTGACCTATGAAAAAGCCAACAATGGATTCACTTCCTATGGTTGGTTTCTGGTAAACATTTTATCTCTGGCGGAGTTGATAAACGCATTTACATAGGGGATCTTGAGGAGAAGGAGTTGGATTCATGGAAAGGAAAAGAAGTGACAGTCGACAAAGAAGTACTCAATACTGCAGAAATTCTTCGTCTGAATGTTCCCATGACGATGAAGGTAGCCCTTGACGGCTTCAAAGGTTCAAATTCTAAAACAAGACATCTTGCCATAAATGATGTGGGAACCTTTGAGAAAGTGGACCATATGGGTGATGCTGTGTTCAAGGAGCTTAAGAAGCACCAATGCCACGAGTAGCTCTTGGGTGTAACAACACAGCGCTGGAAATTCAAACACTTGAAAGTTCAAGCCAACATAGCCAAAACCCCAAAAGTTTATACCACAGTTACCAATTTTAGCGGAATTGGGTTGAAAATGATTGATGAGTTTCGAAACCTGCGTCTCGCTAAAAGAAAAAATGTCCATGTTGCTATCGGCCTTACAGTCGACCATAGCCATTCTCCACAGTCCGGAAAACCAACGAGGACTGTTCTAAAATTGTGAACTTGTCCAGTCATCGAAGGAATCGATAGATTGTTCCGCTGTACCAACCACCAATAAGGAAGGATGTCGATACTCTCTGCTCTGTTCTATTGAAGGATGTGGATTTTTCGGATCCTCCGCAACGGAAGACATGTTCAAAGTGTTACAAAGACCATCTTCTAAAACTTAAAGCAAACACAATGCCTCCATTAAATGCTGAGAGCAGCAAGGCGGAGCCTATGTTAAATTCTAAGACCGACAAGGTGGAGCCTGTTGGTGGGCAAACTAACGCTGTCGAGTCTAAACCTGGGCGATGTTTTAGTTGCAGAAAGCGCGTTGGATTAACAGGTTTTAAGAGTCATTGTGGAAACACATATTGCGGTGTCCACCGATATGCGGAGGAACATGGTTGTTCATTCGACTACAAGACGCATGGAGGACGAAGCTCTATAATGGCAGAGGTTGGACAACTTATTCGTCAAATTCAACCGTTACATCGTTTTTTTGAACCTTCGTTGCCTTTGATCCAATTAATTAATTAAAAAAAAGGGGTTCAAGACAACATTAGAGAGAATTCTACGAGATAAGGTACCAGTGATGAATGACATGCCTAGCAGATAAGTCCAAGTGAAAGAAATTGTCGAAAAAATTAAGTTTTGAGGACAAAGCTTTTTGAGAGGAAGGCAATGTTATGAATATAATTCATAACAAATATAATAAATATAGTTATTAATAGTTAAATAAGGATTATGTAAGTAGTCATTAAGTTAATGAAAGGGCACGTCTAAAAGACATGCCCAGTCATGAAAGGCCACCTGCGTAGGTATATAAGCAGGGCCTCATTGTAACATTCAATCATCTCATCTTTTATACATTTTATATATAATATATTATTATTGCAATACCTCTTGTGTATTTTACAATTAAGTCAACAAGCCTACAACTTTGTTGTTCCATTTATCCTCAATGTTAGGTAGCAGGTTTTGATTTCATAGATATGGGTCGATCATAAATGATCAAGTACCGTAGACCCTCCAGGGAAACTCTATATATAGTAAGTTCTAAGATGAAAGCAGGGTTCTAGAATTTTGGAAGAATTTTGCTATAGTTTTGTATGATTGTGCTCCCTGTGCTCTGAGATACATATTTGGGAGAGCTGTTTGAACTTATCATAATACAACGCTGTTATTTGGATTCCAGATGGAGCAATGAGTGGTATGTCTCTGTTTTTCTTCTGTTATCAGTAATCTCTCTTTATGTATAATCATTTGTCATACTATGCTGCTTTGAAGGTGTATGTAATGTAGCTGCTGGTAGTCTGCAATTTTATTCATGAATTCATGTTTGCATAATGCTCATGTATTAAGCCTGCCACACTCCCTTAATTTGCGCTCTATGAACCTTTGTTGTTGCCCATATATCATTCATATCCACTTCCTCTGAGGTCATTGGGGGACAAATTCTTAAATCTCTTAAGCCTGTCTCTTGTGGGTTCATTCTCCATTCTTCCTCACCGCCTCTACACATTTTAAAGATTTTTCTCCTTGTTTATACTTGGCCCAACTAAAAGCCATTATCCTGATAGCCTCCTGAGCCCTTTCACTGTTTGGGGAATTCACATGAATCAGGCTCAAATGGTCTTCTCTATTCTTGAACCACCAAAACCATTATTCTCTTGACCCATATTCTGTTAGAGGATTTATACAAATTGCCCACATTTACCTCTGATTTTAAGATGTCCTAGGCACTGGTCTTTTGCAACTCAAGGCTGTCTCTAGGAGCTACAACAGATCCTATTCATCCACTTACTGGTGACCCCTCTACCTCAAAGAAATTACCACTATGGCCCAAAGATACTCTCGAAGATGCTAAAAGACATATTGCTCCAAGGGACATTTCGTGAAAGTAAGAAACCAAACATGTATCAAGGGTATTTGGTTGTTATGAGTACTATTGTTCAAGCTAAACCATGCACGCTCAAAGAAGTCGTAAAGCACCAAGTATGGAAGGTTGCAACGAATGAGGAACATGAATCAATCATGAAGAATGATGTCTGGGAAATCATGCCTAGACCGAAGGACAAGTCCGTGATCACCTCTAAATGGATTTAAAAAATTAAACATGGAGCTAATGGAAGTGCTGAAAAATACAAGGCCAGGCTCGTTGCTCGTGGTTTCTCTCAAAATGAAGGAGTGGAATATGATGAGATATTTGCACCGGTTACCTGATATACCACTTTCCAATCTATTATTTCTCGCGCTGCCAATCAAGGATGGAGCCTACATCAAATGGATGTGAAGATTGCTCTCTTGCATGGCTTGCTTTAGGAGGAAGTCTACTTGGAACAACCATAGGGGTTTGAAGTACAATATAGAACACATGGATGTCGACTAAAGAAAGCCTCCATGGGTTGAAGCAAGTACCTAGGGCTTGATACAAAAGAATTGAAAATTATCTTATGAAGCTGGGATTTACGAGGAACTATGTTGATCCCAACCTATACTTCAAGGTTGAAAAGGACATGCCTCTTATTTTTGTCCTTGTTGTTGATGATGTGTTTCTGACTGGTGCATACCCTCTCATTTATAAATGCAAGAGGGAGTTGACTTTTGCATTTGAGATGAAGGACCAGGACTGCTGCATTACTTCTTAGGCCTGGAGGTTTGGAAAAATTTAGGAGAGATTTTCCTTTCATAAAGAAAATACATTGTGAAGTTGCTAGAGAGATGTGGTGTTGTGGATGATTTGGTCACCCTCCTAGAGACAGCCTAGAGTTGCTATAGACCAGTGCCTAGGACATCTTAATATAGCAAGGAGTCCTTTATAATTTGGGTTGTCAGTCCAAGGGACTCACTTACTATCTCTTGTTCTAAACAAGGAAATTGAATTAGATTGAAATGGTCCCAACTCTCTTTCAGTGGCTGATACAAAGATAGGAATAGAGTAAAGGCATCAGGTAAAACTTCAGCATGGTAGTATCAGACAGTTAAGAGACCGCTTTACTGTAAAGAGGGCCGATTCAAATAATATATCACAGAAATCAGATATCAAAAGGAGCGGGCAGTGAAGAAGTATAAGGAGATATTACTGACAAAAGGCGCACTAATTTACGAATCCTTAAGCCACTAATATAGCAGAAATTATGAAAAGAGTGAATCATGGAACATCATATCACTTCTAGGCCTATTTAAAGCGCTTGACTAATTCCAGAAAGGGCACCACTTAAGATGAATCCTTACTGCAAACTAGTGAGCCACTCGCATTCTAGAACATGATACAAGAAGAAAGTTTGCATGAAAAAGGATGATATATTAACACATGAAAGAAATTACATACTGTAATATACCAAAGACCAGAATCCTCAATACAGTCATAACCCCTCCTCACTGAGACCCTACGGGCTCTGAAACTTCATACAGAAATATAACAAGATGCATACAGTAGTCTTCTCGCTGCTCAGCTTGCTTACAGAAATCTGGAACCCTAACAATATCTTCTTTTTTGGTACTTATAGAGGAGACTGAAACTTCTAGAGGAGGGGGGAAAGGAAAAGAGCAATTAATGACTACATTTCAATCCAATGGCGGAAAACATTCGCGCCTTTTTATGAATGACAAGTTATAAATAAATACCTAACCACCTGTATACAGAAATTAATGCTGGGAGATAAAAATCTCCTTATGTACAAGACAGAAATAATAAAATATATACATCGGGATGCTTCGGATGAAGGCAAATCTACTATCATGAGAGTTCTGAGAAAATCTTCCATTCAGTGCTGTACGCCTAGCCTTTGATTTTGAATTAGAACCCCGAACTTTAAATGAGCAGTGAACTTCTCTGGAGGGTTCTGAGAATTTCTATCTGCGTCTTCTTTAATTGTAGTCATTTCATGTACCGGCTCCAGCTCCTTCATTAAATTTCGCATACAAGGAATCACCTTTTGATATATTCTGGATCCTCTGCAATGGAGATGGTGGATTTCGACACCTCCTCTATCTTTTAAAACCTGCAAAACCCCGAAACTGTTAGAAAAACTGACTCGGACGAAGGTAGGGGCGACCAAAGTGTGAATGGAGGAGATGATGGGGAGACAGACCAAAAACAGTGATATACGGGTTGTTGGGGCGAACAATGGAGGCTTTTTGCAGAAAGAACGGAGTGTCACACAGTGAGGTCGGAAGGAAAAAACTATTGGCGAACGCGAATAAAACACACAAAATACATATATATATATATATATATATATATATATATATATATATATATATATATATATATCGGCGCGGAGGAATGTACGGGGGCGACACATAGGCAAGTGGGGGGTAAATGGACGGTGACGTGGCGAGTGAGTTAATGGGCGGAGGCGTGAAGCAATGACACGGTGGCGGGCTGTGGGACGTGGCGAGACATATCAACGAACGGACGATTTAATTGTATCTCCACCGTCGGATGGAGATCTAGAGATCCGACGGTCTCCGTGGACCCCGCTGACCGGCCATCAGTTGAAGTTTAACGCGCGGGGAATGGGCGGTTTCCTGCTCGTACCCAAAAAAACGTGGCGCGTCCCGTGTGGAATCGCTGGTGCTCGGTCCGAAACCGCCAGCCGACAAGAGTGGTGCGGGGAAAAAGGCCGGTTTTGCTGCTTACCTGGGTCCATATGTGGGGTCCTCCATATCTTCATTGTTAAATGCCGCGCCGTTGATTTAATTCAATCGAACGGTGGCGACAGTGCCCGGGACTTCAGACGATAAGCCCCTTTTCCCTGGCCTGCGGTCCTGGGCTCGGGTCATATGACAATTAAGGCGAGAGGGGCTAAAATCAAAAGTACTTTGGCCCAACCCATAAAATACGAATTTTAAACATTTGAGCAGCATATTTTTTAGAGCGGCATATGGGTTTTTTAGCCATAGGATATAATGGAAACGGTTTTAAAAGGGATCGATGGCTAAATCTGAGTGGAGAGGAAAGAGGTACAACATCGGCTCCATCTGGGGACGGCATGTTCGATTTCGGGCATGTCGAGAACACGCAGACCATTTCAAACTTCAATTCTGCCACTCAATTTCTCCTGCACTTCTCCTTCTGGTAACTATCAGCATCCCTTTTTCTTTGTAAAAACTAAAATGAAAGCAATTTATATACAATATATACAGTCTAGTATTCTTTACTTGGGGTCAGAATTGGAAATATGGCTTGAGGAATTGGCCATTCACGGGCGCATCTAGCAAATCACCCTGTAGGTTCTCCAACATAAAAGTATTATTCCCCCCCTGACTCACGATTCTGAATGGACCAAACCATAGTGGGTCAAACTTGGCGTGCTTGCCCTTTTCTGCTCTGCGAACATCCCATCTAAGAACCAGGTCTCCAATTTGGATATTTCTATCCTTTGCGTGCTGATCAAAGACCCTCTTCATTTTTTCTTGGTACTCCGTTAATCTCTGGTCTACCTGATTCCTTGTTTCCTCCAATTCTACCAACTGATTAATCCTCCTAATCATTCCCTCTGGTTCCTCCTGGTTTTCCTGCATAAAACGTGCCACCGGCAGTGCCAATTGCACTGGAAACACTGCAGCCCGCTCATACACCAGCTCATATGGAGACTTGCCTGTTGCTCTTTTGCTGGTTATCCTGTTTGCCCACAGAGCGAACTTCAACTGAGAGTCCCAGTTCTTCTGGTTTTCAACTATTGTTTTCTTGAGGGCCCTCACCAGGGTTTTATTAGATGATTCTGCTAAACCGTTCCCCTGGGGGTAATATGCCGTGGAATGAGTTAATACAATATTGTACCTTTGGCAGAAACTTACAAATCTGGCGGACTTAAAAGCTTGAGCATTATCAGTTACAATCCTTGCAGGACAGCCAAACCTAGATATGATATTATCTTCTAAAAAATTCATGATTACAGCGTCTGTAGCCCTTCTTGTAGGTATGGCTTCCACCCATTTCGTGAAATAATCTGTAGCTGTGAGTATCCATTTATGTTGGCCGCTTGATGGGGGGTGTATTTCTCCTATAAAATCTAATCCCCATTTCTGGAAGGGTTCATTGACGTGAACGGGAATCAAGGGCAAAGAAGCTAATTTCTGCCTTTCTGCAAATCTTTGGCATTTGTCACATGCTCTGACCCAAGAAAAGGTATCTGAATACAATTTTGGCCAGTAAAATCCAGCCTTCAAGATTTTATTGGTGGTAGCCCTCCAGCTGTAGTGTCCTCCACATATTCCTTCATGGAACTCTGTCATTATATTCTGCACTTCGTTTTCTGTGAGGCATAACAGCAATATACCCAAAGGGTCTCTCCAATAGAGCTGTCCATTTGCAATGACATACTTCTGAGACCTCATCCTTACAGCTCTGTATTTTGCCTTGTCACATCCTGGAGGGCAGCTAAGCGTCAACAAGTATTCAACTATTTGTTTATACCAAGGGCTAGTCAGATACTTCACATGTACTTTTTGTGTGGCCATTTCTAGTCCATGTTGCTCCTCTTCTTTTTCTGATGCTTCATTTGCCATTATGGATAAATTAATACCCAGAGCCTGATGATTAGATTCAGATAACATCTTGGCAAGTCCCTGTCCCTTGATCAACTTGGTGGGCTTTATGTTTAGATCATATTCCTGAATTTTTGCAATCCATCTTCCCCTTCTGCCCTCACTGTCTCCCTGAACTAGAATGTCTTTTACAGCTGCTGTGGGAACATAAGCAGTAATATGGGATTGCAAAATATAAACTCTAAAAGCTTTAAGGGACTTTACCAGGGCATATGCTTGCTTCTCCAGTATATTATATTTCAATTCAGCATCATACAATACCTGACTGAAGAAAGCTATGGGCTGTTCATATCCTTCTTCATTCTTCTGCAATAACACTCCAGCAATTGTATGAGGTGAAGCAAATGAAAATACCATAAATGGCTTGCTATAATCCGGTCCTGCTAACACAGGAGCTTCAGCAAATGCTTGTTTAATTCTTGTAAATGCATCCCTAGACTCCTGGGACCACTTAACTTCACTGTCCTTTTTCAACATATTGGTAATGTGCCTAACTATCTCTGCATAGTTAGGAATGAATCTTCTTAAAAAGTTTATTCGGCCCAAAAACACCTGTACTTATTTCTTATTTCTTGGCAGAGAAATGCTATTTATTACTTCCACTCTCTTAGGATCAATTTTTACACCATCCTTAGTCACAATATGTCCTAAGAGTTTTCCTTCGTCTAATGCAAACAGAGATTTTTGGGGATTGAGAGAAAGGCCGTACCGTCTGCATTTTTCGAAAGTGCTTCTCAGATGTTCAATATGCTCATCGTCATTTTTTGAGAACACCGTGATGTCATCAAGGTATACCACCAAAAACTTGTCCTGTTCTCCAACAAAGGCTATGTCCATTGCCCTTTGAAAAGTAGCACCTGCATTAATCAGTCCGAATGGCATCCTTGCATACATAAAGGTTCCCCATGGCGTGGTGAACGCAGTCTTCTTCTGATCTTCTGGGAAAACAGCTATCTGATTGTAGCCTGAAAATCCATCCATCATTGACATTCTGGATGCCCCCACCACTCTCTGCAGGATGTGATCCATTTTAGGCAGTGGATAGTTGTCCTTGAGAGATGCTCTATTCAAATTTCTGAAGTCTACACACAGCCTGATTTCTCCATTCTTCTTTCTGACAGGAACAAGGTTCGCTATCCATTTTGAGTACCTCAAGGGCACAATTATCTTGGCCTTCAACAATTTTCTAATTTCTTTCTCAATTGAGGGAAGAAGCAGGGGGTTAATTTGCCTAAGCTTCTGTTTGTATGGCTTTGCATCTTCCCTGAGTGGGATTTTGTGTTGTATGACATTTACATCAAAAGTTTTTAGGTCCTCGTAGGACCAGGCAAAAACATCTTTATAAGACTGAAATAACTTCAAATACTTTACTTTATATTCTTCTGAGACTCTTTTAGATAATTTAACAATCTTGGGATCAGTGGCCGTACCCAGATTCAAATCTCTCATTTGGTCTTCTTCTACTGCTTTATTTGGCCGCATAAGAACATCATTTTTATTGAATAATCTTTCTAGAGGCACTAGACCTCTAGGGATGACATTTCCTTTTAACTGCAGCACTTTATTACCTGCTATATTTTCTTCCCATTTACCTTCAGTAATATTTTCAGCTTCTGCTTCCTGATCATCATCAATTTCCATACCTATGAATTCTCCCACTGTCTCCATGAATCTCTTCATCTGTTCGTCATCTTCAAAGACCTGCCAATGCTTTATATTGTCTGGGATATATGGTCTGTAACGTACCTCCACTTCATATCTTAACAAAGGGTTCTGAGGAGGCCGGAACGTACTGGCAGCCACAGCCAGAGAGTCTGCTATCCTGTTATGCTCCCGGGGCATGAACTGTATATTGAATGCTAAGAAGAAATTCTCTATCATGTCCCATACTTCGTTTCTGTATGCTTTGAGCCGAGGGTGTTTAGCTTGACATTCATTCTTAATCTGCCTCACTATTAGCTCAAAGTCCCCAAACACTTTCAGACATTGGATGCCCATGTTTCTAGCTGTCTGTAGGCCCAATAACAACGCTTCATACTCAGCTACATTGTTTGTAGCTTCATACTCCAATTTGAAAGACAGTGGTACCCATTTTCCTGTGGGGGAGATTAACAATACCCCAACCCCATTACCTTCCCTGGAATTTGCTCCATCAAAATGCAAAGTCCATATTTCCGACTTCTGATCTTCCTTGGATTGTTCAACTTGGATTTGACCAAAGAGGGGCTCGTGTGCACAATTTTGATTCTCTTCTAACACAAAACATGAGAAATCACCCTCTTTATTATAAACTGGAGAGTTGTCTGAACAATCAGCAGTGGTCACCATTTTAACAAATCTGGTCTCCCTATACAGCCTCCTCTCCTGACCACCAAAGACTGGGACAGTAGCATACGTTAAATCCAATTTAATTGATCCCCCAATCTTAGTACCCCAGGACCTTGACAACAACATGCCAAAGCGAGCTGGGATATCAGCGACCACAATGTCCATAACCACACTTTTAACTGGGATTTGAGCTAGGTTGACTACTAAATATTTTATCGTTCCCAAGCATTTAACCCTTTTAGAATCAAATGAATATAGATCTTTATATGGCCTTGTAATTTGCAGCCCTAGTTGCTCCATGACAGACAGAGGCATAAGATTATGAGAAGCTCTAGAATCTAGCATACAATTGTGAAGCAGCAGGTCATGAATGACTAGGGACACATAAAAGGGGGGAGTAGAAGGGTCTATCTCCTCAACGTGTGGGCCGAAGACTACCATGGGTCTTTCTTCTTGAAGGTTTAGACTATCAGGTGCAATCTGAGGTTCAGGAAGAGGCATGAAAGAGGTGACCTGAGACTGATATACGGGCTGCTTTAACAATTCAGTCAGAGGAACAGGAATCTTAATCTTTTCAAGCTCTCTTTGCAAATTAAAGGTAGATGTAGACTTTTCTATCATTACCTCTTTCGACTCCATATTCTCAACTGAGGACTTGACTTCTCTTGACACTGACTCAGTATTAGGAGGGCTGATTATTTTGGAAGAAGAAGGAATTTGATCATTTGACTGCAAGGGGGTGTTTAGAAGATTCTTACCTTTTCCCACATTCTTCTTTGTTGCTGACTCCTTCTGAGCAAATGCTTCTTTCTGAGGTATCTCTTCCTCTTGCTCCTGAGTTCTGGTCCTCTTCCTTGAGGATCTGAGATCATATCTGACATTGAACTGGGCTTCCATGAAATCAGCAAATTGCTTGCAGTAATGGTCAATCTCAGCTTCTTCATCTTCTGCTTGCAATGGGCACTCCATATCTTCATTGTTTGGAAAGGCCAGATTGGAATCTTCTAATCCATAGGCTGCCTCTCTAGTGGGGTCGTCTGCTGGTCCTTCCAGGTACAAGGGGTGAGGTACCTGATCTTGCTGCTCCCTTGTCTCTCTCGGCAGTATTTGGAGAGGTGGCCTCTTATATTGGGGATTGTACCCTCTGTTTGGAGCATTGTAATAATTCTTGGGAGCTGCATTTTTAGCTTCCAGTTCCATTTTGACCATCTTCTTTATCATTTTACTTATCTCATCCATTTTATCTGAATCTTTATCCTGGTTAGAAGTAGAAACTTCTTCTTTACCTTTCCTCCTGGCATCTGGTTCAATTTTCCCTTTTAACTTTCCTGTGGAGGCAAAGTTCGCTTCTAGTTCCAGAGCATCTGATTGTGCATCATCTAGATTTGCAGGCTTTCTTTCTCTTAAGGAGAATCCAAAGTCAAATTCAAAGGCTGCTATGAAAACTATCTTGGCAGCGGCTTCATTTGGCTTCATTTCCGGAGGCAAGCTTAGATATAACTTGTTGAATCTTTTGATGAATTCTGCTACCCCTTCATTCTGTTTCTTCTTGATAGTATTAAATTCTGTAAGGCACATTCCATAATCCTTCTTTTCTCCCCATTTCCTGAGAAAAACGTTTTCCATCTGATCCCAGGTCGTCACAGAACGATTTCCCAATGTTTTGAACCATTTTCTGGCTTCTCCTTCCAAAGACTGCACAAATAATCTCAAAACCACATCCAGGTGTTCAACATTCAAATTTTCCGCAAAAGAGCAGAAGGTCTCGAGATGTTTCTGAGCATTTATATCATTTTCACCATTAAACCGTGGCAGAATCTTTAGATAATCCTGTGGCATATCATTCAACACTTGGGGTAGGGCCAGAGGAGCATATTTGTTCAAGAGAAAAGCAGGAACATTGGCCATTGGAGGCGGTGGGGGTTGTACAACAGTCTGAGAAACAAAAGAAGGGAGAGGGGTAGGGGGAAGCGGAGTGTGAATAACAATGGGAATATATTGTACTGAGGTCTGAGGTGTGGATGGGAATAATTCTCGATTAACAGAAGCTACCTCAGTGACCTCTTTAATTTCTTCAGCCTCGAAAACAGGATAAGATTCTTCCCCAATTAAAGTACTTCCCCTACGTGGGGTTTCTAAATAAAACCCAGGGCTTTCTGTTCTAACTTCTTGAGAAGAAGAGGGCGGATAATCTTCAACAGAACCCTCAGGATTTTCAGCACGGGCTGACTTCCTCTCTTTCCAAACTCTTTTATGAATGATTTTCTCTGGGTCAGACACGTAGGGTGTTTTCAGTTGAGCTGTATCTGACCTCAAATGCGGCCTACGAGGAGCCAGGACTACCAATAAGATTTAACAAATAAGGACCAGTGGAGTCGCCAAGGTGAGAAATCTGCAACTCTTCACCTCTCTGTGCTCACCTGATTAGAGAGTGAAATAAAAAGTCGAAAACCCAGGGAAACTGATATTCTTGAATTCGCTCCCCGGCAACGGCGCCAGAAAGATGTTGTGGATGATTTAGTCACCCTCCTAGAGACAGCCTAGAGTTGCCATAGACCAGTGCCTAGGACATCTTAATATAGCAAGGAGTCCTTTATAGTTTGGGTTGTCAGTCCAAGGGACTCACTTACTATCTCTTGTTCTAAACAAGGAAATTGAAATAGATTGAATTGGTCCCAATTCACTTTCAGTGGCTAATACACAGATAGGAATAAAGTAAAGACATCAGGTAAAACTTCAGCATGGTAGTATCAGACAGTTAAGAGACCGCTTTACTGTAAAGAGGGCCGATTCAAATAATATATCACAGAAATCAGATATCAAAAGGAGCGGGCAGTGAAGAAGTATAAGGAGATATTACTGACAAAAGGGCGCATCAATTTACGAATCCTCAAGCCACTAATATAGCAGAAGTTATGAAACGAGTGATCATGGAACAGCATATCACTTCTAGGCCTATTTAAAGCGCTTGACCAATTTCAGAAAGGGCACCATTCAAGATGAATCCTTACTGCAAACTAGTGAGCCACTCGCATTCTAGAACATGATACAAGAAGAAAGTTTGTATGAAAAGAAAGATATATTAACACATGAGAGAAATTACATACTGTAATATACCAAAGACCAGAATCCTCAATACAGTCATAACCCCTCCTCACTGAGACCCTACGGGCTCTGAAACTTCATACAGAAATATAACAAGATGCATACAGTAGTCTTCTCGCTGCTCAGCTTGCTTACAGAAATCTGGAACCCTAACAATATCTTCTTTTTTGGTACTTATAGAGGAGACTGAAACTTCTAGAGGAGGGGGGAAAGGAAAAGAGCAATTAATGACTACATTTCAATCCAATGGCGGAAAACATTCGCGCCTTTTTATGAATGACAAGTTATAAATAAATACCTAACCACCTGTATACAGAAATTAAT
This sequence comes from Pinus albicaulis, assembly GCA_034641835.2. NCBI lineage: Eukaryota > Viridiplantae > Streptophyta > Pinopsida > Pinales > Pinaceae > Pinus > Pinus albicaulis. The sequence continues at coordinate 1,463,591,629 of CM076570.1, forward strand.
GCTGGGAGATAAAAATCTCCTTATGTACAAGACAGAAATAATAAAATATATACATCGGGATGCTTCGGATGAAGGCAAATCTACTATCATGAGAGTTCTGAGAAAATCTTCCATTCAGTGCTGTACGCCTAGCCTTTGATTTTGAATTAGAACCCCGAACTTTAAATGAGCAGTGAACTTCTCTGGAGGGTTCTGAGAATTTCTATCTGCGTCTTCTTTAATTGTAGTCATTTCATGTACCGGCTCCAGCTTCTTCATTAAATTTCGCCTGCAGGAAAACACCTTCTGATATATTCTTGATTCTCTGGAATGGAGGCGGTGGATTTAGACGCCCCCTCTACCATTTAGAACCTGCAAAACCCCAAAATTGTTAGAAAAACTGACTCAGACGAAGGCAGAGGTGAAGGAAGTGTGAATGGAGGAGATGATGGGGACACAGATTAAAAACGGTGACATACAGGGTGTTGGGAGCGAACAATGGATGTTTTCGCAAAAAGAACGAAATGTCACACAGTGGGGTCGGGAGAAAAAACTAGCGGCAAATGTGAATAAAACACATAAATATATATATATATATATATATATATATATATATATATATAGGCGCGGAGGGATGTACGAGGGGAGACACGTAGGCGAACAAGGGGCGAATGGGAGGCGACGTGGCTGGTGAATTAATGGGCGGAGGCGTGTAATAGTGACACGGTGGCAGGCTGTGGGACGTGGCGGGTACGTATCAATGGGTGGACGATTTTGTTGCATCTCCGCCGTTGGATGGAGATCTGGAGATCCGACGGTCTTTGTGAATCCCGCTGCCCAGCCATCGGTTGAAGTTTAGCATGCGGGGGATGGGCGGTTTCCCGCTCGTACCAAGAACACGTGGCACATCCCGTGTGGAATCGCTGGTGTTTGGTCCGAAACCGCCAGCCTACAAGAGTGGTGCGGGGGGGGAAACTACCGGTTTTGTTGCGTGCCGGGGCCATATGCGGGGTCCTCACTCTTTGACGATCACCGCGCCGTTGATTTAATTGAATCGGACGGTTGCAATGGCGCCCTGGGTAATAAACAATAAGCCCCTTTCCCTTTCGGCCGGTGGTCCTGGAGCTCGGGTCACATGAAAATTAAGGTGGGAGGGGCTAAGATCTAAGGGGCTTCGGTCCGATATATAAAATATGAATTTTGAACATTCGAACAGAGTATTTTTTAGAGCGGCATGGGGGGGGGGGGGGGGGTTTAGCCATAAAATATAATGGAAACAGGTTTGAAAGGGATCGACAGCTAAATCTGAATGGAGGGGAAAAATGTACAACACAATCAATGATACTTGGCCTTCCATTTAGGTAATCTATGAACAAAAGGATTTGCTTGAAGTAGCAAAATAAGAATTGTGAAGACAAAGGAAGAGCTTGGTGCCAAACTTGAAGAGGCCCAATAAATAATCAAGTTTTTAAAAACCAAAAACAAACAAGAATTGGATGAGATTGGGATAACTGATAGAACTGAAAAAATTCTTGAAGTGAGAAAGGTAAATACAAAGAAAAACTTGATGTAGCAGCTACAAGAGATGTGTCTGAACATGGATTTGGACATAACTAGATTTATGGTAAAATTTGATATATTGAGGCAAAAAGGCTTGCCAAACATTCTTGTTCGAAATGATAAATTAATGAAGCAAGAGGATTACAACAAGAAGATCATAGATTTTCAAATGAACAAGTAAATAAGTTAGATTGGCAAGGAGTAGCTACAGGGAAAGTGTTGCACAAAAGAATTGAAGATTTTTTTTATTTACAGCATGATATAAAACATCTCTTTATGGTCAAACCAACCTTTGTTAGATACACAAAGGCTGATGAAAATTACAGAAAACTTACCAAGATAAAGTTTTTTTTTTGTAAATATAGTAGGGCCTCACTATTTTCTATTAATATATGCAAGCAGGTTACAAAATTATAAGTTCAGTTTGTGGCCTCAACCTGCCCGAAGGAAACCAGGTCTGTTGGCCATCTAAATGCATGAAAAGAATACCAAAATTGATACAGTTTCATCTGCCTATACCCCTCATGAGCTAACTGTTCTATAGCATAATTGTCTACATTCTGGCAATAGAAAATAATTACATTCAAAATTTCATTTATCATAAAACCAAAGTATTAAAGGAGCCACTAGCCATCAGAAGATGAAACAGGAGTTGGATCTTTGGCATTAGATCCTGGCATGTCCACTTGCTGGAGTTGCTGGAGCTGTTTTTCCATTCGGCCTACTCTGTCATCAAGTCTAGCCATACGGTCAGCTACCTGGTACTGGGTAATCTTAATATGATATAGTTGGTTCTGCATATCCTGTAGTTTGTCCATAATGCGGGAATCCAACTTATTTGAGTCAATCTGAGTCTGACCAGGGGGGAAACTCTGCATGGCCTTTGCAAGAAGGAATTTGAGTATCCAATAGGTATGGATAGTCTATTGAAAAAGTGTGAGACAACCTCTAGTGTTTCCAGGATCAATTATGAAGTCTAGGATTTCTGCCTCAGCTTCATTGTTCTCAGGGTCAGTCTAGATGTCTCTTTGCCATCCCCGAATATCCTGGCGAACCGTGGAAGAGTTTCCCGTGACATAGTTGCCAGCTAGTGTTTCAAGAATCTCTTGATTGGACTTTCGGCCTCGTTTCTTTGGTTGGGGCTTGACCTGGACCCGCTATTTGCCTTTGGTCGACTAGGAGGTGGCTCGACACTTCCCCATGCTACTCTGAAGCCTAAACAAACACAGGAACAAGCAGCAAGAAGAGGTGAGGACGTGAATCACTTTAGAAGACCATTCATTTTTTACCCTATCAGCCTCAGGGGAGTTGCTACGCATCCAACGGAGAATAGTAAACAACAAAACACAATAACCAGTGGTGGAGGACCCTGTGTTACAAGTCAACCCGCAAAAGGTTTGAATAGAATTGGGCTTGGGGAACTGAATTATTGTGTCCCAAATACTGGGGAAGGTGGTGAAACTTGCCAGATAAACATTAGCAGGGATGATAGCAGGTAAAGGGCATAGCTGTAGATTATCAGTAGTGAAACTCCCTTCTAATCGCCAGTAGAGAACCTGAAGACTTAATTGACTGTGATTGACCCAATAATTGGACCCTATAACCCACAAACACCTACCCTTTTCTGCAAGGTAACCCCCTCCCATCTGAAGGGTGCCAGACAGATTAAAATTGATTGTGTTCACATTCCTAACACTGGTTATAATACTAGACTGAAGGATGGCAAGACAATTGCAGGGGTCGGTGCCAACAAAAGTGGAATAAACATAATTAACATCATAAAACTTATGGTTTAAGAGGGGATTACATGGGTCGCGGAAGCAAGGTCGTATCTGCTTCAAAAGGGGAATATCAGAGCTGAAGCCATTTAAACAAAACTGAAACAGCAGAGTATACATTTTACCACTGGCAACTAGAGCAGCAACAACTATGAGCGAGAGAACAGGGTGATATACATACCCCAATCTGATCAAATTTCTGAGAGTTGGAACGTTACCCGGCTTCCTCCACTTCAGCATCCAGACACTCGCATGCAATGAGAAATGAAATAGTGCATGAAGTGAGGGAGGAAGCCCACTTACCCAAGCAAAACCTTTCCATCTACTGTCTAACAGCACAGGCTGTCGTCTTGCATGCAAAATCATTAAAGATCGCTCATTCCCTTCGTGCCGTGAGTTGTGATACCAATGCTCCATTATGAGTGTTGGTGGCTTGGAGGACGGAACAACCACCATGATGCCACGTTTATGGGCTGTGATCAGACGTGTACACCCCAATCGAGGGCTTACCAAGATAAAGTTACCTAATGAAGAATTTTGGAAAAAACTTACTGATTTGCTATAAAGGCAGTTTTATAGTGAAAGAGGAGGAAAAATAGATTGTTGTTTTTACAGCAGTAAAGCATTCAAAACAGCAGATGAAAGAGTATCATTGGTTAAAGTGTATCAATAAAAAAAGTATTAGATAAGAAGATAGAGTTTCAAAACAGATTGAAGATCTTTGTGCCAACATTGAAGACAACACAATAGCCAGCTGCATCTAAATCCAAACAGCATTTCTATTTTATTTGAATAAATAGGACAGCTTACAAGTTGTTAAGCAACTGTGACTATATTTTTGTAAGAGATATTTTATTTTCCTTAGAAAAATCCTATTAGTATTCTAGGATATTTTGTATAACTTTTTGTATAAATACTTCACTCTTTGAAGTATTATTGTGGAATAAATTGTTGAAGATTTCTATAGTCAATATTTTTGTACCTGAAGGGCTTTTGTACCAATTTTCAAGTGAGCAAGCTAGGTCAAATTAATAAAGCATCATGTTTCAGGATTCATGTGTTGGGCCAACTTAAGTTAAGTACTTTTATTTTTTAAATCTTCTTATGTTTTCCATTCATACATAAATGTGTTCCAAATTTAAATGTGAGATCAAGAAGCGATATATCAGAATTTGTTAATAGCACTCTGTTATTTACTGGTTTTCATTTTGATGTTTTCTGCTTATTTCCAAAGTAGGGAACCCTTAATTTCTCCCTCTTTCGAATGACCTCTGTCCTATTCACTCCTTATCCGAATTAAAGAATCCTTGATTTCTCTTTATCCCGATTAAACCACTTCACCAATCAGCCTCAAAGATCTTAAGTAACTCAACTATCATGCCTTGAAAATATTTCAATTTAGACCTTGATCATGTCCTATCTGCTTGACACATTGACTCCATTTTCCCAATGGAAAAATAGATTTATCTATATTCATCTCATTAAGTGATTTTTCCCACCAAACCAAACCAAATATCAAAACCAAATTGTCCTTATAACTAGCCTAAAATCATATATAAAAACAAAGTTAAATCTTATAGAGAGAGCCCTCTCTGAGCCTTAGGAAGGCTAGATCCTAGAGCTTGAAAGTAGGTTTGTGGTTACCTCTAATATTCTTTAAACTATAAATTAAAATCTCACAACTTGGAAAATTATTAGTGTGATAACATACTGGTGACCATACTAGGGAAACTAACCAATCCTCAGTTTTAAATAGGTCTTAAAAGAAATCTTTTTCACTATCCTTTCTCCTTAATATTGTTTTATAAGTTGTGAGTATAATTTCATTAAAAAAATGTAATTCTAGCTTCCAGAAGAGTCTACTATACAAGGTCAAATCCAAATCCTAAACCTGTTGCAATAGTAGATGATATGGACAGAACTGGGCAAAATAATAAACAAGTAGAATATTTAGGTAATAAATTTTTCTTGGTTAGAGAAAATTCCCTTCCAAAACAGTTAGAAACTATACAAGACATTGATTTTGACTTAAATTTTGAACATTCTTTATTCAGAAACAAATAAGAAAGTGATTTTAATAGCACTATTATAGATCCTAATTTTATTTCATCTCTTGAAATTAAAAAGGAAACTGTTTCAGTAGATTCTTAATCAAAAATATTTGAAGCTTATGATAAACTTGATGAAATAAATGCTACTATACATAAGGAAATAGATGAATCTCTTCTTCAGCATTCAGTTCAATTAGCTGCTTTATCAGCGTATACACATAATCCCTCTACTTCTCATTTAGATACTAACCTTTTAGAGTCACAAGGTTCATCTCTTTTTACCACTACATCATCCATAATATCCACCACACTCCATTCCATATATCCATTTATTCCTAAGCAACCATTCCAACCTAGAGTATTATTTCCATCTTCCCCCACCTCAACACCACCCACTAGTTTTCCTTCTACATCTTCCAATACTTCATTCTCATTCCAAATCACTTCTTCATATATCCCAGTTTCATCTTCTAGCATCCCAACTTTACCTTTTAGTTCTTCAACCACAGTTTCCAGTACATCATCTTACATTCCAATATCATCGGCCACTTCTTCAACTACATTAGCTAGTACTTCTAGTTTTGCCTCAAGCACTTCCAACTTACCTCCTAGCCAAGCTAGAATTCAAGCCATGGCTGCTAGGTATGCTCCCTTAGTCCTTCCAGAACAGTTACATGACTGCCTTGGGATTACTAGAGTAAAATACCTCAATTTTATGCAATCACTCATTACACTTCCCAACAACATATTAAAAAGATGAAAATTTATTTTGAGCTTCATGAAATAGATGACTCTGATGTACAAATGAGACTCTTTGCTTAAACATTAACTGGGGAAGTTAAAAAATGGTTTAAAGGTCTTAATCCTAGTATTATTATTGATTTAGTATTTTTCATAGATTATTTTTGAATAAATGGGAAAAGAAGAAAAATCCACTTCAAATATTATCTGAATTTGATGTTATGAAAAGAGCTCCTAATGAAGCAGTCCAAGATTACTGTACCAGATACAAAATCGATTATAATTCAATCCCTACTAATCTCAAACCCATTCCAGACTCTTTCCTTCTCAAATTCCCTAATGGATTTGATACAGACATAGCCTATCAATTGAGAGAGAGAAATGTTGACACTTTAGAGCGAATGCAAACTGATGCTATTAGTGTAGAGGTAAATATATTTTCTAGAAAAGCTAGATTAAGGAATGAGAGGAGAGTAACAATAAAATAAGAAGCATCTAGTTCAGATTTAAAAATATATAAATTAACCAAAACTTTAGAGAGAATGATGGATAGATTAGATAATATAGAAAGGAAACCACAATGGGATAATCAACAACAAATTAGAAATCCCAACTTCAGGAAAAATACAAATACTGGAAATTCTAAAGAATCAACATCTGACCAGACAATAAGACCTCCTTTTCAAGAGAACTATGTTGAAAGTTCTCATCAAGATTAAAATTAGGAAGACACTATAAATCTAATGGGTATAAATGATGATAACACTATCTTTCTCACACAGGAAGACCAAGAGTTATTTGAACTACAACAACTTCAATTAGATTCAAGTGAATCATTTGACTACAAGCAAGGTTATGATTTTTCTATCAATGAAGTACATAAGCAATATAACCTTAGAAGCAAGAAAAACATAGAGCCTTCTACTAAGAAATTTGCACAAACACAAACTAAGAAAACACTAGAAGCTCCCACTACAAAAGTTCTACAAATTCTCCCTAGGGAAAATAAGCAAAAATCTAATTCATCCCAAAAAAATTCAAGCCCTAAAATTTCACCTAGTCCCAAAATTGTTGATATAACAGATGAGGTTGTCCAAACATCAACAAATTCACAAAAATATGTTGTTGTCAAAACAACTAATTCTGCTAAAACATCAACTTTATATTCCAAAACACCCACTATTTTTCACTATTACTGTAGAGTCTATTAACCTAATGCTTCAGCTGAAACCAGATCCCAATGTAGTCCCATTATCCATATAAGCTCTTACAAAGCTTTATATTGATTTATAATTTCATAAGAGATTTCAGATCTTCCAAAATTTCATGCCTTCATATGTTGAAATCCCAAAGATAAACCCTCCTTACTCATCCTCTAAATTTCCTAAAGGATCAAGGCATGTCATTTCTATGTTGTCCGTTTTTCTTGGATATTTTAATAATGACCACATTGATGAGTCTATTCTTGGTTTTCTTTCCACCTTTGTGCCTATTCAACCTCCTTCTGTCATCTATAACTATGTTTAATACATAGCTGACAGTATTCATGATTAGCTTGTTAAATTTCCCACTGAAGGAGTTTTCAGATATTCATCCTTCCTCTTTCACATGTTTCTTTACTTCCAAGCAGATAAATTCCCAATAAAACTTCAGAATTTGGATGTACAAGGTAATCCATTGTCAGTCATTTCTGGACCTCTCTAATCAGAAAAGAATCAACATAATTCACTTATATGGATTTCATAGATTGTTTTGTTCATCCATTGATAAACATGATGAAAAATAGTGTACAGCCAAGGATAAGTAATGAGATCAAGAAAGTGTTACAGCTTTCATAGAAAAGTAGAACTGGAGATTGGTACCTTTACCAAAATCATACAGAGATCAGAGTCTATAGGTCAAACCTTTTACCCTATAAACTACCAAAATACTTTCCAATGAGAGTTTTTGCCTTAGAGTACATAAGACAAATTCTCAATTCAGATTCTATCAACTTCTTGGTTGCCAAAAAGAAGAATCAATTCAAATTAAAGAATCATGTGGGTCCTTTCATTTGCAATCACAGGGAAGCAGGTATAGAAGCAACAAAAAAATTGTTGGAATATAAATTTGAACAAAGTTTATTGTGGAATTATGATCCTAATGGAATTCTCGGTAAAATGAGGGTAAAATGAAAATTAAACTCCCATATCCATGATAAAGAAATCGCGTGTTGAACGGATTTGATAAACGAATGGCTGGAAAATACCTTGATGAAAAAAAAGTTAAACGGGGTGATACTAGTCACAGCAAGCGCGTAATCGAGAGATAAAGCTACAAAGAGAATGGAAAGCAGAACCTGTTGTTGAAACAACAACGGAGACTGAGTTCAAAATCGGATATAATAAGAAGCACAAAAGCTCAATCCGGTGAAACGAGGAAAGTAAACAATTAAGGTTCTAGATGAAGAGAACACGAGAGAAGAGCCGAATGTTACTACGATTGTTATGAACGAGAAAAAAATTATCGGTGCTGGAATGATTAAAAAACAACAAAACATGGAGACATCCTCATCATAAACGATCGGAAGAATACATATAGTGGTATAAAGGAAAATATAAAGAAATCAAAGCCAAGAATGAGAGTTAAAAAAGTGGAATTTGTTACGGTGTAAAGCAAACTCTAGGAAATCCAAAACGAAGATTACTCTCGGCTTTTTTATTACACCATTATTAAAAAATTGTATGAAAATTCTACGACCAACAGGTACCCAAACCTACAACGATGTGGAACTACAAGAAAGAGATTGACTTTCAAGTGCCGGTTGATAACATTGTCCCTTGATCAAATGGAGTTTCATAAGAAAAGCCTAGAAATGCTTTATTACCGCTATGACTATGAGCGCTTGGGTGCCCGAAACTTCAGTGTTATAACCAATTTGAGAAAAAAAATTGGGATTGAAAAAGCTTCTTCTTATGCTAAGGACACTAGAATCAATTCCTTAGAAGAACTTGCTCAAAGGTGATGTGGTGTGACCCTCTGAATGTAAAGGCTGAGAAAAATTAATAAAAAAGAGAAAAATGTTGACATTTGGGCACTTAGAGAAAGAAATTAAAAATTGCCTCCAATGATCATCTAAGGCAAAATATATGTTGTCTTGGAGGAGGAAAATTAGAAAAAGATGAGATGATGGTCTCATACTCCAAATGAAAGCAAAAACTAAGGAAATGGAGATAGAAATGGACGAAGCTTTCGAGAAATAAGCTACAAAAACTAAAAGTGATCCTCCCATAGTCATCTCCATGGTAAATACAACGAGTTCCTTCAACTTTCGCCCGGAGGAATTAGCACCAAAAGTCCCATTGGCCACGACTATACCAATGACTTCAACTACCCTACTTCTGCTACATAATCATCTACTTCAGCAAATTATGCAACAAACGAATCAGAGCAAACAGCTCATAAAAGCTATGGAATATATGTCCATTCGAATAACGATATCAATAGGTTGAAATAACTAATTAAAAACTTGGAAGATGCTAAAATTATCTCAAATCAATGCTAAAATAGAGGAACGAAGAAAGCAAAAATGTTAAGTGAAGACGAGTTGAAGAAGATTTAGACGAGAATTAACCTTGGAAAGAACGTTGGCTTACATAAAAAATCATTTGTGGTCCAATCGATGATACTACGCTTTCATTTTAAGTAATCTATGAACAAAAGGATTTGCTTAAAGTAGCGAAAAGAAAAAATTGTGAAGACAAGGAATAGCTTGGTGCCAAACTTGAAGAGGAGCCCAATAAATAATCAAGTTTTTAGGCTTGCAAAAAATAAGCAAGAATTTTATGAGATTGGGATAAATGATAGAAATGAAACAATTCTTGACGTGAGAAAAGGTAACTACAAAGAAAAAAGGCTCCAGTGGGCAGCTAGAAGAAAGTGTTAGAACATGGTTTGGCCATAACTAGATTTATGGTAAAATTTGATATATTGAGCAAAAAAGGAGGCACGAACTTGTTCTTGTTACAGTAAATTAATGAAGGCAAGAGGACTACAACGAGAAGATCAAATATTTTTTCCAAAGAACAAAGTAAACAAGGAGTGGGTGTGAAGATGTCTATAGGAAAAGTTTTGCCTGTGAAAGAATTGAAGATTTACTTTATTTATAGCATGAGATAAAACATCTCTTTTTGTGTTCAAACCAACCTTTATTGAATTATGTGGCGGTAAGTACGGAGAAAACTTACCAAGATAATGTTGCCGGTAATTTTGGCAAAAACTTGCGGTTGCTATAAAATACGATTTTACTAGGTGAAGAAGGGGAGGAAAAAACGAGGTTATTGTTTTTACATAGTAAAAACATAATTTCTGACCGATGCAGTAGTCAAAACGACATATGAAAGAGTATCGGTGGTTAAAGTGTATCATTAAAGAGTATTAGATGAGAAGAATATTATCGATAAAATAGTATTAGTGGTTGAAAATTATTATCGATAAAATTGAGCCTTGATAGAAAAAACTTGTTGAAACATACTCTTGAGAAATAGAACCAAAGAGGAAGATAAGGATGTATAACAAATGATAGATGTTACTGTATTTCTAAGTTAGTTTTTATGCAAAATAATGTTTGTGTGTAGCTTGTTCCAATGCCACAAACCATGGTGAATCGGACTGCCTAATCTGATTTGAACTATGCTTTGAATTTTTGTGTGTCAATAGATTAGAGAATCAAGACTATGCATGACTTAATCTTGGCAGTTACATAGTCTAGGTAGAGAAATAAAAAGACTTCACTAGCTTAATATGAACTCTTGGAAGCAATAAGGTTTGAAGTAGATAGTTTGTTTATTTTTCGAAAAATAAAAATGTCAAAGGTTTGCTAGTTCAAATCACTCAAAGAATAAAAAATGTTAGAGCAAGAAGGATTGGTGGGTAGAAATGATGTTGAAATAGTGAAATGTTGCTGTGTGTTAATATTTTCATGAAAGAAATATCAACAAGTGAAAAGAAGGGAAAATCTTTAACGATGAATGCAAAACCTTTGGTCTACAAAAGCTCGATTTGATCGTAGAGATTACGGACACCTCCGAAAAGAAGTTGCCCTCCCCCAGTGGAGCCAGCAGCTGTTAGTCATCGGTAATTTTGCTGATATCAAAATATGACTAAATTATGATCCTATATCTGCGAAACAATATTTGAGAAATATCATGAGTTCTAGAAATCTCACTACCTTCATTATCCTAAGTTAAACTATTTTCACTGTCTTTTCCTCTCTCGCCTCTAAATTTTACCTCACTATTTTGCCACGAAAAGTTTTCCTCATTTTTGGCATGTTTACCCATTTTCATCACCTACTTCCTCACTTTCATTCATGACCTTCTTCCTCTAAAAAACCCATTTTTTCCCTTTCCTCAAAACCCTCGTAACCCCCTTCATTCATCATTTCCTTTAACATATTAAAAAAATTAAAAATCTCCCTTTTTACATTGTTTTAATCTAAATTTGCCTATATTTATATCTACCCAGGATAGTTATTATGTGATTGAAAAGGCATTAAAGTCAAACATTTCACCTATTTTCCTTAGGAGTTAAAATAGAAGTTATTATTCGAGGAGAAATATACACGGGGAATTCACCTTGAGCCTTGCATGGTCTTCAAGGTTAGAGTTAAGTAACTCTTCCTTAATAAATGACACTTAAACCTAGTTAACTTCTACCTCCTCATACGTAGCATAAATATTGCTGCTTAAATCATTATCTTGGTGGCATTGAGCATTGACTCTTTGAAGTAATACATAGTCTCTTGGAAGTTGAAAAGAAATTGAAGTCTTGGAACTTATTGGATGCCACGATTTGTTTGTTGATGGAGGAGGCTAAGATCAACTGGATCCACGAGCTTGGTTGTTGGTGAAGTGCTTCTAATCTATTATTGTTATTTCTTGTTTCATTATGTTTCCACCTTTCTATGTTGCGGTAGAATAAAGAAGTTTTGGGCTAATAAATGTCTTAGAAAGCACCTTAGTTAATATTTATTCTTCTTGCCTTAATGTTTTCATACACTAAGACATTTTAGAGAATTCTTAATTGCTCTCTAGACCCCATAAGCCTGTTAATTTCACAAATAGTTGAATACATTTGGTATCAAGCATGATTTATGATTTTCCTATTAACCTTTGCCACTTAACACTATTTTTGAAGTCTCTCTCTAAAGGTACCTGCTACCATTCTTTTAAGTACGCCAAAGGGTTTTGTTTGCGATCATGCCTTTACCTTGCTTGCTTAACTAATTGTTTTAGAGATATTCATAACTATAATCAAGGATGTTTTAGGGTTCCTCTTCTGCGATTAGGTTATATGTGTGTCTTAAGTGTTTTATGTCCTTGAAGGTGAAATCACTAGAAGTTAAATGAGTTTCTACTTCTATGTTCATTGAAGGATTTGTCTTGAATTATTATTTGCTTTGAAGTGTGGATTGTAAATTTATGGTTTGCACTTTCTGTTGATTTCCTCTTCATGTTTTTTGATATTTAAGGTATTCTTGTTGAGAAATTTTATGATAAAGGATTCTTAATTTCGCTTTACCCTACCTTTCATTCTGCCCACAATTGATGTCCATCTCATTACCCTTAAAACTTGAAGATCATGACACGTTATATTTTCCCTATGATGCTCCACAATCCATTGATGAGCTTATCACGACTTCCATTCGGGCTCAAACGACTTGAATATTTTCACTCATTACCTGCTTCTTGATCGTTATACCCAACCAAAAACGAACAACAAATCAACCCTACAAAGCAAACAAGTTCATATCATTTGCAAACAAATAGAGAGATCCCTCTCTCTAAGTCCGAAAGGCAAGTCCCTGAGACTCCAAAGAGCGGATTTCCATGTTCCTTGTCATTTGATATACCAGTCTTCAAATCACGGGACACCGACACACTCCCCCACTCTCTTATTTCTGGAAAATGCTAAGATATGAAGAAAATAAGAGTGAGGAATTTGGGAAGAAAGACATTCTTTGGAGATGGAAGTCGCGAGGAAGAAGAAAGTGGGTCACATCATCTGAGAGATAATAATAAGGTAAGACCATAGAAATTATTTCTGTAAAACACAGGCCATAGGTGTCTTAGTGTCTATGGACTCACCACCCTTCAAACAACATATCCATTCTGTATGTCAAGACTCCGATTCAAAATATGGGTGAAAAATCATTGATCAATATAAAAGAATTGAAGGACATGGAAGACTAGTGGGGACCATCGGTGTTGAGACGAGGATCTCTCTAAACTACGAATTTTGTCCATTTTTGTATATTTTTTTTGTATTATTTAGTCTAGCGCGAGGTTTTGGGGTGGGTCAAAGCCCCAAATTCATTGTATAATGGAGTCGAGGGTAGACCAAAGGTCCGCAAACTTCGCCGTTTCCTTGAAAGGTTGGATGCGTAGGCTAAATTGATTTAAATAGATGAACAATTTTTAGTCTTAAGATAGGAAAGAATTGAGATTGATGCTAAGCACGAATTGAATATTTTTGTCGAGGTTTTTGGGTAAAATCTGACCCAGGTTTTGTGCATGGAATCCTCGGTCTGTGTGTGCGGACCTGTTTGATTTGTGTGCAAGTGGTATTTGGGATTGTAAGTGGATTTGGTATTAATATATGAAAGTATTGTTGGATATCTAATGCTATACGGATACATTTGGTTATGATTGATGCGAACACAGGTTATATGATTAAGTTCGAAAGTAGCGGCCCAATTGTTGCGAACGCAGAAAGTAGCTATGTTTACGATATATGTGTCTATGATCTATTAATGCGCACTTATAGTGGTCTATGCTGATAATTAGTATTGCGCATGTGGATGCGGAGAGTATTTACTAGATACAGCACGCAAGAATGCCTCTCATTATACTATCAATAACTGCGAATAGATGTTAGTGTAGACTCGATAAGTTGGGAACGCGGACTAGCTTGACTTACCTACTCTCTCTCGGGGGGTGCATAAACCTAGTTCCGGCTGCCTACCATACCTTCGGGTGAGACTTTGTGTGCCCCCAGCATGACTCCCTCTAGAAAGGACCGGTGGCCCTGGAATTTTGGAAAACCTTAACTCTAGGCACAGGTGGGGACCCCTCGAGAGCCAAAAAATGGTTCCATTTTGGGGACCGAGAGAATTTTGAAGAGAGATCGGGTGAAGTGAACGTTCGGAACTCATTGGAGACACGAGAAGAAAGAGATTGACGAGTGGTTTGAAAAGAAAATTCAAGAATTTGCGATGGAGAGAATCACGATTGCCAAGCTAACCACGGAAAGTGGAAGAAATAAGTAAATTTTCACGAGATCTGCAAAAAATTTTCTTTGTGACATTTTCACACCCGAGCTTTAGGGTGGCTCGCAAGGCTAAGTGTGAGTTCGAAAGTGCTGGAGACGACAAAGTCATACGTTGGACCCCGGAGTTCGGTCCAACTATTATATAAAGGAGGCGGTAACACCATCTTGTACACACGGTAGATCATTGGGTGGACAATGTGATAGGAGGATTTGTCGGAATTTGCAATTGATCGGTTGTGTGGCAGCTTGTCCTACTCTAAGGCGAACAAAGGTTCTTCAAAGGTTTCGGGAGTAAATACGAAAACTACGGTAAACTAACGATTAAGATTTGACCCGCTGCGAAAAGAAAATTTTGTGCAACCATACGAGTGAATGAGCTCCGATCAGTGAGGGTACAATGCGATGGTAAGCACTAGAACTAACCAAGAAGGAGATATATCTCTATGTGTGGTCTGGTAAGGGATTTTGTTGTTGCGAGAACCTCAAACTACACCACCATCGAGCCGACATAGGGGTAAGAACTCACTGTCCCTCCACCCCCACCCGAGAAGGCAGATAGCCTCGCACTCAAACTACCTATCGTCAGGGCATAGGAATGAAACACCGGATGGGGTTCGGTTTGTCGCGGGATCGGTAGACTGCGCGAGGAAGCGTGACTAGCGATACGGTGAAAAGAGCGCGGAATTATCCCTTGCCTTTGAAGGAAGAGTCTTGGATTGATATGTAGGATACATAGCTTAGAATGTGAATGCAGCCATTGAAGAAGATAATAATTCCTTGAAACAATAGTTCCAATAAGCCCTGATCCTACTCTCGAGATAGTGAACGATGCGAAAGATTTCAGCGAGAACCATCAAGGTCTATGTGGGAAGGCTGACCAATGGTTAAATAAGGTAATTAGGGAAGGAGGATTTATGTATGATTACGGGCGACACACAAAGTGGTTCATTGCTATGTTATTGCCCCACACCGCATATGCCAATGGGTCATCAAGCCATTGAACGAGGAAAAAGCCTTGAGATTGTGATGAGTTGAAGCTACGCGAGGAGCAGCAGCTGATTCTTGAAGTGGCAAGCCGGGGATGGTTAGAGAAATGCATATGGAGATCTAAGAATTTGTAGAAGGAATGAGGAACAAAGGCTAACCCGAGGTGGTGCAGAGATGATGCGGGGTGAATGGCCACACCCGAGGGATAAACGCATCTAGCAGGACTCGCCACGGGCGGGGGACCCAACTCGTTGCGTCTGGGGAAGCCCTGCCAGGACCAAGTGAGTTGGTGCATGTTGTGATGATTGTCACGTTGTTGGGCTACACGATATCCTTGTTGGCCCCTTAAACCGCATGTGTCCCAAAAGTGAAGCAACGATGGTGCGGTTTGCTGATTGTAGGACACGATGAGCAGAACTACCGGACCTATGATCTAATGATAGATAGAGGACTTGCAACCATAGGGTACAATCAGGTAACTTCTTCACCCGATATCCCCCCCCCTGCGGTTTGGGGGCGGCTCTAGCTAGGGAGGTGGGGGGGGGGTGGGGTGGAAGTGTAGGTAGGGGGAGAGGGACAGCTAATTTGCTATAACTATGGAGAAATAGGGCACTTTGCGAGGGACTTCATGAACCTGTGGGGGGCAATCCTATAGATACGCCAGGCAATTTTGTCATGTGATTGAGGGTGGGTCCCGTGTGCAAGATGCGGGGGAGGAAACAGCAGGACAGCTACGCATAATGCTCGCAAGGTCGAGCGAACCGGGAAATGAAGGACCAGAAGGTGTTAATATTTGTAACACACGGCGGCATGGCCAACGGAGGGCTGCTGCAGAGAAACACGAGGTGGAGCCCCTTGTGGTAAGTAGCCATTAAACAAGAAGTTTTTGACTACAGAAGTAAAAATGAAACCTTTTCACAGCTCACGAAAGAGAGACTTTTTAAGGCGCGTGGCATCGACTCCTCAAGCCCTACGAACCTCGAGGAATATGGTGAGGTAAAACCATTCCTACGGGGAATGTATGAAGCTGTTGTACACGACGAAGGGACGTAGAAAACCTCCAAGATTTGATGAACAATGGCAGAAATAACTACCCAACCATGGAAGTTAAGGATGTGCACAAGATATGTAAACATAGAGATGCCTTTCGTAGGGTGATGCGTTAACTTATGAGGGATTGGTGATTATGATATGGATCGGAGTTATTCTAGGATTGGTACAGGCCATAGATATGGGTGGTATTATCAATTTGAAGAAGAGAAGCATGGTGTTTAAAAGTGAAGGAACACGAATTGATAAAAAAATGTAACTGAACCTACTGCGCCGAAGGAGAAAGGAATATAGAACCGGTATGTGAGGAAGAAGAGGTGGATCACATCTATAAAGTTAGCTGAGGGACAAGGGCGGATCAATCCTACGGCGATGGTGGCCTTTCTTTGAGGAAGGATAGCGAATTATTTTTTGACACAACGTGAAAAATGGAAAATTGGAAAAACCGATTACACGATGTCTTTGCCTTTGCGTTGCCTACGAATTACAAGGGACTTCAATGCATATCCTCGGAGAGTAAGAAGGCGGCGTACTTTGATGGTTCTGGTAGCATAAACCAAGTTTTCGAACATTTGAAGCTAAGGTTCAAGAGAATGAAGGCTATGGGCCCTTAATATAGCCATGCGTACTATTTTATGAGTGGTGTGGACATACATAAAGAAGGCGACGTTCAAGATTGGGAGGAGAATGTCGGGATATGATGATCCTACGGTTGAGCCTCCGGCCGATATTGCGTCAAGATGTTCTTGGCTGACGATCTGCCTTGACATTTGTTCGCCGGATGGAGAAACAGTGGGATCACACTATGAAAGAATGGGTTCATATTTATTCATGCCTTGGGATAATCCCAAACATATTGTTGAATCACGAGGTCGCCGATTGCCCAAACAGAAACTTTAAAGGAGCGGGTGCCGGACGCGCGGATTAACCGGAGGAGCGAAGGCACTTGACGGAAGCTGCGGAATGTAGATACCTTTGTATTTGGTGAACCCGGTTCCTGCAACATTGGAGACACCAACATGGGAAGCATAGGATGAGGATATTGTCAATTGCTGCAATGTCACCCTTAGAAGAATGAAGATGAAGATCTATGCAATGTCTCGATCCCGGAGAATCGGAAGGAGAGCGCGCGGGTTGAGGACCTCCATTACACACGCTGAGGATGTCACACGAAGCCTACGGCTGACTGTAAGAGGTGTATTTGGTGAGCTGTTCTAAGTTGGATAAAATTTGGGATTACTAGGATGATGAGATAGTAGGCAGTTACGAGAACTTCTCCACGGAGAATATCAAGACTTATTTCCAACAAAGTTTTCATAAGCTTAAGGGGATCACGGGGGACTTATGGAGTTGTACATCACATTGAAATATATGGGCGCCACCCATTGAAAGCGGTGCCATATCGACTAAACCTAAGTATAAATGGAAGTTAGGGGAATAATCGATAAAATGCTACTTGGGTATCATTGAACCGGTCGAACAATTGGGCTGAAGTCCAGGTCCCGTGGTGGTTCGAGGAAAAGAAGACGAAGAAGCTGAGTATGTGCGAAAAAATACCATGTGGAGAGAATACTCATGACTTCATGATAAAAACCATTAGTGATCCTAACAACTGCAATTTGTGTTGTGCTTTGTGAATGATACGAAATGCTAAGTGGCCTCCATCCACATACGTAATTCGACTGAGGCCGGGTGCGAAGGGGTGCGCGATTGGTCACAATATTCGTGCAATGAGTTTTTGGCACGATGTGTAACGAGATCCCAAGAGCGGGGATGGGGAATTTTCTGTTCCTGGCTACTTCTCATCGCAGCAGTGGCTTGAGGCTTTTGAGGTGGTGTCTGGAAGATCCTTTTATTACTGTGTGGGGACACAGTATACAAACTTATAAGATTCTAAGGATCACGGTGGCTCGAGACAATCAGTATTCTGAGTCCTCTTCCTTGGAGGTAGCTTGGTAGCGACCATTAATTCCTAACCATGGTTGTCTCCGGTAGGTATATGATAGATACAAGGGCATTTCAGCATTCCGGATCACCATGCACAACATCCGAGGTCATAACATGCAAGGATAAAATGCAGACTTCGCTCCTTTATATGGTGGCGGATGAAAATTGTGATGTAATTGTGCTGCAGCCTCCTAAGCGGGAAGATCGCTTGAGCGAGCGTGAGGCATTGAAGGAATGAGCACATAAAAGTAATCCCTGTCATCATCGAGATACCGGTGGACCAAGCGAGGTATAGGGAATGACACGGGTGCGGCAACACAAAGGAAAGCGCGATAGAAACAATCACGAGAAGGACGCGAAGTGGAGACTCAACTAGATTCGCTGCAGGACACGGGTATGAAGGAGGCGGGTGCGGGAGGGACGCACTCCCCAAGGCACGGAAGTGAACAATCGAACCTATCAAAGAGGCAAGAAAAGTAGCGCTCTCGGCGGATGGAGACGAATGGGGCAGTCACACTAACCAATGGGGACCTCAAAAAAATCGCCGCGCGGTCACGCACGGCCACGGAAGACGGATGGTTGTCCTTAGAAGAACAACGGTTGCGATCGTGCAATTCGGTGGGCTCACACTCTATGTCTAAAACGGACACGCGCAGGCTTGATGTGACTCGGGTATGGTGCCCTCAACAACCGGCGATTAACAGTGCTAGTTACGGATGACGCCTCCATTCTCTGCACAGAGCATTGTGTGATCGGTCCACTAAACTTGGGAATACAAGTCTGGGCAGGTACGATCCCATTCTAAATTTAGCCGAGGAGCTACCACATGAGGGCATTGCGGTCCACCTCTGACCGGAAATTCACCATGAGACCAACAGAGCTGACTGACTCGGTGTGGTGAAACACGAGCAATCGATACAAATAACGTTGAAGTGTGCCTCGCCTGCACGCAACAAATGAACAAAACTTGATTCACACCCTTTGCATAGATGTTACAAAAGAAATCTTGACACGTCCCAGGCTAAGATTGAGGGGTGCAGTGGTGGCATGGTGGCTGGGGCAGGAAAATTTGATGGTCGAAACACGGATAAAATGAAAATCGCAGATTTGTGAGCTAAGTTGCAACAAACACACCCGGAAGTGAAGCCCAATGAACTTCCATGATTCATGTTAGCTACAAATGTTCTTCTATAGAGACGTTCTCACGGCACCAGTCCAAATAACCATGTGGTATGGACCAAGGTCCGGCGCGATAAATCCTGAGAAAATAGTAAACCGGAGGACTGTGACGGTGGCTTGCTCGAGAAGATAGGAGGCCACATTGCCCACCTTGTAGTTCTGCTAGAGCGCTTGGCATGGCGTACGAACCGACCACACTTGCCAAAATGATATTGAGGAACTACGGCATGAAAAGTTCTTGGTGATCGCACAAAGCGTTTTAGTGTGAGAAACCCCTCAAGCTTTCACGGGGATGTTGATGTTGTTAAATAGCTAAGCTTGAGACTGCGGAAATCGTCACTACTACAACGAAGGCACAATTTCATAGAAGTTGGTATACATTACGTAAAATGATCTTGTTCCGGAAGTGAGGGTGTCTTTGCTTGGTTATTGAAGTGTTTGGTTGTTCAGGCGCGGTGGAACCCCACTGCATCACATTGGTAGGGACGAGTCACAAGATTGTGTTGGGGAGTGGTAGACAAGGAGTCTCCTAAAGTTGCGAAATTTTGTCCATTTTTGTATATTTTTGTATTATTTAGTCTAGCCCGGGGATTTTGGGTGGGTGAAAGCCCCAAATCCATTTTAATGGAGTCGAGGTAGACCAAGAGTACGCAAACCATGGTTTTAAGAACATTGGATGCGTAAGCTAAATCAATATAAATAGATGAAACTTTTGAGTCTTAAGATAGGAAAGAGGTGAGATTGATGCTAAGCACAGAATTGTTAGATTTGTTGTCGGGATATTTATAAGGACTCCTGGTACATGTGCACGAATCCTCGGTCTTACTTTGTGTACGATTCTGTTAGTTGTGTGCACGGTGGTATTGTTTGGGATTGTAAGTGGATTTTGGTATTAATATATATGCGAAATATTGTTGAATGTCCCAGTGCTATACGGATCTGTTTGGTTATGATTGATGCAAACACAGGTTATATATGATTAAGTCACAGTAACTATTTGGTGTTGTGTTGTGAAAGTAAATTTATGTTTCTAGTATATGTATCATGATCTAGTAATTGTTGCACTTATGATGATACTTGTCTTTGGTAATTGGTATTGTGCATGTGGACGCGGTGTTACTAGATGTTGTGCATAATAAGCATTGGGAATTT
Organism: Pinus albicaulis; assembly: GCA_034641835.2. Taxonomy (NCBI): domain Eukaryota; kingdom Viridiplantae; phylum Streptophyta; class Pinopsida; order Pinales; family Pinaceae; genus Pinus; species Pinus albicaulis. The sequence continues at coordinate 1,463,612,363 of CM076570.1, forward strand.
TGAGGGTCTAAAATGGGCTTTAAGGAAATTATAAAATAATAGTGGAGAAAATCTAATAAGGTTGTTGATGACATCATCCAATTTTAGAGGAAAAAATAAAAAACTACTTTTCAACTCGTATTTTCAACTTGTCTATTTGTTTTACTCAAATTTAAAGCAGTACTCATTGGATGCAAAATTTAATTCTTCATTTAAAATTGCCCATGTTGCATACTTTCGATGGACCACTGCTGCTACATGAAAAATAGAGAAATGCTTGAAAAACGTGATTGCAATCACGTTTTTTCATCAACTACTCATTTTGCAAGGTCCGTAGTATGCAACATGGGTACTCTTTGGACTGATTAAATTTTGCATCAACTTGACATCTAAATTTGAGTAAAACTTTGGGGAGTGGTTGAAATACGTTTGAAAAGTAGTTTTGTATTTTATTATTTTCAATCTTTTACCCTTTTACTTCATAAAATGGTGAATCATCCCCATGGTTGACATCATCATCTTGAATCCTATTGGTTCTTATAAAGTTTATTTTTGGTTGTACATTTTCTTGAGCCATTTTAGACCTCAAAATTCCCTAATGAATAGCTGCGGTATCTTGTCGGTAGCTTGCCGAATGAATTTATTGATGCGAACTCGATAAGTTGGAGCAGCAGGACACCTTGACTTACCTACTCTCTCTCGGTGCGAAAACCTGGTTCAACACCCTCCCATGCCTCTGTGGAGTGAGACTTTAGCCTACGCGAGAGGAGTCAACATGAAAGGCTAGTAGTATATGGGTTTGTTGGAAAACCTCAACCTACGAACACAGGTTAGGACCCATTGAATATGGGGACACAGGGTTTCTTGTTAATTGATCATCATTTGGGTATTTGGTAGTGTTGTTAAATAGCTAGTCCTAGAATAACCTGATCTTTTCAGTATCTAGTACACTTCAGGGTCGGTTCATCCCATTAAATGTTAAAATAAAATCTGGGAGGTCAGGAGGTCAAAATCTGGGAGTCCAAAGTGCAAAATCTGGGAGTGCAAAATCTGGTAAAATCTATTGCCCATTTCAGTACAAAGCGGGTCTTTGCCATTTTCACATTTG
>CM076570.1:1463613485-1463632059 GCA_034641835.2 Pinus albicaulis
CAATAGGTTATGTAATTGCTTGAATTAGAGAATAGTACTTGTTACCATAGTCAATTTATAGCAGGTGATAGCTACCCAAAAATAGTCATGTGTCTTATTCTATGAATTATAGTATTAATAATCCCAAATCCTTACCCTAGGAATTATTATTATAGAGATCTTAGAAATTTCATATAGTATAAATCAAGATTGTTCTATGTCATCTATTATTCACATTATCTGCACAGGGTCTTCATGTCTCAACTTCTGGTATTGCTCTTATTCTTTAGTCGATTGATACCTTTGGATAGGATTAATTTGTTGTTTTCTTGATGTTTTAGCAAAGTTAGGTGCTACTTGCTGCGTTGAATGGAATAAATCAATTTGGAACGATGGAATGTAGTGACATGCAACTTTCAAGAACGATACAACAACTAATAGCGAGGAAAGACAACGCTAATGTCAAAATAGGCGTAGAAACAAAGCAACGAAAAACAAGTGTTGGATACTTTGCATGTAGACCTTGTAAGAAGTGGTTTACTTGCAGCTTCAAATGGTGTAAATATTTGAAAACTACCATCCCGAGAAAAAAACATCGCATAGATACTAATATTGATATCATTTTATTGAATCATGGTCTCTTTAGATTACAACAATTTGCATATATACGAAGTTGTTTGTTGATGCATTTGAAGTGCTTTTGCACTTTCGTTACTCGTCTATTGAGTAATACTGATAGAATAATAGAACATTTTCTCAATTTTCTACAGTGAGAAATGACACGAGTAAAAGAATCATACCAATATGAACTAGATCATAATGTTATGTCAACTTCATGGAATTCACGATCGTGACACATACCTTCGTAGAATGTGTTTTTACGCATCTAATAGCAATTTCCAATACGAAAGGGCCTATAGGGAGACACATTTTGCATGAGTAGGCTGTCAAAGTGTTGAACATACCAATTGGAATACGGTAGCTACTTGTTGAAAACAAGGTATTTGTTCTTCAACTTACGATCTGAATGCGATTCCACTAAACATTTTGTTTCATGATACAAATCCAATTAGTGGAAATTTTGAACCCCTATTATACAAAAGATTGTGTAGATGTAACTTTGTGCAGTTGTTCTTGTCACCTCTTTGCAAACATCTTGAAAACCATTATGAATCATTGTTCTTGAAATGCAAATTCATGGTTCATATATCAAAAACAACTATGTGAAAATGTGATAATAGCATGTTTACTACTAATTTTTATTTAATATCACTGAATTTGATGAATAATCTCTTAGAATCTACATTTTACAATCTTTTTGCAATACACTAATGACAAGGCAACGATGCATTGAATTGTATAGAAAAAAACACCGGTAAAACTATACAAAGTCAAACAATGGTTGCAGTTAATAATGATACCTAATTAATATGGCAATGCCATATGTGAAAAAATTGAGGGAACATCATTTTGTATTGGACATGAAGTCATATTTAATGTAAACATGCAAATATGGTCATTTACTAGTAAAACCATTGTAGAAATTACTACCAATCAAAAATTTCTATTAGCGTACAACATATTATCATTTGAAACAAGTACATCACACATTCATTATGAACCATTACTATCAAATCAAAATACAAATGGGGTGAAATTTACAACATGGGAATAGTACAAATGCTGCGAAAACACCAACAATAGAATAAACTTGCATAAAATTGAAACAAGTAGTCATTACAAATGACCCAAATAAAATTGGAAAAAATAGAAATAAAATAGCAAATAAAAAGCGCATATCATGGAAAAAGTATAGATAGAAATTTACAAACAATAGATAAAACATAAAAACCAAAATGTCCAATACATGCAGGCAACATTGAAAAAACATCTCAAAACATTGAACTTGATTGAAAAAAATGCCACAAACTGTATCTAGAAAATAGAAGACATTTGCATTTAAATATCATTCGTCGATCTTGCAAAAATAGCACTTGCGTTTCGTTACCTCGCACACAACACACAAACAAATAAAACGTAACAAGCCATTGCAAGCTAGCAACAAAACTTCGAGGCTTACGGGAAAGAATTTTTGCATTGAAAATTCATGCACACAAACCAGACAATGTGGGAAGAAAGTGATCACAAATGTGCTTAATTGGTTCAATAATCATTGTGCACATCCCAGGATGGACATTGTCCAAAAAACATTGCCACAATCCATAAATAATACGATCACAATTTCTATTGCATTAAAAACGGCGACTAGAATACAAGAATACATATCAAACAGGAAAAAGTGCGTGTGCATATTGTCATGAGAGCACTTAAAGAACTATGTTCTCGAAATTTGTATAAAGACGAAAACATTTCGAGTTAATAACAGTTGGATGTGTGATTGGACAATAAAGGTAATAAATCGGTGATGAAAATAACATTGATAGAAAAAGTGAAGCGGTAACATTGATGAAAACCAATGAAACCTTAGTACATGGATTCATAGCTTCTGCTTGAATTCATGATTTATAAGACAAGCTTATTAGAATAGCACGCGGCGAGAGAGAGCCAGCCACTTGGGATATTCAAAGACAAACATGCGGAAAATGAGTTTAACACTGTTCTTAGGAAATCCACGTGACGATGATATACTACAAAGATTTCGTTGCCAAGAAATAGTAAAATGGGAACTAATGCATTGCGATGGTCACTTTTCTATCACATCACAAATTTGTTCTTCAAGACAATGCGAATACTCATTGAAAAGGTCATGTCATGCATCTCGGTGTGAATAAGAAAAGGAAAATTACAAGGAAGAAAGTTGTTGTCAAAAGATGTTAAGTACAAGCTAACTTAGAAAAAGTTACTAAAAAGTCATATTGGATACATAGATTTCAAACACATAAGAATTTCTCCAGTTACCATCAACAAATGCATAAACATATATTTGCAAGTGATCGACAATTAGGTCCTCCAACTCTTTGTTACATTTACAGGTACGAGCATCTTTGGACACCACTAGTACAAACTCTTCTTTTGCCGAATTACATAGCAATAGAAATAAAGAGAAATGCATTGAAACAATTGAGAATGCAACATTGATTATCTTGTCGGGAAGGACCCGATGTTTAACCTTGTGCTATGAACATAAGACAAATGCATTGAAGCAATTGATCTATCAAGATAGCACATTCTTTGGTAAATATTAGATTACTACTTTGTGTGAGTTCAAAAAATAGAGGTAGTGCACATGAACATGCCCTTATATGGATATAAAAATGCTCCACTATATGGAATTAATACTAACTTAGAAATTGAAAAGTTTTTGGATAACTATATAACTTGTAGCACAAATCACCTTGACCAGAACTAGCAAGATATACAGTTAAATATTTTAAAAAAGCGTAAAAAACAAAAAAGCATCCCAATGTAGATACAAATTTCCAATGCTACCAATAAAAAGAACAAGGATTCTTGAACCAATTACTTTGGTAGATGCCTAGATAAATAGAAAAAACTTTGTCCTTGCAAAACACCTTGGAAACAAAAACATGACCAAATCAACTAGTCATGAAGATTTCTTGAATAAATTCCAGTTAACAAGCGATTACATTGAATTAGTACAAAAGTACATTAACACAACCAATAGTATTCTTGCAACGAAAACCATCAAAAATATGGAATAATAGCTTTGCATTCAATATGCCACACATGGAATGCAAATACAAATGCCAATATGTTCTAAATGCATATGCTGCTGACTTCATATTGCACTTCATATGTGACCAAATTTGACGGATCTGTAGTAGATGCATTCAAAAAGGGATACGAAAAGAACATTAAAATAGCAAAATTGATGTTATTCAAATGATATAGTCTCTAAGCAGTAGCAACCAACTTCAACAAATTACGGCTCAACAAGCTTCGGTCCATAGCTCTATCACTACCATTGAATCATAGTTTAAGTGAATTTGTGTCAAAGTATAGGAAAGATGGCAAACCAATATCAAAATGAAAAAAAGAAAAAAGTGATTCCATTCATTAAATAAAAAAAACATTGTTGAAAACTATTACGGAGAAAAACTTTTGCTATGTTTTCCATTGAAAACAATGAAAATGAACTAAAGCAAGACTACTCTACATGGAAAAGTGAATACATGTTGCATAAGAACATAATAAAGAACAATGAAACTAAGTTCACATATAACATGAACAAGAAATGGGGTGATTTGGAAGAGAAGCAATTCAAAAAATTGATATGTGTGACTTCTAATCATACAATAAAAAATCTAGAATATAAAAGTGATGACTACTGAGAAGTCGCTTAAAGCTAAAGATTTCAATTTCCCCAATGCAATGAGAAAAAAATACATCTTAACATTGGTTTTCAATTTCTGAACATCCATTTATGCTTAGCAATGAGGAATACTACAGTTAGGAGAATGCTAAATAAAGAACAACAACAATATCAAAGACATTTGACTGAAAAAAGAACACCAAATGAACCATTCCTGCTAATGCAGTGGAGGGTGATGTTGGAAAACAGTACAACAAAAGCAATATTCCAAATGCTCATGTGCATGTGATAGAGAATTACAATACGGATCCTTTGAAGCCAAAAGGTTTGATATTGACATACAGGGTAGAAACATATTCTTCGGTGGAGTTGCAATTCATTCTACATTGCTAATGCCTTTCAACAAATCTAGTTTTATTCCACTTAGCAACGATGTATTAGAAAATTTACTTGCAATTGTACGAAGAATTATGGGTTGATATCATTGATGAAGTATCTCTGGTGGAAGTTGTTTTCTATATCAAATTGATGATCGATTAAGAAACATTAAGCATAGTCAAACAAAATACTTTGGAAACATTGATATCATATCTTGTGGTGACTTATACCAAGCACAACCTATATAAGATTCACTAATATTTGAACGACCTACAATAAGAAAGCAACCAATAACATATGGCTTTGGAAAAGAACATGTAAAGTACTATGAATTGCACATTGCAATGCGTCAAACAAATGAAAAATTCATTAGCATTTTTGAATAGGATGCGTTTAAATAATCAAACGAGAAGATGATTTGAATTACCTTAATAGACATTGTGTTAATTCTCCTAATGATCTACTTTCTTATTTTAAGGACCAAACATAGCATTACATAAAAAAAGAAAAATATTGTGTGCTATAATGGTGTTCGTAATTAATAAATTTATTAGAAAACATGGACACCATACCATCGGTACACAAATGGTAACATTTCCTTCTGAAATTGTCCTAAACTTAACATGCTAGTTGAAATATGTACGAGGAAACTATGACTTACAAGATGGTCTAGTCACTTGATGTAGATGGTATCATTAAAGCATATGTAAAATTAGACAATTTTGATGTAATATGGATCAAATTCTATGATGAACGTGTTGGCTATCGCCAAGCACATAAATTTGATTTTCTATATAGAAAAGAAATTTCTAGTGATTGGGACTCCCATATTACGCACAACAAAGCTAGTTTACATGTGTAAAAAACGAGGCAACTTGAAAATTAAGAAAACAATTCAATCCAACTAGCATGTGCACGTACAATACACGGATCACAGGCTTGTTGCTCCAATCTTGCATTTGATCCTTTAGGAATATGGCGCCATGGATTAGTATATACGACTCTTTCTGGTATGAGGAAACATAGAATCATTGTATTTTCTTGGTCCACTTAAGAAACAAAATTTCCGATTTCGAGACAAATTTTTTTGTTGAAATGGAACGTTTATACGGAAATGCAATGTGGCAACTAGACTACAACTATTCATTATTAGAAACAAAAGCATGTATTTCAATTCTTTCTCTGAAAACACTCCTGTTGGGTTTACAAATACATATATGATGGTTGGCTAAAGCATTATAAATCTAATAATTTGACATCCTATATTGCAAAGCACATTTAAAATAATTAATTACTTCTAAAAAGACTTGAAACATTCAATTGCATATCAAATCATAGTAAACATGGTTTGATAATTTGTGTTAAAAAGCATATAAAGATCTTGAACCATATTCATTTTTTGAAGAAAAAAACAGTGAAGCTACACTACTTAAGTTGCTTCTTCATGACATGGATATTATAGTTGTGAATCTCTATGTTACTGTGAGCATTGCACAATACATTGGATCTTCTTTCAAAATCATTATGCAAAATACATTCAAATCAAGCAATGATGATTCTAAGTACAGTTTTTTTCAACATCCAATATGCTTGAAAACAACAACAAAACAAACTAACTAAAAATTGTATATGCACAATTACAACCTTTATTTTCTTTTAGAGACAAATAGCAATAAAAAATTATAAATCATTGATTACATATATGATTGAACATAACGTGTAGCTATAAGACTTTCAAATTGAATACATATTGGGTGACCATGATACTATTTGTCCTGTCATTGAAGCAAAATACCTTTAAACACGGTAGAAAATAGAAAGTAGTCTAATGCTTTTTTCTAGTCAATAGTATCATGGCCTCTTAACTACTATGAATTTGACTTCTAATTGTCTGTCTTATGATTCTTTAACAACTTTCTACAATGAGTCAAATTTCCAAAGACAAGCCACAAAAATAAACACATCCGAGTTTCTTACTACACTAAACTTACATACGGGTCAATGCATATGTATAGATATATCTCTATGTTTAACACTATTTGTTCTTTCTACAAAGCTATGCAAAGATCATTCTTATATTACTAGTGCTAAGTTCTCAATAATGTACCATGCTTAAACTTGACAATCATCACCAATTTTATTGTTACATAGGGCTGCATTGCATACATAGTCTATGAATCTAGTATTAGCATTTTCTTCACTATCAATGGTTGATTACTTTCCTCACACCTGCAAAACTTGTCAAGATTTACCATTCACTTTTCATTCGAACCCTTTTCTACTAAGATCTCCCCCAATTTCCCATGTTGCTTCTTGTCAACCTCTAAATTTCATAAATATAACATCAAATATAAATTAAATTGCTTCCAAAAATTATAACTCCATTTTCGGTTACATCAAACTAAATTATTTCATAATCCATGTGCATCTTAATTCATTGTGCAATTTGAACAAAATGTCGATCTCATCATTATTTCTCTTAATACGCTATCATCTTTGAAATTTTATCTGTCATTTTTTTTTGGGTTTCTTTTGTCCTGTGGTGTTTCTATATTATTTTTCATTGAGTAGTTCAACAATGTCAAATGACATATATCTTGATCAACATATTTATTTTGTAAGCGCACCAACTATAATAAGTAACAACATTGGAAAGTGAGCTTGATCGAAAGCACATCCAGACTTGCTTATTACACCAGTTACTTTGTCTTTGATGCATATGTAAATGTTTCCTTGCCAATCGGTGGTACACAAAACTTTCATACATATGTGCTAGATGCGTGCATTCTATCGTCTTTTGAGTTTTGTCATTTTCTATCGACCAAAAAAAAATTTAATATTTTGCAACTAAGATGGGTATATATATCTATTGTATTAGAATTTTTCTGAATTTAATATTGTATAGTTTATAAGTATTCCATTATCCAAGTTTTTAAATCAAATTAATATCTCTCTCAATATCTGATATTCAGTTTCCAATACAATATACAATGACCTTATACTTTTATTTTTATTCTTAGTTATTAAAATTTACCAAAGACTTCGTGGTTGTGTTCAAGCGCACGATTCAGTGACATTGCATCTTTTTGATCTCGCAGTTCTGCACAGCAACCTACAATAGACAAAGAACAACAAATATCAAGTGCAACTGAATCAGACAAGTAAGTAAACTTGAAACAAATTCTTATACGTACCATTTACATAGCATTCATATTTATCACCAATATATTTTACTTCTAATTGTTTCTTTTGCCACATCAACATCATCAATACACAGATCGAAAGCAACATATTTAGCTCCAGTTACCATTTAAGAACTAAACATTCGCAAAACTGGAAGAATGTTCAATGGAGATGTTATGGTTATCTATAGCACATATCTTGATAAAGTCCACAAAGCACGACAAATACTACGTGCAGATTTGACAGATGCCGAAGGAATAATGACAATCACATTGTCCATACCAACTAAGCTTATTGAACAACATGGCCAAAAAATATCACCAGGAAAAGCAATATCTATTACAAATTTTAAAGTACTTCCTAAAACAAATTATGACCATGGTGATTGTGATTGGATTCTGCTGCTAACTTAACTAAGCACCGTACAGAACATACCAACAATTTGCAAAGAATACAAATTCATTCCAGATACAACAATAAAACACCTTACAACAAATATAGAAACATATCTAATTGGAACGATTGCAACAGTTGTGACAGCTGCACGGAAAGTTGGTTTCCAATATACATTGCAAATTAAAGATGGAAATTTCGATGACAATAGAGCAACGGTAACATAAATTACTTTACAATGTTTTTATATTGCTAGTTCCATGCTACATTTCAATTTAGTTTCAAAAAAAATAAAATTATGTATTCTTTTGCAATTGCAGTTATTTGAAACATTTGCACCGCTCTATGATGAAATTGAGCAAGAATTGCAAAAAGGCCATCTTCCAATTATGTTATTCAAAAACATAACAAACAGGAAAGAACTGAAGGACAGAACACTTCGAACAATGCAAGCTACATTCATCACAAAATTGAATGCAGAAGCAACAAAAGAACTCAGAAAATTGAACCCTCCAACATTCTCTATAAGTACAAATGAAACAGTACCTCTACTACTCAATATGCAATTATTTCTTCATCTGTTTCTATTTTGACATATACTACTTTTCCTCCTCTATGAACAGATAAAAGGAACATTGACAATTGCAAGCATTTACTCTACGCCATTTGAACCAGTTTGTGTTGAATGCAATTCACTAGTACCAGCCTCTACAATGATAGAGGAGAATACAATTGATTGCCTAAAGTGCAATAAAAATTCATCCTTTTCCTATTCACAGTGTATTAATTGCATAATCAAGTCCAACAACACCAATTTGTAATGTTGCATCCGAAGCAAATTCCTCTTGAAACAGTTACTTCCCAACCAAGCGCATATGTCTTTTCAAGACTATGTTAAAAGGAAACAAGCAACAATGTATATGCTACGCGATTTCAAAATCAATGGTACATTTACAATCAACGAAGACAACGAGATCCAATCTGTTGACAGCAACGGAAGCCCTACCAAGGCTAGGTATACTTATAATTACTCTTCATCTTTCAACAAAAAATCAGATATATGCAATTTAAATTATGCTATCCAAAATAGCAAGATTTGACTAATTTTTCCCTTTGCTTTGCAGCACTAGCACTTCTTCAAACATTGGCTACAACAGAATAACATAGTAATCTAGAAATCAATGCACAGTTCTTCTCAATTTTTGTACAAGATTTTACTTCTCAAATCTGCCTTTCTCAAAGTGCAGTATGTTTGCAACATTTTGCTAGAACAAGAACGTAGAGGACTGTGAACTGGTTCAGAAGATGCAATGACCTTCTTTGCGAAAACATGGATCCCGACATGGATAGAGATACAAAGCTAGATACTTGGTGTGATTAATGAGCTAGTCTACTACAAGTTCGCATTTTAGTTTAAGATATTTTATTTTAGATATATTATAGGAATAGTTGTAGTTATTTTGTTTTATTGAGTACCTATTTAAACCCATTTCATGCATTTAGAAAGGGGTCATTAATTTGTAATATCTTTTGACTTGGAGATTACATTTTTGTACTAGATTTACTTCTATATTCTTTTATAAAGGGTCACATCTAGTGATTCTGTCTGGAATTATTTTTTAAGAGTTAGATTTCTATAGCTCGGAGTTGATTTTGCGTTGTAATTGCTGGATTTTATCTATTCATTGTTAATTTCTTTTTTCATATGATATTCTCTTCTAAATTTTCTAATTTTCGAGGCTTCAATATATTTGGGACTAGAAGGAGGGCCAAAGCTATGAATGGAAAATAAATCTAAATACGAATGCCATTCTAAGAGCACATGAATTATAGAACTGCACATAAAATCTTCAGAGTTGTCAGGAATTTGTTTCAGAAAAGTGGTTGGTTTAAGTATAAATGTGCATTTGTCTATTGGTGCTTTGTTTATAAAGTTGCACTCTGTTGAACTATGATTCAATGGTAGTGATATATCTATGTGGACTGCTTGTTGAGCTAAAATTTGTTGAAGGTTAAGCAAAGCATTGCCCAGAGATCGTATCATTTGAATAGCATCAATTTTGCTCTTTTCATGTTGTTTTCATATCCTTTTGAATGCATTTGTCATAGATCTGTCAAATTTGGTCATATATGAAGTGCAATATGAAACTGCAGCATATGCACTTAGAACATATTGGGCATCTGTATTTGCATGCCATAGGTGTGGCATATTGTATGCAAAGCTATTATTCCATATTTCTGATAGTTTTCGTTGCAAGAATACCATTGGTTGTGTTAATGTACTTTGTATTAATTCGATGTAAGAAGTCTCTGTTAACTGGAATTCATCTAAGAAATATTCATGGCTAGTTAATTTGTCATAGTGTCTTTTCTCTAAGGTGCTTTGCAAGGACAAAAAATTTTCATTTATTGAATCATGTACCGAAGTAATTGGTTCAAGAATCCTTGTTCTTTTCATTGGTAGCATTGGAAATTTGTATCTACACTGTGATGCTTTTCTTTTTTTATAGCTTTTGGTATGACGATGTTCATGTATCTTTGCGAACACTGTACTAAGACTAAAGTTAGTCTTATCTTCCCTGGTCTTTTCCTGATCATGATCGTATTTTGCCATCACGCTCACCACAAAATAATGAAAAAAACAACACAGACTCTCTATTTTTTTTGTTTTAAAAAAAATAAACAGTAAAAAAAAATTACATACCGTCTTTCACACTCTGGTATGCTTTCAAAATAAAAACATTACAGTATGTTACAATAGCCTCTCGGGCTTCTTACTTTATATATGCCACACATATTAAAACATAAAACAAAAACTATATGAAATGAAACTAAACTAAAATTTGTAGGGCGTATTACAAATGCGCTTTGTATATATTTAAAACAATACAACAAACCAAATGTTGTGAAACCTTTTGTTGCGTCATAAAAACATTAAAACATTTCATTTGCGCATATACCCGCGGACCTGAAAAGAGATTAATAACGCTTCATAAACTGCATCGGATCCGAAACATAATATTACAAAGCAGCCAATACAAAAAGTGCTGATGCCGATTGAAACGCAAACGCGAGATCAACTATTAACTACACCATATAACATAGATTGGGTCTGGAATTATAGAATAAAAAATGGTTCAAATAAAAAACTCCGATGCCGATTGTTAATCGTACCTGAGTTCAACTTTTAGCTGTGACCTATAACATACATCGGCTCCGGTTCCTTTCACTGTTCAATTGGGTGACAAATAAAATGCTCCTGATACGTTTCAACTTGCGATGCAATATGATAATGCCATGTGGTCTTGTCCACCCGCGGACCTTGGCTTAAGTAGAGGCCCATTCTTATATGAAATAGCATGCGATGTCTTTTTCACCAACAGTAATTATTTTTTAATTAATATTTTTGTTCAATAATGAAATATATATATTTTTTATTAACATCTTTGAATTATTCAATAGAGTCATTATTTAATTTATTTAATATAAATAATATAATATTGTGGCACATAGACTAGAAAGAACTTCTCATCATAATAAAGAAATAAGATAATATTCAAAATTCTAGATATCTTGTAAGAGTATAAGTGTGTACTCTTATAAATCATTAACTAATTATGCTAGATAATATGTTTTTTTTAATATTATTGATAAATAAACTTACATTTACAAATAATTCCTCATACTAATTGTTTCCGTTGCTAATTTCACAATAATAATTAATTCCAATATCTTTTTTTGTAAGTTTACTACGTCCGTACTATTTTCTATTTATGTAAAAAAATAGGCACAGTAGATACAAAAACTAGACCTCAACCTGCCTAAAGGAAACCAGGTCTATTAGCCATCTGAGTGCATTGTATGCCATCCAAAACATGTAATTTTTTAGATTTCTACAAAAATTCTTTAGCTAACTAATATCAGAATTTGCTAATACTAACATTTACATAATGCATCAAGAAAGCTAACAGCTAAAAAAACTGAATCTAACTACTCTAGTCATCATCTAACTCCACTGCGGCCAAATCTTTAACACTAGAACCTAGCATGTCAACTTGTTGGATGGCCTTAATTTCCTTCTCCATTCTGCCAATGCAAGCATACTGATGCAATTCACACAAGTTAATTTCCAAGATGCTTTTGTTAATCTCTTCCAAGGTGGAGACTACCTTGGGATCCCCTCCTACTTCCTGAACTGAAGTAATGGCATTAACTAGCAGGCATTTTACTAACCAATAGGTTTTGATTAAGTGATGAAACAATGAGATTCTCCCTCAGGTATGCCCAGGGTCGATAATCACATGTTGTAGTTCTTTCGCTGCCATATCATCCTCTTCTTCAATTTTGGTTCTAACTTCCGTCTCTCATCCGTTAATTAGAGATTTTATAAAACAAGATGTCTCCTCTGAGTATACCTGAAATAAGGGCTCCACGAGCTCTCTACTGGATTTCCTGCCTCTCTTGCCTAGCGAGCTTCAAATTTTTTCCTTGCCTTTGTCCATATTGAGCTTTCTACCTCTGTTTTTCTTCACCATATTTTGATATCGGACTAAGAGGAAGACGATAACCACTAAAGCAACAAGACGATAGAAAATACCAAAACAGTTAATGAATAAAACATACAATTGACAATCATTGCGGAAGGTAAGTGAGGCATAGCGATCGTGAGCCCCATCACGCTTCAATAGACTATAAGCATTCCTTCCACCCCCTTTTCCTTCTTACATAAATTGCTACCTACCCCAGTTTAGAGCATATGCAGATTAATAGGCAAATGTAACTAGGGGGCATAGCAAAAGAAACAATTGTCCTCTTCCTGTCACAATCCTTGCCATTTGGCACCCCAATCGGGGGAACTAATTCCAATATTTAAAAAGTAAATATAAACATATTTATTTTTTCCAAATATTTTTATACTTTGTGAAATATTTTTATTATTATTTAAATAAAACTATACTGATTTAAAAATCCAAATCACACTAAATTTACTTAAATTTAAATTATAATATATTTCTTATTTTAAAATACATATAAATCTATTTTTAATTTTAAAATTATTAATTAAATTTTAATTGTAGTAACTAATTTTATTATTTTGAAAGTTATTTTTATTTATTTAAAATAGTCGTATTATTTATTTATTTATTTAAAATAATCTTATACATATAGTTCTAGTTTTTGTTGGTATACTAGATCACCTAATGTTATAAAGTGTTTGAATACACTAATTACATCAAGAAAATATGGATGAAATTTAGGTTAATGGCCAACTTTCATAAATACCTAAATATAATTAAAAATATATAATATTTATAAAACTAAAAAATAAAAAATTATAAAATTTATAATATTTTAATATTTTTTTATTTACATTTATAAAGTGTTTGTTGTCTTAAGAAGTAATTTATATTTTGTAACGATAGATGTGTAGGCATAAATATTTGTAAAATTTAACATTTAACATTTATATGTGGTAGTCTTGCTTTGGCATGTACTAATAAATTGAGGTGTGAATTGGATAAGTAAATTGCTTACCTAGGGAGAAGAACTTGCATAAATTTAGGTGATTAGAAACCACTAATAACTACATATATTTACATTTTTACTCCTACATAAATGACAAGCAAAACATAAATAATGGTCGGAAGCAATTAATGGTAAATGTATTGTTTACTTCAATATGAATTATTGTTCAATGTTAAGCTAATAGTAATCAATAGACAAATCGATTCTTAGAGTTATGCATTGGCAACACTAATAATAATTCCATAACCATATTTAAACTTAATTAATAAACACATAAAAACTTAATACTTACAATAAAATTACAATATAATAATATTCTTAACAAGACACTGTACTTCTAGACACAATACAACACAATATTTTTAAAATTAAATTGAAAATTAAAAAAATTATAAATATTTTGTTAGCCCTCTACGAATTCTTTGACAAGAAAACAGGAGGCTAAATCGTCTCCGAGCCTTCAAGGAATGCATTCCCTTTGAAAACACGTCATCCATGAAGGCTCCTCGTGCCTTATCCTTTGACAAAAGCTCACTGCTGTCTTCATGAATAAAGTCTCTCTGTGCTGAAGAACAATGTCCAAAGCCCTTTTTCCTTTGATTTTATCTCCACTTAACCTTTGTTTCTTCACCTTTTTTCCCCTCTTAAATCCTCATTAATCCCACGGTAAATCACCCAAATCCCCTTTTGAACCCCTCAAATACCTTTGTTTGGCTTTAAATTCTTCTATTCCCCTCACCAAACGCCCTCTCCAGCCTTAAAAAGCATTAAAATAGGCCTGAAACCCGCTCTTATCTACGACAGGTTTAGTCCCTTTTAAGGCCACCCCCTTAACCACTTCCCCGCATGACCCCAACGCTAAGACGAAGCGACATCCCGTAAGGCACTTATCGCATTGGAGGATTGGAGCAAAACGCCTTTTTCCTTTGTAAACGAAACCCCCGATGCCATAATATTTTTCTTATGTTGAACCCCCGTCGTGATCTGAGCCGTCGATCTCCCTAGGTCCGATGGCCAAGTGCTAATCGCAGTGCCCCCGTCACCCCTATCCATTCACTCCTTCGATTGCGTGCAAGCCGTCGATCTGTCTCCAGATCGGACGGCACTCATTCAATCGCATCTCCGCTTCAACCGCAATCGAAACTTCTCGCTGTGCCGCCCCTCCGTCCCTCCCGATTGCGATCCTCTGATTAGATCATAGCCGCCCATTTCCCGTGATCTAACGGCTCTCAGTTAATCGCCTTCCGCGAGCACCGGCTACCACTATGTCAGCCCATTCCATCACATTCTCACTCATTACCTTTGTAATCTGCCCGCTTTCAACTTTAATATTCCATATTAAAATTTATTTCATCTCTCCGCCTAACTGCATATTGACATTCCCACTATAGCCACGGTTCCGGCTTCTGCGTTACCACGCCAGCACTCCTCCACATCATTCTTCGGCCACCGTCCTGGATTTTATAATTGGTTTGTTTTATTGTACAGGGTACACAGACTCATGAATTCACTCTATTTTCCATAGTCGCAGTCACTGCTCCTGTTAATTGAATATTTCAGACATAATCCAGTCACTAGAAAATTTGGCGGAAATTCCGACGGCCAATTCGTCACTATTCTGACACATAGTCATCGCAAGAGCGACAGTTCGAGGGTGGGAAAAATGTGGTTTACCATACCGTCACAGTTCCGACGCAATTAAAAAGTGTCGCACTATCGACACTTTTTCTGTCGCTTCCAAACAAGCGTCACTCTTCCGACGTTTCCCAATCCATCGCACTTCCGACCTTTGTAAACTGTCGCACTTCCGACGAAATGTGGTCCGACATTTTGAACGTCGCTCTTCCGACGTCTGTAAACTGTCACAATTACAACGAAATGTGGTCCGACGTTTTGAGCGTCGCTCTTTCAACGTTTGTAAACTGTCGCAATTCCGACGCAATGTGGTCCGACGTTTTGGACGTCGCTCTTCCGACGGTTGTAAACTGTCACAGTTCCGACGAAATGTGGTCCGACGTTTTGGACGTCGCTCTTCCGACGTTTGTAAACTGTCACAATTCCGACGAAATGTGGTCCGACGTTTTGAACGTCGCTCGTCCAACGTTTTTATATTGTCGCTCTTCCGACGTTTCTAATCTGTCGCAATTTCGACGCTTACAAGGCATCGGTATAGCGACAGCAGGTTCAATTTAAAAAAAAAATGAAACTTTAAAAGAGGAAAAACGTTTTTTTGAATATATTATATGTAGTAAAACAGTCCATGAAGTCATTACATTTTCACATTTGAAGATTGGAACGCAAATATCCATCCAGAAAAGTGAAATTCCCACCCCAGACAATGATACAAAAATACCCCATGTCACATACAGGGACATGATATAAAACCCAGTAACTGTCCACGTGGAGATTATCAACAATCTGAGAAAGCATCCAAATATGCCGAGGCATCTATAAGAAAGTGAAATAGTAGTATGTAGAATAGTAAAGCAACAGATAGAGTACCGACGGTTCCAAATACAAATTAAAGTACCCAAAATCCTTGAACAGAGAAAAACGCTAATCATGTGAGGAGTGTGATATGTCCAAAATATAAAAAGACCATCATACCATATCAATAAACCAGCAACATAGACCAGCATAGCTAGTTTTGAAGGCAGAGTGATAAACATTAATCATTTTTTTTTCACAAGAGAAAAAACGTTGTTTTGAATATATTATATGAAGTAAAACAGTCCATGAAATCATTACATTTTCACATCTCAAGATTGGAACCCAAATATACATCCAGAAAAGTGGAAGTCCCACCCCAGACAGTGATAGAAAAATACCCCATGTCACATACAGGGACTTGATATAAAACCCAGTAACGGTCCACATGGAGATTATCGACAAATCTGAGAAAGCATCCAAATATGCCCGAGGTATCTATAAGAAAGTGAAATAGCAGTATGTAGAATAGTAAAACAACAGATAGAGTACCGACGTCCATTGTTCCAAATACAAATTAAAGTACCCAAAATCCTTGAACAGAGAAAAACGCTAATCATGTGAGGAGTGTGATATGTCCCAAACATAAAAAGACCATGAGACCATATCAATAAACCAGCAACATAGACCAGCATCGCTAGTTTTGAAGGCAGAGTGATAAACATTAATCATTTTTTTTTCACAAGAGAAAAAACGATGTTTTGAATATATTATATGAATTAAAATAGTCCATGAAGTCATTACATTTTCACATCTGAAGATTGGAACCCAAATATCCATCCAGAAAAGTGGAAGTCCCACCCCAGACAGTGATAGAAAAATACCCCATGTCACATACAGGGACTTGATATAAAACCCAGTAACGGTCCACATGGAGATTATCGACAATCTGAGAAAGCATCCAAATATTCCCGAGGCATCTATAGGAACGTGAAATAGCAGTATGTAGAATAGTAAAGAAACAGATAGAGTACCGACGTCCATTGTTCCAAATACAAATTAAAGTACCCAAAATCCTTGAACAGAGAAAAACGCTAATCATGTGAGGAGTGTGATATGTCCAAAATATAAAAAGACCATCATAACATATCAATAAACTAGCAACATAGACCAGCATCACTAGTTTTGAAGGCAGAGTGATAAACATTAATCATTTTTTTTTCACAAGAGAAAAAACGTTGTTTTGAATATATTGTATGAAGTAAAATAGTCCATGAAGTCATTACATTTTCACATCTGAAGATTGGAACCCAAATATCCATCCAGAAAAGTGGAAGTCCCACCCCAGACAATGATAGAAAAATACCCCATGTCACATACAGGGACATGATATAAAACCCAGTAACATTCCACATGGAGATTATCGACAAATCTGAGAAAGCATCCAAATATTCCTGAGGCATCTATAAGAAAGTGAAATAGCAGTATGTAGAATAGTAAAGCAACAGATAAAGTACCGACGTCCATTGCTCCAATTCCGATGCAATTCCGATGCAATGTGGTCCGACGTTTTGGACGTCAGCATTTATTTACTTCTGCAATTGCAAAGCAAAAGCAGTTTCAAAGGCTACCTGGCAAATCTTCAGGCTCCGTCTGTAGTTTATAAAATAAACAATAGTAACAATGAAATTATTCAGGTCCCCAGTGGAGTCGCCACTATGTTATCAGTCATATTTTACTTGAAGTTGTTGAAAGAGGAAAGGGGTCCGAGGTAACCACAAACCAATCTTTTAGATACAGAATCTAGCCAATCTGTACCTAGAGAAGGCTCTCTCTATAAAATTTAGCTTTTTTTTAGAAAATTTAGGCTAGTTATAAAGTCTAGGGGTGTTATTTGAATTTGGGTGGTGGAATTCGATAGATAAGGGAAAGATTGAGTAATTCAGGCCATTGGGAAATGGAGTAAAAAAAAATGGCTTCACTGGATTAATTTTATCAATGAAAGATGGTTTTATAGGGCAATATAGTCAAACATGGAAACAATTATAAATCATAAAAGAATGAAATGGATTTAAAATGGATGAAAGGCAATTAAGAATCTTTCAACACATTAAAAGAGAGAAAAATGAGTGATTATCAATAAAGAGCATTTAAGTATTCTTTACTAAATAATCAAAATGCTTAAACTAGTAAAACAGGAGCAATTAAGAATTCACTATTTATAACTAGTTTAGAAGAAAACATTTAGAATAATAATGATTAAAACTAGATTACACTTAAGTACCTTCTTATTTACTCCTTTTCATTAATTATTCAGAAATGAAACACAGTGATATAATAAACAGATATAAAAACTTAAAACATAGGATAGAAATGACTTATTGATCCATAGTT
>CM076570.1:1463632159-1463751027 GCA_034641835.2 Pinus albicaulis
GACACCAACACCAAAACCATAACCATAACCAAACACCAAAACCATAACCAAACACCAAAACCCAACTCCCAGCCATAAAACAGCACCAAACCCCCCTCATCTCCCAGGTCGCAGTTTTCTGCCATTTTCTGGACCAGGTCGCACTTTTTGCCCTTTCTACTGTCGTATATTCGGGTCACTCTTTTTGCCCTGAAAGTAACAACATCTACTAGAATTGAAGGAGGGGCTGTTTCTGGGGGTTTTGGGCCCTCACCTGCAAATGTAATCCATCAAAATGCAAGAGCAAGGTTAGGCCTCTCGCCTCCAACTGACAGATCTCGAATCCAACGGTCGGTTTGTCCGCTACGTTCGCCGCAAGATTTAGGGCCTTCTCTCCTCTCCACATTCACCACAACAACAATAGCAAATGAATGATTTTGGAAGGAAAACTGCCTCATTAAAAGAGAACCCCTGTTTCTTCTTTCGACTGCTGCGACCACACCGTAGCCCCGTTCGACGAACCGTCAGCACCGCTGGAGAGATCTCACCGAGCTCTCAAATGGGTTTTACTTAGTTTTTGGTGATTTGATACTTCACCCGGACACATTTTTTCCACGAAGGGTCACTTCACCGCCCCTTAAAATCGAATTTCCTCACTTACGACACTTGTACTTGGGGCACCATATCGCCCCTTTACTTGTCCATGTTCGTGTTGATTTTCGTCATGAGTGCCCACCTTGTACTCATGTTTCTATGACCCCCCATTGGGGCCTTACTGCAGGGCAAGACTATCAAGTCGCCTGTTAGGGAGCATCCGTTGAGTCATCATTGCATTCTGGAGTTCATCTCATGGTTCCTTTTATACCCCCATCATAGCCCCCATTCTTCTTGCTGGTTCCTCTCCTCGTGTCGCATATCATGACCTTCAAAACTCCCCCACCGTCCTCGTCCTTCCGACAGTCGCCGTCGCTGCTGTGGTCTAAAGTGCCCTTTATGCTCTAACAAGGGGAAGTCGTCCATTCGCCACTCATCCTTCCCGCCCACTCATCGTCACAGTGCCCACCACTGTCGTCTGCTTGTTTTTTCTCGTGCCTTAGTTGAGGATCTCTCATATTGCCTCACTACTTGAGGACCTCCTCACGATTAGCACATTCATTCCGTACAAGGTCTAGAGTGGGCTGCAGTACCTTGGTTCTACTCCACTCTTGTTCTGTTCTCGATCAGCAGGGATCTCTCACTTCCTTGACTTACTGTTTCCAAATTTCCTTTTCAGCATGATCGAGATTCGTATACTGGACAGTCCAGTGACCCAGCAGCAGCTCTTGATGATTCCCGGGCGGGTGTGAGATGTCTCAACCCTCATGAGGGGGTGGCCCTGCAGGTAGCCCCCCACATGCCCGGATGACCTCTTCATTGCAGCCTTTGATGCCGCTCCAGATTTTGATGATGTTGGCCTTCGCCACTTGCAGCACCTCTATGATTTGCATGTATCAGTCAGATTTTGTGAGCCCTTCCCCATTTACAGGGGGCATTTGGGTTGTATTTATCTCATGTACTCAGATGATATTGTACTAGTCCTGGCTGTTATCCCAGGCACAGCATGTATGTGAGACTATTCATTGTATTTTTATCTGGCTCTTGATTATGCCAGCTGTAATCTATGGTTCGGTCCCTTGTTCACTGGACACACTATTCTTTTGTACTTTGTCACGGCGGGCATAGGTATGCCTCCCCCGCCGCCTTCAGCACAGGTACCCTCTCATAACAAGAGACTTGTTGCACCTGCGAGTCTCGTCTCCTCAGGGTCTAGTCCTTCAGCACACTATCTACCTCACACTTCTCTCTCTGACATCCCCTTTTGTTGTCTGGTGATTGTATTTTTACAACGTACTTCGGTCATACGATTTGCTCCTGACACTCGCACGCTGGGGGGAAATCTGTTACACCATTTTTTGGTCATCTAACCTTTTATCATTAGATGGACCCAAGTACACCATGTAAGACCAGTTTTACCCTAAGTAAAACTGCTTTCACTATGTTAAAATAGGAAACCCTAAAAGGAAATATTAAACAAACCTATATTTGTTTGATTTTCCTCATGGAATAATTAATTAAACCATAATTTAATTATTATTCCCAGTCATGTTTAACCCAAAAATAAAGAAATTAATGAGATAAACCCATAGTTATCTTATTATTTTCTAGGAATAATTATTTAAATCTTATTTAGATAATATTCCTTGTTAAATATGACCAAATCACTCACCATTAATCAAATAAATCATTATTTATTTGATTATCTCCCAACCACTTTCTTAAAAAGATAAATAAATCATTTATTTATTTATTTTTCACTAATCAAGGGATTTGACCCAAGTCAAACACCCTTTCCCTCCAACAAATAATAATAAAATATTCCATAAAGGTGGATCTAGATTTGGTTAACATTATTTTAATCATGCACCAAGATTTAGAATGACCCAATATTTTGTTATAAATAGGAGGGTTCTTCCCCATCATTCCTCACCTTTTGTTGCCTACTAGATCACTCTGGATCTATACACTTGGTCTCATTTCTATCATTTGCTCCCATTGAGCTCTATTTTCTGCATTGGGTTTTCTACATCTACAAGAGAGAGAAAGCTTAGATCTGAAGTGCTGAGGACTACAAAGAACCCATCCCATTGAGGAGATCTCGATACACCTTCTTGTTTCCTCCCAGGTGCCCTGTAATATAAAAATTCATTCAAAAATCGTGTTCTTGTCTTGTCTGTTGGATGCATGGAGCAAACTCTTTACTTTACTGTTTAATGTCTTTCCATTTATAGATCTGTTTGTTGCAGCACTTTAACTACTAATTGCAGATCTGAAGATGTTTGGTGCCTCATCATAGGGCTATTAGTTATGCGTAGCTAAAGTGGTTCTTTTTCGTACACTTCGACGAAGAATTCATACTAACAAAGACCCTGAAACAAATATCTTGCTGGGAATAACCTAAAGCCGTTACGTCTCACTGGCAATAACCCTCTGATAAGGTTTACTTAAAAAAAAAAAAACCCTCAGTGAAATATGAAGCTAGCAGGCCAACCTGGAAAGATAGTGATCCAAGGGTTAATTGATGTAGAATTTGGAGTTTTGTTCTTTTATTTTCTTTTCTCTACGAAATCCTGAGATGGAAATCCCAATTCATGCATATCTATGAAATCCTGAGAGGGAAATCCAAATTGATATTTGTGAAGGAAAAAAGGGAGAAGGATTAGTCGGCTTTGATTTAGAAAAAAAAACACTAGTATATGAGATGAAAACCCTTACTTGTAGGGAAGAATTGATGGTTATTGTTGTGGGGAAAAACATTAAACGAGAAAGAAATGGGAAAAACAACTGAATTACAAACTGAAGGACAAACACTTGGAAACTCTTATTAATCAAATGATTCTTCGTACTTTTACAAGCCTCTCAGGCCATCTTATTTAACCTGGAATTATTTCGTTATTCCAACTACATCTCGTTATTCAAACTACATTTCATTATTCCAACTACATCAATAGGTAATAAGTAAATTTGCCCAGTATTACTTATTTACATTTTGTTGTCATATTTTAACAAACTCCACCTTGACAAAAATTTTCCTAATCCCTTACCCATGCCCATTCATCATCTTTTCTGGATCTTTTCTGCAAGCCGCGAGAAGCAAGACACCATCTCAGCTTCTCTACTGTAACTGGCTTCGTGAATATATCTGCATGATTTTCCTATGTGCGGACCTTCTTGAGAACTACTTTGCCGCCTTCAATTACATGTCTCACAAAGTGATACCTTACATCGATGTGCTTGGTCTTGCTTGATAAGCTGGATTTGTAGCCAAATGAATAGCGCTCTGACTGTCACAAAACACATTCACTTTTTCCTGCATCCTTCCAATCTCATCAAGAAGAAATTTTAACCAGATTGCCTCCTTACAGGCATCTGAAGCAGCTATATACTCTGCTTCAGTAGTGGACAAAGCAACTATCTCTTGAAGCCTTGACATCCAACTGATTACTCCACCTGCAAGAGTAAAAACATAACCTGTAGTAGACCTCCTTTTGTCCAAATCACCTGCATAATCAGCATCCACATATCCGCAAACTGAACCTTCACGACCATCAAAGCTGATGCAATGGTCACTTGTGCCTCTCAAATATCGAAGCACCCATTTCACTGCTCTCCAATGTTCTTCCCCTGGATTTTCCATGAACCTGCTGACAACTCCAACTACATGTGAAATGTCAGGTCTTGTAGATACCATCGCATACATTAAGTTTCCTACCGCATTTTCATATGGTACACGAGACATATACTTCTTTTCTTCATTAGTTCTAGGACTTAAATCTGAAGAAAGCTTAAAATGGGAAGCTAATGGAACATTAACAGGTTTCACATTGTTCATACCAAACTTTTCAAGTACTTTCTCCACATACTTCTGTTGTGATAACCAAAGCTTACCATTCTTCCTATCTCTGTGTATCTCCATGCCTAAGATATGTTTTGCTGCTCCAATATCCTTCATTTCAAACGTCCTAGAGAGTTGAGCCTTTAGCTTGTTGATTTCTTCCATGCTTTTGCTTGCAATAAGCATATCATCAACATACAACATGAGGATAATGAATATGCCATTGCAAATTTTGAAGTATACACAATGATCATACTCACTTTTGATAAAATTCTGGCTCACCATGAAGGAATCAAACTTCTTGTACCATTGCCTGGGCGACTACCTCAGGCCATACAATGATTTCCTGAGCTTGCAAACTAATCTTCTGCTGCGACCTTGTACAAAACATTTTGGCTGATCCATATATATCTCTTCATCCAAATCACCATGAAGAAATTTTTTTTTAACATCTAACTGTTCTAACTCAAGGTCAAGTAAAGCAGTTAGTGCTAACACAATACGAATAGAAACAATTTTAACTACTGGTGAAAAGATCTCATGAAAGTCAATACCTTCAACCTGAGAATACCCTTTTGCAACCAGTCTCGCCTTATACCTCTCGATACTACCATCAACTTTCCTTTTCAACTTGAAGACCCATTTGCACCCAACAACACTTCTCCCTTCAGGAAGTTCTACAAGATCCCAGGTATTGTTTTTGGCTAAGGAGCCCATTTCTTCTTCTATAGCCTTTTTCCATATCTTGCTATCTGCATCATCAACTGCTTCCTGATAACAAAAAGGTTCCCCATCTTCAGTAATCAATGAAAACGATGAAGCAGAATCTTCATACCTTTTAGGTGTTTTTATTTCCCTTGTAGACCTTCGTAGAGTGACTGGTTGTTGAATTGGTTCTGGAATTTCTCCAGTTTCCTTTTCTTCTCCACCTTCTTCATCAGAAGTCTCTCCTTCCTTTCGACTTTCTGAAAAAGGTTTAGTCTCTAATTGAATCTGCTGACTTGGCGATACCTGCTCCTGTTCAACCTTTTCAATATCTGATTTTAAAAGAGAAGATTCATCAAATGTTACATCTCTACTAACGACTATATTCCATGAAGAAGGATCCCACAACCTATATCCCTTCACTGAATAATCATATCCAACAAAGACACAACATTTTGATTTTGGATCTAATTTTGAACGCTCATTTCTAGGAATAAGAGCATAGACATCACAACCAAAAATCTTCAAATGCGAATAATTACAAGACTGACCCGACCAAACTTCTTCAAGAATTTTACAATTTATTGCAACTGAAGGTGATCTATTAACTAAATAACAAGCAGTGGATACTGCTTTTGCCCACAACTCCTTTTGCAAGTTAGCATTACTGATCATGCTTCTGGCTCTTTCTATAAGAGTCTGATTCATATGTTCAGCAACGTCATTTTGCTAAGGGGTATAAACAACAGTTTTATGTCTAAAAATCCCTTCATCCTTACAAAATTGTTCAAATTCTAAAGACGTAAATTCACCTCCATTGTCCGTTCTTAAACATTTAATTGATTTTCTTGTTTTATTTTCCACCATTGTTTTAAATTGCTTAAACACATTAAATACATCAGTATTATTTTTCAACATATAGACCCAAAATTTTCGGAAGAAATCATCAATAAACGTTAGAAAATATGATGCACCTCCATAATACACAGTAGGAGATGGTCCCCACATATTAGAATGAATGTAGTCTAAAATCTGTTTACTATTATGATTTCCAGTCTTGAATCTTTGTTTACGTTGTTTACCAAACACACAATATTTACAAAAATCCAACTTTAAGGATTTCAAATTAGGAAGCAACTTGCGGTTCATCAATATCTGAAGACCTTTCTTGCTCATGTGACCTAACCGATGATGCCATAGATGAGAACCCTCTTCTGCTTTCTCTGAGACGATCGCCGCTTCATTAAATTGAGTGCTTCCTTTGAGTCTGTACATATTTCCGACCTTTTAAGCCTTCATCACAACCAAGGCTCCTTTTGAGACTTTCAGCACTCCATTTTGACCTGTAAATTTATAACCACTCAAATCCAAAACTCTTAAGGAAATCAAGTTTTTCTTTAGATCAGGTACATGCCTAACATTTGATAATGTTTTAACTATACCATCATACATTTTAATTTTTACATTACCAATCCCAACAGTCTGACAAGATGCATTATTTCCCATGAAAACAAAACTACCATCTACAGTTTCATATGAAGTAAACCAACTTCGGTGCGGACTGATATGATGAGAAGCACCAAAGTCTAATAGTCAATTATCAGCGTCTTGAAAGACATTACAGACAGGGAGAGCTTCAACAATTAAAACCTCATCAACTGTACCTGAATCAACCTGATTTTCTTCCTTATTATGGTTCTCCGACTCCTTCCGTTTCCAACAATCTTTCTTGAGGTGTCTGAGTTTATTGCAGTACCAGCACTTGGCTTTACACTTCTTGCCGCCCTTTGACTTCGATTTGGAAGAACCTCTTGTTTTCTCCCCCCTTTCCTTTGACTGACCTCTGGCTACCATGGCTTCAGGTGCAGATGTTTCAATGCTAGGTTTTCTTCGTACCTCTTCAAATAAGAGAGCACCCATGACAGATTCAAGTTTTAATGAATTGGTAGTGCTCAAACTGATTGAGGTCACGAAGTGATCCCATGACTCAGGCAGGGAACACAACAAGGTTATTGCCTTGTCTTCTTCCTCCATTTTTACTTCCATATCAAACAACTGGCAAATAAGTGTATTAAAAACATTTAAGTGTTCTACAATTTTCGTACCCTCCTTCATCCAAAGACTGTATAGTTGTCTTTTTAAATAGATTATATTTGTTAAATATTTTGTCATATACAAGGTTTCCAATTTTCTCCACAACTCTGCAGTTGTACTCTCTCCAACAATATTGAAGAGTTTTTCATCTTCCAAACACAACCGAACAGTATTGAAAGCTCGGGCATCCATGTCCTCCCATTCTGAATTTGTCATGCTTGTTGGTTTTTTATTTACCCCATCTAATGCTTTGTGCAACCCTTGTTGCACAAGCAAATCCCTAACCTTCAGTTTCCACAAAGCAAAATTGCTTTTCCCGGTGAATTTATCCACCTCAAACTTTGCGTTTGTCATTTTCGCAATTTCTCCCTCCTAGGGTTTCAGATTTCCCTTCTTCTACAATTTTCAACTAGAGTCTTAAAAAAAAAGTCTTCCCCTCTTCTGCTAGGGTTTCTTGAGTTTTAGATTTTTCTTTCTTCTAATAGAAATAAAAAAAATAAAAATCAATTTCTTCTTTTTTCACCAAATCAGTTCCCAAATCAGTTCTGTAGAAACCCTTCTTTCTTCTACTAGAAAATTTACAATTTCAATTTTTTCATTTTTCTTTTCCACCTAAACAGTTCTGTAGAAAACCTGAACCCTTTTTTAAATAAACAATTTTGTTCTTAATTTCTTCACTGTAAAAAAAAAATCTGTGTTTCAAGAATACCTTTCTTCACTTGTTTTTGCTGCCTTTTTGATGAGCATGCCTCTGCAACCGAATGTTAATCAACCGCGGGTTCAATCTCTGCCATATCCTCGCTCAGTCAATTTCATTTCCAAGAAACGGCTCCTCCCTCTAATGGCATCCCCAGCATTCTCCAGGTCCGTAATTTCTTCTGCAACCAGGCTTTTGGTTTTTTTTGCAGCGTCTAAAGATGCAAAGGTGGCAATGTCTGGCTTCAACGGCAGATTATTTGGATGGTCCGAGCCTTCTGCTTGACGGCTCCTCTTCTCTCTCTGCTAGACGACTGCTTCCCTTTCTCACAGTGGCCTCCCTCTCTCACGACGGCTCCAAGACTGCTTCCTTCTTCTCACAACAACCTCCCTCTCTTTTGTTGCAGAGAAATCTTGCAGCAGATGGTTTGGTATGGCGGAGGTAGCTTCTCTCGACAACTTCTCCCTCGACGGCCTCCCTCCTGTATGGTGGATGCAGCAGCCTTTTTGCAACTTTCACAAAATTCTTTTCTTGACGGCTGTGGTTACCAAGTTCACGGTGGAGCTTCTCCGAAACTCTGCGGATGGACACCACGCAAACTCCTCCAATGGGCAGCATCATGGAGTCTCCAGACAAGGCGGCCTCCCTCTCTCACGGTAATAACAATACAAATGCGGTTCTCGCACGGTGAAGAAATCTCAACTATGTTTTAGGCTCTGATACCACTTGTTGTGGGGAAAAACATTAAACGAGAAAGAAATAGGAAAAATAACTGAATTATAAACTGAAGGATAAACACTTGGAAACTTTTATTAATCAAATGATTCTCCGTACTTTTACAAGCCTCTCGGGCCATCTTATTTAACCTGAACTTATTTCGTTATTCAAACTACATCTCTTTATTCAAACTACATTTCGTTATTCCAACTACATCAATAGGTAATAAGTAAATTTGCCCAAAATTACTTATTTACATTTTATTGTTATATTTTAACAGTGATTCCCTTAAAAAACTGAAATATTACCCCAAAAAAAAATGAAATTACCATCAAATTTGACAACGAAAGTTATTATTATTGGATTAATTGGGACCCTAAATAATATACATGTAGATGGCAAATATTTCTGGTTAGGAAAGGGTTTCTCTTCAATAAATAAATGATCTGCGCATATCGTTGCCAAATGATATCTGACTGTACCCACGGCAATCAAATCATAATTTCCTAGGCTAAAGGGTTTCTCTTGAATAAATAAATAATATGCTCATATTGTTGCCAAATAGTATGTGACTGTCCCCACGGCAATCATTATTTCTTAAGCTATAGTCTCATTCATTAATGAGGATGGGTAGTATATGACTGTATCCACGGCCATCATTATTTTTTAGGCTATAGTTTCATTAATGAGCTTGGGTAGTATATGTTCAATTTAAGAATGAACATACTCTGCTAAACCACATTAATAGAGCTATAATCTAGAAAATATGTATGGCCATCCAAGCATCGCAGAGACAGACCAGGACAGTAGGAGAGGAGATAGGAGTAGGAGGAGCAGGAATTCGATCAGGGAACAGCCCACCAATTGGACCGTCTAAGAAATTCCACCCATAAGGAGAAGGGAGATGTCCACCACCATAGTAAGGGCAGGACCCAGCTGTCCACAAGATAAAAGGCAGCCAAAACTTTTTGGAAAACAAAATCTGGTCAAAGTTTTGTCGTAAAACTTTGATTGGCCTATTGAGTTCAATAGAAGCTCGAAGTTTTGAATAGATTTAGGTTAGTAAAAAATTTATAGAGCAAAACTTTACAATGGGAGGGCCTGTAAAACTTTAGTTGAAACTATTGAGTTCAAGGGAAATTTGAAATTCTGAATAGATTTAAAATTGTGTAAAACTTCTGGTTTACAATGAGAAAAACTTCTGATAAACTATGAGAAAAACTTACGAAATTTGAAGTTCTGGATATATTCCAAATTGTGTAAAACCTCTGGAACAGACTTCTACCATAACGCAACTATGTCCAAAGCCAAACTTTTAACTGATCTCGAAGATAATTTTTTGCAGGTAAAAAATGTTTTCAAATTTTTAATGAGAAGTGGTGTACAATGAAATCGATTTCTCTTTTTTTCCAAATTTCAATCAAATTTGTGTGCTTTAAAAAAATATATTTTGCACAATTACACAATTCTTTTGGAATAGAACCCTCCATATGAGCAGGGTTGTACAGAGTAGAGCAGAGCGGACTAGAGCTAAACAGAGTAGAGCTGAAGTCTAGTATTCCCAGCGCTTTCAGCTGCCCAAACTCGGGTGGAATTCTTCCTGTCAATGAATTCCAGGAAATATTTAATTTACCCAATAGAGAGAGACTGCCAGAGGACGGGGAAATAAGGGAGCATAATGGCATCCACTCTTTTCGTGTTTGGACTGCATGAAATACCCTTCTCCGCGCACACATTATCTGAGTTTTCAGTGGTCCAGTTGGAAAGCGATCCATAAGGATCAGATATGATGCCCTTTCTGAAGCTCAGAAGAGCCTCCACGTCCCTTTTATGGCAATACGCGGCCATGAACAACAGGAACAGAGGATCTTCCCTCAGCATGTCCCGTCCATTCAAAAACAAAACCCCGAGGAAGACGTTCTACGGAAGTTTATCCATCTGTTTGCAGATACAGATATTGATAATATTGAGCATGAATATGATAGATATTAATTAATACGGATTACTACAGCCATGATCACAGAGCACAAAAACATCTCCTGAAAAACAATACTTCTGTGATTCATTTCTCACCCTCTGATTCCAACTTCTTTCAAAGCCAACGGCTGTGACTTTTGTTATGCCCTATATACATACCTATATTTATAGTTACAGCAGCAGTTGTCATATAAAGTGCTATGTGTGAACAAAAATGAAGTATATAAAGGTGATTTGACTTGGGATATGTAATGCAATGAAAAATTTCTCATTAAGAGAAAATGGCATTGTATTGATTTGATTCAGTGGTGGCAACCTAGTCAAAAAGTAGTGGAAAATCTTACATAATTTCATCGGAATTTTGTGCCACCCATATAAATTCAAATCTCCGTACTTGGAAAAAACAAAACAACAGAGAGAGAAATTGGCCTCTTGACTTGACTCGGGATGTTGAATCAGAAAATCATTCAGAACTTCATTGAAATTTCGTTAGCTACTAGCTTGGGGAGCCGGAAATTATTCAATCGTATAAATTTGGAAAAAACAAAATCGAGACAGAAAAATGAGTCCAGGATAAAAAAATGAGTGGCCCCACAGCGGCAGGTGTTAAGCTCGGAGTGTGAAGAAAAATTTAGGGTATAAAATGATTTGAGTTGGAGTGCGAAGAAAAATGTAGGGTATAAAATGATTTGGCTTCGAAATTTTAATGCAAAGGAAAATTCAAAGAAGAGAAAATGGCCGTATATTGACTTGATAAAGAATGACAATCGGGTGAAGAAAGTGGGGGAAAATCTTCATTGAAATCAGAAAGAGATATAGACCTACAATTGAATGCCATTCTTTTAAAAAAAAAAAAAAATTCAGAAAGAAAAAAGGTTATTTATTATATAAGTAAACAGTACATAATTATCTATCTTATCCATCTCTAGAAAGACTTTTCAAGAGAGATAAATACATAGTATCAATCTAATTGTGCCCTCTCGACTAATGGAAAGAGAGAATTACTCCACATATAGCTGTAAGCAATATTAACATCAACAATAAAACAAAGTCCAACGATGATGCTTCCAAAAACATAATCAAACATTAAGTGTTATAACGATACTGTTCCAAACCATGGAAAAACGGGGACCAGAATGTCACCAACAAAGACATATCACATAAATAGAAACAAGTTAATGAGCCTGTTTCATATGATGAAGTACCACAGATAGTCATTATGTTCCAGAAATGGTCTCAACTCCAATGAAATAGATCATAAATCATGAACAATATAGTTTTCAGGGTCGCTTGAAATGTTCACAGCTCCAAAGAGACAGATCAGAAATCATGGAGAAGATAGTTTCCAAGCTCGCTTGTGAATCCGGTCCATTTGTGATTTAGGCTCGCTTGCAAAAAGTGAAGATGCTAGTAAAAATATCGGCATATATACATAAGTAGAAACCATCATATACATATAGAAAAACATGCTCGCTTGCTACAGGCTCGCTTGAAGCTGCAAAAGTCAATCATGCAAAATCCTCAAGGAATGGTGATGTCGAAAGATCTAGTAGGATGCCCATATTTATAGTGTGATACCTGAAGATTGCCAAACGCTAGACTTAAACACTTTTTAGAGAGCCCATCCGCTCTAGTGTTGTTTTCTCTGTAAATATGTGACATGGGGAGCTTCTTCAATTT
Organism: Pinus albicaulis; assembly: GCA_034641835.2. NCBI lineage: Eukaryota > Viridiplantae > Streptophyta > Pinopsida > Pinales > Pinaceae > Pinus > Pinus albicaulis. The sequence continues at coordinate 1,463,644,441 of CM076570.1, forward strand.
GATCCACAAGTGTTTGGTTCTCTCATACCACCCCTGAAAACTAGATAAAGTGAGAGAGGATCACCCAATATGCCGTCTATAATGATTTTAGATTCTCCATAGATATGGAGTGCATCCAATCTCAAGTTGAAGCCATCCATAAGGCCACTCCATAATGCCATCAATTCTGCCTTGTTATTGGACCCTTTCCCACCATTCCAACAAATGTGAAATATCTCCACTTGTGAAATTTTAATCCAAGCCCCACAACCCATCATCCCATCAAGACATGCCCCATCAAAGAAATTCGTCGAAAGAGAGATAGGATGAGGCCGTATACGACGAGATAAATCTAGTACTAAGGTATGAGAAGAAACCCTGTTATTAATCCAAATCTAATTCCTTTCCTTCAAAAACAATCTAATTCCTTGCTATCCACACCTCCCATATAAGGGAAAAAGGCAGAGATTGGAATTTACCTATGAGCTTATCCCAAGCTTGAATCGTATCAAGATAATCAACTAGCCTCCATGAGGGATCCATCAAAAATTCGATGAATAGCGACCAGGTTCAAAGAACGAAGGAGCATGAGAAAAAAAGGTGTGTTGCCATTTCCTCTTGGATCTTGCAGAAGGGACATCGGCCATGACCAAAGAGCCCCCTTTTTTTGAGTGAATCTCAAGTTAAGATCTTCTGCCTCCATACTAACCCGCCAAAGAGGATAATTTTAGTGGGGATCCACCTGTGCCAAGAATGCCTGAAGCTGGAGCTAGTTTTATCCTACAGAGTCTGGAAAGAAATATTGAAATAAATGTCTCTTACAATCAGAGAGTCTCTCGCCATAGCCTCGTCCCATGAGATCAGGTCTCCTCCTTCCCTAAGACAGAAACCACTAGCTTGTAGCTTACATACATATGAGTTCCAATCCACAACGTTTGTGCCCTGAGGCCAAGTTGTGTTCCAGTCTTCCAAATCGGCGCACCATGAGCCCAGTAATGTGTGACTTGTGATAGAAAGATCCTCGATGAACTAGCCGGTGCACCAATTGAACCTTTAGGTGTGGAACCCCAGTAGCTCCACAAATTCTATCACAGCATAATAAGATTCGTTGGGCATTCCCAAACGTCTAGGACAACCTTTCAGCAAATAGCGACATAATTTTCTTGAATCCCTGCCAAATCACAGTTAATGCTCTAGGGAAGGACAATTGAGCATTATAGATTTTGTGTAACGTATCCCCCAAAAAATACTTGCATCTGATGATTTTGGGCCATAATCCTTTGCCGCCGATAGCCCTCCAAAGGGATTTTATAAGAAGCACAGTGTTAAAAATCCTAGTATTTAATATACCCCTGCCCCCATATTCTTTTGGAATAGTGAGACAATCTAATTTGCATAAGTGATATTTCTTAACCATAGGTGCGCCCGCCCATAAGAACTGAGAGATAACTGAACTGACGATATGTACTATGTGTTCAGGAATATAATAAATATGCCCCCAGTAAACGACAAATTGGGACAGGACCACTTGGATCATGATGAATCTACCTCCGAGTGACAACCACCTGTGCGTCCATTTTGTAATTCTGAGCTTAAAATTATCCACCAACCAAGTCCAGTCCACCACCTTATATCCGTAAGGTTTTAGTTTGAAACCAAGATAGATGAAACCTTCCATCGCGTGCTTTGTCTGGACTTCGAGGAAACCCGCTATAAAATTTATCTCGTTTGCATCCCCATATTCATAAACCAAAAAATATTTTTCCTTGTTTATGCAAATCCCAGAGGCCTCACCAAATCGAATAAGAATACAGTGTAGATAAAACCAGTGGTTCCTGAGAAGCCTGCCAAATACAAGAATATCATCATCAAATAGAGAGTGAGTAATACTTATAGTAGGGGAAAAGGATAACCCTGAAATACACCCCCCCTGCTTAGCCATTTTCATGAGGTTGCTAAAAACCATCCATGATGAGAATAAATATGAGAGGGACAATGCACATTCTTGTTTTAAACCTCTCTCCAGCTCCAAAGAATTTTTTTGGCATGCCATTAATAATCACTGCATATCTGACCGACGAAATGCAGGCCATGATCCATCTAGTATTACCCATTGTCATACCAACTTAAACAATACAAGTCTAATAAACGACCAATCCACTCTATAGTATGCCTAAAGTAGATCAATTTTCATGATAAGGGCCTCTTTTTTTCTAGCATGAATAGAGTGCATTGCCTCCTGAGCAACTACAGCTGCGTGATGGATTGATTGACCTTGCAAAAACCCATATCGTTCTTCTAAAATATGTCTTGACGTAATCTCTCTAATCCTATTAACAATATTTTTGAAGAGATCTTATATATAATGTTCTATAATACAATAGGCCTGAAGTCCAAGAACGCTTTGGGTGCTGATGATTTAGGGATAAGCGCCAAGAAAGTCGAATCCATGTTAGCAGGAATATTACCAAGTATATAGGCCTATTCCACCACAAATTTAATCTCCTCCACCATCACATCTAAAAAATGAATGAAACATTCGACCGACCAACCATCCGGCCCCAGACTTTTATTATGGGCAACTTATTTTAGTACATCTTCATTTTCCTCCTTTGTTATTTCTTTGTCCATGGCTTGGTTTATCGCTGTATCAAACATTTTTGGTATATTTTCAAGAACCCATATCTGGTTGTTATGGTCCGTAGACTAATTAGTTTTATAGAAAGCCAAAAAATGAGAGAAATCCTCCTCTTGAATTTCAACTGTAGTAATGGCCATACTCCCATCTTCTCTTTCTATTTTCCATATGGACTTTTTGTTTTCCCAACCATTAGCAGGTTGATGGAAAAATTTAGTGTTTAAGTCTCCCTCCTTAAGCCATTGTGTTTTTCTCTTCAACTTCCATGTGACCTCCTCAATCTTTAGTATTTCTAGCTTATGCTTCTAAAGTCTATCAAGAGTGTTGTCTACTACTTGGTCTGGAGGATTGTAAATAATTTCATCATGGATCTTTTTCAGCATGACAGAGATGTCATCCAACTTTGTTATAAGGGTCTCCTTTTTCTTTATTTCCCATGCCTTAGTGATTGATTTAAGCCTTTGGAGATTATCTGATAGCTTTTCCCATCCATATGATCCCTCATAAGGGTCATTATTTTTTCAGAAATCCAGAACCATGTGGTTATAACTGGGATCCTCGAGCCAGACCCAGTTGAATTTGAAAGGAATTCCAGTTCACTTCCCTTCAGTATGCCATGATAGAACAATAGTCATGTGATCCAACAGGTCTGATACCACCACCCGCGATTTCAAGTTCCCCAGAATACCAAGTAGAGATTCTCCGACCATTGCCCTGTCAAGTCGTTTCCCAATGTACTCCCCACTAACTCTTTCGTTTGTCCAATTTGGAATAAGAGGAATGGTACAAATATCCTTTAAATGAAATTCTGCGAAAATCCGACCAATATGATCAGCCAGTGGATCATTTCGAGCTTTGCAACCCCATGATTCATTTGCATACAACGTGGAATTAAAAACACCAATAACCATAAGGTTACCAATAACCATAAGGTTATCAGAAATATGCATTCGATCCCAGAAGGATGATCTATTTTGACAAGGCACATATAAATTAATTATGTGGAATGTCCCTGAATAACCATGAACAACACCTGACAACACAATGCCACCAAAAAATTTAAAAGCCTGAAATTTTGCATATGATGGATCCCAGATAGCTAATAGTCCCCCCGCCCTTCCAATAGAATCAATACCAGTTGCATGCCATCCCGGCCGCATCAATAATAAGGTGTTGATTGCCTTTGATCTAGTACACAAAGTTTCTTGAAAGAGAGCAATGATAGGGTCCACTTCATTTAGCAGGTCTCTTAGGCGCAAGTGTTTGGAGGAGTCGCTCATACCCCTCATATTTATTGAAAGGATAGAGGTCATTTCGGCACACTATCAGGGTTGCATGCTCTAAGTGCCCTTAAAACTTCAGACGCGGAGATGGGGACGTCCATTAGATCAGGAAATCATCCTTAAATAAGGATTTGGTTTTGATCCTACCAAGGAAATGCCTAAACCCTTATTTGGAGGTTTTAAGAACAATAATGTTGGTCCCAGAGACAGGGGATATGGAGATGGTGGGTTCCTGAGGGGCCTTATCAAATACGGTTAATGCCACCAAGTCTAGTTTCAGGTTACCAAGAAGGAACTCTAGATCACTACCCACCGTATTTATAGGAGATTCTGGGATATCCCATGGCTCATGATCATGGAATGATTGCGGAGAGGCCTATTCAAGAGGAGGCATGGAGGGCGATACGAGCTATGGAGCCACTGAGGTAATAGAGACCGGGGGACCATCTGAGGAGTCAGATGCACATAAGTTTTTGTGTCCAGTAGCCTCATCTAGTTACAAATGCAAAGGATTAGCATCTACCATGGCCTATTCAGCATTGGACTTAAAGACATGTGTAGCTGCGGTCATAGTGTTGGGAGGAGCAGGCTTGTCACTAAGAGCATTGGCTGAAACATATACATCACTATCAGAGGATGGAAGAAAAGACTTACCCGATGGGAGACCTTCTTGTGAGCCCTATGCAAAATTATCTTTCCATGAGCCATCCATACTATTTTTGCCACGAGGAGCATTGCTGAAATGCATTGGAAATTTACCTTTCAGATGCCCAGTGTGGTGACAGATCAAACATCTGAAGGGTACTCCCCAATAATCAACCCGCTGACTGTGCCGCCTTTGTCCCCAGACTAGATAAACATCCCCAAGTAGACGACTCGAAAAACAGAATTCCACCAGAAGCCATGCGATTTTTTTGTCATTAGTTCCGAGAATGTGAGGGTCGATATATTTCGTACACCCAATAGAGTTTCCGATTGCCCTGAAAGCCTTCAGCATCCAGAACTCTAGAGGAAGGCCAGAAAATTTAACCCATACAACCTTGCTTTTAGGTGCCTCCATGACAGTGTTAAACCCTAGATACCAAGGTAATAATTGCATAAAACTCCTGCCTCACACCCATGTCTTCTGAAGAATTTTATCACAGTCCTATTCATGCATAAAATGTATGCTAAACCAGTTGTTTAATAGCAAACCGACCTTTGGAATTTATCCCAGAATGGGATACCAGAACGGCTTTACCCACTCCAGCATGTCTACTTCCCCGCCTTCAGAGAACATCCAATGACCGATTAATGCTTGCATTTGAAGACTGGCCAACCTCCTCCATAAATCTTCATATTCCAACATATCTTCATTCACTTTCATGGCAGGTTTGTAGCATGCATTCTGCAATCAACCTTGGCGGTGATGGACACCCTTTGAACCCTATGACATATTACCACCCGAACGTTTATCGTTTAATTCAATCTCTTGAAACTTGAGGCTTGGCAATAGATATGGATAGTAATCAAACCCCTAGATCCGTATCCTCCAGACGTTTCTCCGTCATACATCATATAAAATCAAAACTTCATGTGTTGAAGTGTCGATGATAAGATGTCACTTACCTCACCATCCAGAAGCAAGACAGATAACGCAGAGAAAGGTAGTCGAGGATGCCATGAAAGATATATGTCCTCAGACACACAACTTTATTGATCAAGAAAAAAGATTACAGGGAAAATTACAGGAGTTTACACACGTAAACTCACTCTCACATTCTCTCATTACACATTACAATGAAAATAGGAAACTAACCTATTTATAAGCTCTATGCTCTAACTTAATCTAGTTATGGATCACTTGGAAAATAAACAAGTTTCCATTTACAATAAATGAGCTTCTAACCAAACTACTAACTTTTCTCCTAACTTAGAGCCTAGGAAACGACTCTTTTCTAGAGTCCTAATTTTTATTAACAAATTTCTATTTCTAAATATCTCACAAATATATTAAATATTCTAGAATAATAATTATTAATTTAATATCTTAAATTAATAATTATTTTATTCAAATACTATAACCTATGATAAAAATTATTTTTGGATCATCTAACATTCCCCCCTATGATCCAAAGATACATTACAACAGATACCAAGTTCATCATTGAACTTAGTAAACTTTATTCTGCCAAGAGGTTTTTTGAAAATTACGGAGGTCTGATCTTCTGAAGGGAAAAACACTGGCTTGATGACGTCCTTTGCAATGAGAGATCTGATATGATGATACTTGGTGTCCACATGCTTTGTCTTTGAATGAAAAACTGGATTCTTGGCAAGCTTTATTGCTGATTGATTGTCGATGAATAATGAAGTAGCTTCTGCTGGAGGAATCCCCAAGTCTAGTAAAACTCGACGTAACCAAACAATCTCACATGCTGCTTCCCATGCTGAAATGTACTCTGCTTTTGCTGAAGAAGTGGCCACTGTAATTTGCTTCTTGCAACTCCAGGAAACTGCAGCTGACCCCATGTTCATTAAGTAACCTGAGGTTGATGCCCTGTCATCAATACTTCCAGCAAAGTCGGCATCGGAAAATCCACCAAGTACAAAAATTTTAGTCTTTTTGTAAAGAAGACCAAAATCTTTTGTTCCTTGGATATATCAAAGAAATCTTTTGATTGCATTCCAGTGGTTGTCTAATGGTTCCTGCATAAAACGTGAAAGAATACTGACTGCATAAGATAGATCAAGACGAGTGGTTGTCAAATAAATCAAGTTGCCAATCAACTGTCTGTAAGTCGTGCTGTCCACTCTTTCCCCCCCTTCAAATTTTGAAAGTTTTAAGTTTTGTTCCATAGGGGTAAGGACAGGCTTACAATCCTGCATTCCAAATGTTGAAGAATTACGTTGCATATTTTCTGCGAAATGAAGATCGATGTAGGCGTTGGAATGCTTCAACCCCCAAGATAGTAGTGGTAGTCCTGTTGAATCTCTAATTAAACCGAGAGGGGGGGGGGTGAATCAGTTTAATACATTCCTGATCTTTTAAAATTTTCATTAAACTTATTTACACCTTCATTTCAAACTCTATTTGATGTGAGAGTAATTTTAGAATGTAATCAGAAAGTATTAGTTTAATAGAGCAGTAGACTTAATATGAGAGCAGCAGGTATTAAGCAAATAATACATATCAGATCAATACATAAATATCATGCACAAAGACACCAGATATAAGTGGAAACCCATAAAGGGAGAAAACCACATCTTATTATTGTTGTGATGCAAAGGCAAGCTCCAACTCTCTCTCACCACTGTTTTCTGCAGGCACCAACCTACAGGAGGCTCTATCCTCAATTCTGCAAGCTACAACTTGCAAGGAAGCACCAACTCCCTTCGATTTTCTGCAGGCACCAACCTACAGGAGGCTCCAACCTCAGTCAGCTACAACTGACAGCTATCAAGCTGCAACTTGATAGGGAAGCTCCAACTTCCTCATTTTCTAAAACTGAATGTTTGCTGATTTACCTCAGATATCAGCTCTGTTCTGTAGCTTCTCTTAATCTTCTCTACCTTCTATATTCTGCATTCTCTCTATATATGCTCTCTCCCTTGCTCTCAAAAACTCTCTCTGCATATCAAGATGATATTATTTATAGATTTCCTCACATGACTGTTTGTATTCTGCTTGGAATTCGAAATGGAAAGTCATGTCTCCTTGCCTTCTGCCTTCTCACTCCTTTTATCAGCTTACTCAGAAATTATAACTGTAGGTGTCAATTTTAACATTACAGTGGGAGTTTGTTTTCTCTCGGATACTTGCCAATGCATCACAAACAATAAAAACAATTAAAACATTTACATTCGAATTACAATATGAATTCCAGCTCACTTATTTTGTCTCTTGGTTTGCTGCGCATTTGTCTTTTCTGTGACTGTGTTTTGACTCTTTTATGCTCTGTATGATTTTCTGTCCTCTGCTGTAGTGTATTTGCTGCATACGTGTAACAGTGCTTTTATATCAGTGCCTCTTAGAAAAATGCGTGACTGCTGACTTGCAGCAAGTGTCTTGTTGATGTGGAACATTCCGCAAATGGAACGGACATATATCACAGTCATTGTATATTTATAATCGCCCTCCCATTAGGCCGAGGCCCGTGGGTTCATAGCCCATGTGACATATTTTAATACAACTGCAACCGTGTTTTATATATCTAACAACAATCCTTTTATATATAAGCAATCGCCCTCCACCTTAAGCCTTTGGTCTTATATTACAATCCAATAAGTCGAATCAAAACCACTAATACATGAAAGGGTCGGGCCCCACATCTCCGTCGGCGGATCGGTGGTGTCAAACGAAAACTTGCGATTGCGATTGATCAAACGGACGCGATGACCACATAAAACATGGCTCATATCGCAATCGGGTCCGAACTTTGAACACATGCAATCGGGACGCATTATAGACAAGTTCCGATTGCGATCAGAACACGGATGCGATTTGCACAAATTAACTCCCGCATATAACAGGAGCGGGTCCGCCACTTCAATCGCAACATATTACAAAGTCGTGCGATCAATCGGAGAGTTCCGATTGCGATTGAGATTCCGGATGCGATTGAACCAATTAATTCCATCGTATAATCGCCATCGGGTCCGCCACTTCAATCGCAACATATTACAAAGTCGTGCGATCAATCGGAGAGTTCCGATTGCGATTGAGATTCCGGACGCGATTGAACCAATTAATTCCATCGTATAATCGCCATCGGGTCCGCCACTTGATCGGATCATATTACAAAAAACTTGCGATCAATCGGAAAGTTCTGATTGCGATTGGGAACTCGGATGCGATTAGCTCATAAACTGTGGCATATAACTCGATTGGGTCCGGCCTTTGATCGGAGCATATAACAAAAGACTTGCGATCAATCGGAAAGTTCCGATTGCGATTGGGAACTCGGATGCGATTGGCTCATAAACTGTGGCATATAACTCGATTGGGTCCGGCCTTCGATCGGAGCATATAACAAAAGACTTGCGATCAATCGGAAAGTTCCGATTGCGATTGGGAACTCGGATGTGATTGGCTCATAAACTGTGGCATATAACTCGATCGGGTCCGGCCTTCGATCGGAGCATATAACGAAAGACTTGCAATCAATCGGAAAGTTTCGATTGCGATTGGGGAGAGGTCCCACCATCTAAAACTTCGTTTTGTGCACTCCATAATATAACGGACATATATGTATACTTTTCCAAAGGGTTAAGCGATTCCCAGAATATGGTTTATATATTATATGTGCTCCGCCGGTTGGAGAGTGCGATTCCCGGAATATGGTTCTGTATTATATGTGTAACGCCCGGCTGGAGTCTGCGATTCCCGGAATAAGATTCGTGTTATATTATATGTATAATTCTCGCTGGAGTGTGTGATTCCCGGAATTTTGTAACTGTTCTTTGCCTCTGTCTCTGCTTCTGTCACTCCGCCTCTGTCTCACTGTGCTTCTATGACTATTACATTTTGACTGTCTTCTTGCTGCCTCTATTGCTTTCGCTGTGCCTCTTTTGCCTTCCTTTGCTTCAGCGCTGCCTCTTTTGCCTGAGTGCTGCCGCCTTTGCCATCAATGACAATATTTCCAACAGTCTCCCCCTTTGGCATTGATGGAAATCCACTTTCTCTGTTTGCTTTCTCTTTCTCTTGTTGCTTGCTCTTCCTCCTGCTATTTGTTCTTCCTCCCCCTTTGACATCAATGGAAAAGGATGACTCCTCATCCCTCCGTATGGGTTCTGTCGTTGTATTTCCTTTCTCTGAGTTACGTTTAGGTCCTCTTCTGCTGAAATTGGACTATGTTGTGTTTCATTTGTAGTGCCTATAATATGTGCTAGATTGCAGACAGAGATGATGCATTTTACGATTGAAAGGTTCTTGTTGCTTCTGAATGTTGATAATATTGATAATGTTGATCCTATGGACTTGTTTTATGCTTATCTTGCTGGCTGTTCTCCCCCTGGAATGATATCTTCGTTTTGTTCTCCCCCTGAGACTGTACTTTCTCTTCATATTAGAGAATAGTATCTACAAATACTACCCCTAGTTTGTCTCTCAAGTATTCGAATGGTTCTCTGGCAAGTGGTTTGGTAAATATATCTGCTATCTGTTCTTTCGTTGATACATAGTCCAGTTTAACTATCTTCTGAGCCACTTGTTCTCGGATAAAATGATACTTGATTGGTATATGTTTAGTTTTTGAATGAAGCACAGGATTTTTAGATATACTTATAGCACTTGTATTATCACATTTGATTGAGATAGGTTCATTAATGCTTACCTTCATGTCTTGAAGAGTTTGATTCATCCACATGACTTGTGTACAACATGCTGCTGCTGCTATATATTCTGCTTCAGCTGTAGACAGAGATATGGATGTTTGTTTCTTGCTTAGCCATGCCACCAGACTTTCTCCTAGATAGAATTCACCTCCACTTGTACTCTTCCTGTCATCCACACAGCTGGCCCAATCTGCATCTGTGTACGCTGTTAAGGTGAAGCTTTTGCCTTTAGGATACCAAAGCCCATATTGTGCTGTTCCTTGTAGATATCTGAGTATTCTTTTTACTTCCAGAAGATGGTTTTGTTTAGGTGCTGCTTGATATCTTGCCACTAGTCCTACTGCTAGCATGATGTCTGGTCTTGAAGCTGTCAAGTACAACAGGCTTCCTATCATGGATCTGTAGAGTTTTGATCTACATCTGCAGACCTATCATCAGCACACAGCTTGCATCCCGTGATCATGGGGGTTGTCATTGGTTTGCAGTCCTCCATTTTGAATTTTTTCAGCATTTCTTTTAAGTATTTTTCTTGAGAAATGAATGTGCCAGTGTTCTTTTGCTGAATTTGCAGTCCCAAGTAGAAACTGAGTTCTCCAATCATTGACATTTCAAACTCTGTTTTCATCTCATCAGCAAACCCTTTTGCTAGTTCATCTTTGTTGCTTCCAAACATAATGTCATCAACATATACAACAACAATTAGGAGTTTATTTTCATGCGATTTTATGTATAGATTGTTGTCTACTCCACCTCTCTTAAAACCCTGTTTTTGAAAATATTTGTCCAGTCTTGAGTACCAAGCATGAGAAGCCTGTTTCAGTCCATATAGGGCCTTCTTCAGTCTGCACACATAGTCTTCTTTGTCTGTCAATGAGAAGCCTTTTGGTTGTTCCATGTACACTTCTTCTTCTAGATCTCCATTAAGAAAAGCAGACTTTACATCCATTTGATATACCTTGAAGTCTTGGTAGCATGCAAATTCCAAGAACATTCTGATAGCTTCCATTCTGGCTACAGGGGAAAATGTTTCTTCATAATCAAGTCCTTCAATTTGTGAGTATCCTTTGCAGACCAGCCTGGCTTTATTCCTAATTACTTGTCCTTGCTCATTCATTTTGTTTTTGAATACCCATTTTGAACCAATGATATTCTTCTCAATTGGTCTAGGAACTAGTTCCCAAGTATTGTTCTTCTCAATTTGGTCCAATTCTTCATTCATTGCTTTTACCCAATACTTGTCCTTGCTGGCTTCTTCAAACTTCTTTGGCTCTATTTGTGATAACATGGCTATGTATACTTCTTCTGTTTGTTCTGTTAGCTGCCTTCTTGTATGGACTCCTGCTTTCTTGTCTCCTATGATCTGATCTTCAGGATGATTCTTCTGAGTGTATCTTGAGGGGGTTTTCGAGCTCAGCTCTGCATTATCTGTTGTCTTTCTTGTTTCATCATCATCCTTGTCTTCCTCTTCATGGTTGTCTGATGGACTGCAGCAGTCTGTATTTCTTGTATTGTTTGGAAGTTCTTCATCAAATCTCACATCAATACTTTCAACTATTTTCCGAAGAGTCTTGTTGTAGCATCTGTATCCTTTACTTTTGGAAGCATATCCTAGAAAAATCCCTTCATCTTCTCTTGCATCAAATTTCCCAAGGTTTTCATCATTATTCTTTATGTAACACTTGCTACCAAAGACTTTGAAATGTTTTATTGAAGCTGGCTTTCCATGCCATAGTTCATATGGAGTCTTGTCACTGCTTGGCCTTAAGTGAGCTTTATTAAGGATATGTACTGCTGTGTGTACTGCTTCTGCCCAGAAGGTTTGAGCAATATTATTCTCTTGCATCATGGCTCTAGCAATTTGTTGAACAGATCTGTTTTGTCTTTCTGCTACTCCATTCTGTTGAGGTGTTCCTGCAATAGTGAATTGTTGTTTTATGCCATGTTCATTGCATAGGTCAGCAAAGTCATAATCTGTAATTCTCCTCCTCTGTCTGATCTGATACATTTTAGTTTGCATCCTGTTTGATTTTTAGCTAATGCCTTGAATATCTTAAATTTGTCCAGTGCTTCTGATTTATTCTTGAGAAACGCAACCCATGTCATTATGGAGAAATCATCTATTATCAGCATAAAGTAGAACTCTCCACTTGGTGTTTTAGTTCTTGCAGGTCCACACAGATCCATGTGCACAAGTTGCAGTGGTCTTCTTGTTGATAACTCTTCTTTAGATTTAAAGGATGTGCGAGTTTGTTTCCCAAATTGACAAGATTTGCATATAGTACTTGAAGGCCTCTTTATTTCTGGCATATCTCTGACATCTTTCTTCTTGCTTAGTCTGATGATATGGTCAAAGCTGAGATGTCCCAATCTCCTATGCCACAACCATGACTCCTCAAGTTTGCTAAGATGGTAGGCTTCATCTTCCTCTTTCACTATGTTACATTACTCTACTGTTAGAACACCTTTAGTGGGGATTTTTTCTGTTGTGTTGATGCATTACAATGTTGTGCTCTAAAGAGAACTTCTGACCTTTATCACACACTTCAGTGACACTCGGTAATTTTACTGGTATATAATAAATCAGGCCTTTCCTCTGCCATTATCTGTCTTTATTTGATCCTTGCAGAATACTTTCTGATTTGTCATTTCCAAAAGTGACATTGCCCCGTTCTTTTTAGTCGAAGTTAAAAAACTTGTTTTACTCTCCATCATGTTTCGGCAATGCTGTTGACTTGTTGACTCTTCAAATCTTGAGCGATTAAAGCCAAGTCACATTTATTCACCTTCTTTATATCCATGAGGGCCCCTTTTGTTGTGCTCTTTTGCTGAGGTAGTCAGATGCTATCACACAGGAGCACTTGGAAAATATATGTCCAACAATTTATATTTAACATTTTGATTATGATTTTGCGAATTGTGAGCATGAACAAAATTGCTTTGACTCATAAGCCTCCTTGAGGTATTGAACATCAATCTTTGTCCATACTTTCTACATTCGAATAATTCGAAATAAAATCATACAATAACCTTGTTCATAAAATTACTTGCATACAGTGTTAAAGAGTTGTCTCTTCCATGTACATCTTTTGTTGGTTGAATCATTCACTCCTTGCCTTGACAATATGCAATGGAAATGTGTGTCATAAACATGGCGGACATAACGAATGTTCTTCATAGGAGGCAAGAATCTCCTCTAATGACTTCCAAATTTGATATGCCTGGGGCATGATTCTTTTTCTACCATCTTAGCATTACCATTATAAATGCTTATTGCTAGAGATTTCTTGATCTACTGTCATCCAGCAATACATTTATTTCTTTTGTAGGAGTTATGTAAAGAACTTCTTCATCGGTCTTCTTTTGTTTTAAAATTATATTTTTGTTTTTCCCTTTCTTTGCCTTTACTCGATTCTCCTTCATAGCCTATTCACTGTGTTTTTGTCATTGGGGATCTTTGAAGCAGCCAGGATACTAATTCAGCACTTTCTGGAAAGCATTTGCTTGAGAAGAGTTTATAACCCTTTTGTCCTTTGAGCATTTTCTAGTTTCTTTACGAGACATACCACTTCTTCCTCAACTTCTCCTGCCATTGGGTTTATCCTTGATTTGCTGAAGCCATATCTTGCATTTCACAATACTTCAATTTTCATTTTGAATTCTAGATTTTGTTCTTCTTCTGCCACATTTGAGGAAGATCTCTTTTTTTGCATTTAGTTTGAGTATGTCAATCTCCTCCCGGAGAGCACTTCTTAGCTCCCCCTCGAATCGACTTCCCCTTCTTATTCTTCTTCTGTAAAAGTCTAACTGAATCTTCTATGGCCATTAGTAAATTCGAGTTCCCTCTTCTCTACGAGGTTCATACGGAGTCTTCGGATATGTACATCTTCATGCATGAAGGATTTCTGTAATTCTTTCCTTTAACGATTATTTTGATGTATCTTTCTCTGAGTTGAGCTTAGTTTCTTACTTTCTTGTGAGGACATCTGTGACATAATATCCAACTCTTCCCGATTAAATGTTCCAAAAAAGGAGGTTGTATCTGCAGATATCTCATCCATTTCTTGGTAAATTTAGCCTCTTCTTTATGGGCAGGAGCATGTGTCTTCATTTCTTCCTGCTTCTTCCATTTTGAATCACATACATGTACTTCAGCTTCTATTTTTGTAGAGTCTCATCTCATGTCTTGCTGAATTCCTAGTAGTTGGTTCATGGTCAGAGTCTCCCAAATGTCTAGACATTTCTTCTATGCAGACTTTGTAGGATTGAATCTGGATGGAAGAGAATCTGATCTTTATACAGTATACATACAGTATGGTTTCTCGAAGATTTCATGTTAACAATTGCCTTTTGAAAGCTGTGTCTTCATCATTATTGTTTTAAGATTTCCATTAGAATATGTTGAAGTTTGTGGGTTTACTTTACGGTCTCCCTCATGTATGTCTTGAAGTATCCCATATTTTCTTGTGAGTGTCTTTGTGCATTGCTGTCAACCAACTGCAATCCATTGAGATGGCATTCATAGCTTTGCATTAGCAAAAATCTTCTTTTAAGTCCTTTTACAATTAGTTACCACTTGAGCTATCCTAATTATGACATTGGAGACTTCATTCCTAGAGCATTATGTATGTCTTCATTAAATTTTCAAAAAGCATAATTTTCACCGATGAAGAAAAGAGGGCTGTTGGTTGAGCATCTTCTTTAATACATCTGCCCCAGACCTAGGATCTCACAGTTCTGACTGAAACACACAAAAGACACCTTTCAATGCCAGTGTTGAACCTATAATTAGGCGAGAGGGGGGTGAATGGGTTTAATACATTTACGATCTTTTAAAACTTTTCATTCAACTTATTTTGCTTCATTTCAAACTCAATTTGATGTAGGTAATTTTAGAATGTAATCGTGTTTCATTGTAATTAGTGAAATAATATCAGGCAATGATGTGCTTGGTGATATATCAGGATAATACATAAATATAACTGTGAAACCACAGAATTAGTGGGCCATAAAGGAAAAAACACATCTTGTGCCTTGTTTGTTCTGCAAGAGCAAGCTCCAACTCCCTCTCTCACCAGCTGACGCCTGCATTTGACACCCTCCACGGAGGGCTCCCTCCCTCAGTCACTGCTTCAGCACAGGCTGGGCTCACTTGGGTTTCCTGTTCAACTGGGAAGACTCCAGCCTCGGTCGGCTACAATGATAGCTATCGAGGCTGTGACTTGATGAGAGCTCCAACTGTCTTTCTGTGAATGTTGCTGAAGGTTGCCTGGGATATGGGCTGCGATGCCTTCTTCTCTTAATCATGTAACTGCAATGCATTCCTATATTATTACTCTCTCCCTTGCTCTCAAACTCTCTCATATCAAGATGATATTATTTATATGTTCCTCACATGGTATTTTGTATGTATGGAATTGGTAAGAGGTGTATTCACACTACTTCTATCTTTTATCGGCTTACTCGAAGTATATAAACATGAGTTGTCAATTTTAACATTCTGGGTAGAATTTGTTTTTCTCTCGACGACTTGTAATGTCCTAGTGATAAATTGAAATAAGCATTTGCCTGGTAAAGACTCGTGCCTCATTTTGTCTCTTGACTTCTTTGCGCATTGTCTTTTCTTTATTCTCTTTGTCCTTTTCTGTGTGTTTATCACTTTTAGTTCTGTTTGCTTTATCTCTTGTGGAGATATACTGGCTTCATGTACATATGCATGCTTGAGCCTTTTAAATAAAATGTAATTGCTGAGTTTTAAATAGGGGCAATTCCAACTACATATTATGATAATAGTGATGTAGGCAGTTATACAATGAACATACATATATTGAATATATGTATGTATTATTATACGTAAGTAGGAGTCAAAGGTATGATTAAGACACGACATATAATATATTATATATATATATAATAATAACTAATTATATATCATATGTGTGTATATGTAGGATCATAATAAGCATTATTCATATATATTAATGAAATTATTTAAATGTTTAGGCATCTGTAAAGATTCTGACATAATACGGTCAACCTTTAATAAACTGATTCTTATAAATATGCAGGAATTTATACTTTAGTCATTGAATTCTCCCTCAGGTTGATTGATAAACTCACTCAGTGTGATTGATAATAATCATAATAAAATATCAAAATGCGGTTAAGTCCTTTCTTGGTTATTGAAGATTACCGATTAGGACTCAAATTTTATTAATCAATTTATAAAACCCCGTGGAAATTAGGGCTTTTAATGTAATGTGATCACTAATATGTTGTGGTTACGTTTAATAATTCGTTTTAATATTTTTAAAGGTCAGTTCTGGAAAGACTGAAACATGTTTGGATTATAATTATTATTATTAGGTAGAACTTTAATATTATTAATATATATTCTCCCGATAATTAAATAATACCGATGCGATTAGACAGACTCAAATGTATATCTTAACCATGATTTATACGTATAATTGACTTTCAATATAATCTATAGTCTTTCCATCTCTGTTCTGATTATTATATCATTATATTTAAAATAAGACAGAAAGGACTTATTCATATTTAATTCACCATTCATACCTCCAACGAATTAGTTTAATAAATGTAACTACTATTATACGTACGATTATTAGGTACCAATGCGGTTTGACATCGCCTCAAATATATAATATACATTTATACATACATGAATAAGACAGTATGATACTCTCGATTCGTTGTATTCATACTACTTAGAATCTCAAATTCTCTCTGCAATTAGGAGAAAGATTATTTATCCTGTTTATTTTATTATTATCTATTATTAATATATGAATACTTAGTTCCATTTGTTTTAGTTAATAATATGAAACATAGTAAGAACAATCTGTAATACGTATGAGAACGAATATGTAATGCGCTCTTTGTATACTCTTTAAAAGTGATGATGAGTTAGGAATATGAATTTTATTTTATGTATCCTTATGCAGTTAACGTTAGGGTACATGTTATTGCATTACTTTCTTGCTATGATTGTGATTTCTGGGTATTTGTAATTATATATATATCCTGCGTTTAGATGGTGATCTCAGAAATTTTGCTTGGCTCCTACTCACTCATAGCTATTTTCTCTTGTCTGTGTGTGTATCCTCTTCATCCTGCCTGCAGCACAGTGTTAACGGCTCTTCCAGCATTCTTCTACTCATTATGCATGCTAGCATTCTTCTTGTTTCATCTCTGTGCCAGCCCCAACCATGGCTGCTTTCCATCACTTGTTGCCTTCCTTTTCTGTTTTGTGGCTTATCATACTGTCAGTGTGTGTTTCACAACATGGGCGGAGGCATCTCAGTGAGGGCATGTCCATATGATCAACAGTTACTTTCAGGTCTCCAGGCACCCTAGATTTGAGCATTTATCAGTGAGTGCAAAGAGCTGTGGTGAGATTTTCATGTTTCCTCTACAGGTTTCCTGACAGATTATAAACAGCACTGTCATGCTGTTTGTTGATTATTTTTATAGTGATAATGATTGCCATGGGTAAGATAAATGCTATCAATAGCATTACTTGGGACCATCAACATTGTCAGGTTGAGATGACAAAACAGTATAATGATTTCCCAGATATCACAATTGTGGGAGCAAATCACACTGTTAAGTATTGTGGAGACTCAGTCACTGGGTAACAGAAATGGAGAGAGAATATAAAGGTAGACTAATGCTGTTGAAGACTGGATTTGAGAGTGTCAGGAAACATGAGTGTAATAAGTCTATTTTATACGTGGATACCTATTATGATGGCTGGGGGAGGCATACTACTGCTACGGGGATAAGTACAAAATAATGAAATTATTAATCCAATTAAACAAAGAGTTTAATTTGTAGAAAATTTTATGCTGGCATAAACATGGGCAGGATAAAAGATATAATGATGAATCCCACATACCTGTTGTGCAGGATGCTGACAGGCAGCAAATATTAATTGTGAGATACAAATACAACTCCCATGCTACAACAGTAGGAAGGCTCACAAATCTAGTGATACATGAAAATCAAGACTTATAAATGGGCAGCAGCCAAATCTGAAAGAGCATGGAAAACAGAGTGAAATCTGTCAGAGTGTGAGGGGGCTACTTGTAGAAATTACCTCATAGTTAGGACATCTCACCTGCAGAGATGTAAGTCCATAATTCTGTATCATGAAGATATCAAGTATCATGGGATCTGATCATCTTGAAGGCTGGAGGTGATAACAATCTGTCAGGAAATGCAGAGTCCCTTTGCACAGTCAGGCAAGTTAAGTGGAAGATGGAGCTGAAGACCCCTACCTCTCCTGAACTATGGAATGAATGGTGATATGGCAGGAAGAAGTCTTCCTCTGGGTAGACAATGAGATGCCTCATTGTGCAGAGAAAGTATTAGTGTACAATGGTGGCATATTAATTATTGGTGGAAATAGAGTACAATGGCAGGCTGGACAAACTGCCATTAATAAGGCATGGATGACTGGGTATTCACAAGGACAGAGAAGTGGGTGAGACTGTAATGTGCGACACGAGAGAGGGATAAATGTGTGGGATGGAGGACTATAGCAGGGATGAAAGGGACTCGGGATGAACCATGGCTGGTAATCGACTGTTGGATTATAAACAAAGTTGACTCGTGTCACACTTTTAAGTTAAGTTCCATCAGGACCATAAAACATCAGACACAAGGAGGCCAAACCATCTCATGGCGAAGTCATGAACTTGAGGAAAAGTATAGAACCAGTGACACCAAATTACAAATGGGAAATGAGAAATCTGGTGGAGGAAGCGTGGTAATTCTCATGGACAGATGCTGGTGATAGCCAAGTCTGCAGCAGCAGACAACAAACTATCTAAATAAAAACTATGACTAGGAGGAAATATAGGAGTAATATGTAGGAATGGGAACATTCACAATGTGGAGGGGAACAGCCTTTGGAGGTCTCCAGTGTCACCTCACAGATCTTCACGATGATGCAAAGGAGACTGTACATAATGATCAACTGCTGGTAGGGACATCATGGCTGTAGTCATATCTTGGAGACAAGATTACCTTGAAAGTATGAGGTGGACTTATTTTATGCTAAAACTTTAATTGTGATTTATTACTTCCTTCAATAGTTTATAGGTAACTTGATAGTCTTGGGCGATAACATTGTGATATTCAGTTGTGTCCTGAGGTTGGTATGGGAGAAGCTCAACGGCCAAATGAAGAAAGTTTCATATGATGAGTGAACTGTCTCTCCAAAATGGGGTGAAGAATAATACAAGTACAGTGTTGTTTCTGAAGTTCTATGGTATTTCGCAGGAAACATGAATTCTGATTCAGTTTTAAAACATTACCATTGGACAGAGCATGGTCATAAATGTTTATTAGCAAGCTTCACTTTCATGTGTATAGGGTAACAGGAAGATATTAATGCCAAAACCCATGTGATCAGATAACTCCAGCACCATCACCTTCATTGGTATGGATGTATGCTCCAAAGGGGTAATAACTTGATAATAAACAGAAATATAGAATGAATCTGAAAAAGTAATCTTCATTGAGATGTGAATCATACATGTAATAGAGAAAATGAAACCATTTATTAAAGGAAAGTACCATGGAAGGGTAAATGAATAAATTGCACATCTTTTCAGCGGTAGTGACTCATGCAAGAAAAATGAGTGCCAGCAGACAGTGCATGTGTGGCAGATATTGTGTCATGAGGGTAAATCTGGGTACAACCTACAAATGAAACCATTTGTCTCTGTTATTAAGCAGTAGCAAATGGTGGCTGGTAACTCAGCCCTCAGGGCAGAAAGGCAGCTAAAATAAAAAACGTTGACAGAGAACTCTCTGCAATAATCACTCCTGAGATGCAAGTACACAGTGGGTGAAACCTCATTCAAATACATACCTGGGTAGTGTCATTTGGGGATGTAACGCCCATTCCTGAATCCCCTTTTAGTCTGGGCTGTCTTTCAGGTCTCAGGCCTCTGGGCTGGTGGGTATTACTCCCTTGAATCAGGACAGTCTTGTGGTATCCTGAATCATGCATCTCGTGGGAGTCTAGTGCTAAGCCCCCGGATACTGCCTTTCAAAGTTAGTGTAGCCATCAGGAATTAGATACAGGAATGTGTTGTTTGATTAACTTATTGACACCGAGATCTCGCAACCCTTACCTTGGAAGTAATAGGCGTCTCCTCTGAGCTAATGACATCCTTCCACTCCCTAACGAGCGTTTTCACCTTCAGCTTGAAACTGCATTATACTTGGTGGGCGTCATTATCTCTGAGGAATGAGCGTCCTCTCTCAGGATGAGACAATCATCTCTGCTCAGAATCGGCCATCCTTCCTTCTCTTGCTCTGCTTGTGACCACAAAAGGAGCTTTCTCCTCTGGATAATAACCCAAGCTATGTCCCACTCAGGCCGAAAATGTCCCTGAGGACAGACACCACAGTGGGAGCACTCGGTCACGAAGCTAAGGTGAGCAGAAAAACATACCCAGGGCAGGCACTCCAGAGTCTACAGAGCTGGAGGTGGGATCTCAGGCAGGAAGACCACTGATGCACTAAGCAGGTGTGAGGCATTCCATTCAGCAAGCAGTAAAGGAAAACAGACAAATCAGAGCTATGTTGATAAGAATATCAAATCATGAATGATCCAGTAGAGACAGAGAGCCTACTTTATAATGCCAAAACTCCTCCAAAACACTCTCCTTTAAACTAGGACACATGGTTGTTTCTGAGTGCCTCCACTATCATGTCATGTGGACCCAAAGGCCCCTCTTTAAAGTTATAGTTGAGTTGTTGGAAAACACTTTATTTTTATAAAGTGAAGGTGGCTAAATGGGTATTTATCTTATTCTTTGTTTATTATTTCAACTAAAGCGTGGTCAACGGGATGAGATATTCAGTGCATAGTGTTGAGACTATCTGGTCCAGAACAACGTTGTGTCACGCAAACAATGAGTAATCGGATATTTATAAAATCTTATCCGCTCTCCATTCTGGCATCTCAACAAGCAAAAATGTCTTCGATGTAAACGTGGCGGGAAGCGACTACTCTCGTTGATGCTCTGATGTGCGTGCCTGGATGCGAAATATCCAATATATGCGCGATGAGAGGATATATCGCCGGGATACAAAGTGACACTCTCCTGGTCTGACGAAGTCACGATAATTATAGGTTCGCCCTTGCTGACGATAATGATAAATTCATTGTTCAATGGCCCCGCTCGCTATGGCCCGGCTATGACTGGGAACCATGACCTTTAACTTTGTTCTTTTTCTGGTTACGTAGCGCAGCCATCAGCATATGAACAACTACATTGCTATAAATGAACGTGATAGAAATCTCTCTCATGTGGATCCTCCATCTGACAAATCATCCAAACCAAATGAGCCACCTCCTGACAAGCAACTCACAATCTCCTTCCATAAATACGGTAATGAAGGTGGGTACAGAAAGTCCCCGATCTTGAGCTGCAAAATCATTTGCCCTTGACATGAAAGTGAAGAACAATCCTCCATAGAAGGTTCCTCAACAAATGAAGAGCAAGCTGGCCCAAAACAAACCGAATGCAGTCTCATCCACGGCAACCTGCGAATGCTGGCAAGCAATGCTCCCAAAGGATCAACACATCTACTAATGGATAGAAAATGGTGGAATATGACGACAACATAGGTCCAAACACTTGCCCATGCGTGTACACCCAATGGATGAATATGAGTCTGCAATACACATCAGAAACGCATATAAAGTAGTGGTGGCCATACCTCCTCACATGCTCCCATTAGAACATGTAATTCAAGAGTTGTAGAAATTATTCCCACTCACGGACACATCCGGCTCATCATGTCTCCTCTGTCAGGAAACACTCCCATGCAAATCTGATATATCAGCAAATGAAGACAATCTGTTCATGGGCGAAGAAATAAAGAGGCCTCTTTTGTGGTGCGAAAGTTCATGACTTCTGTTGACAAGTACACATGGTTTGCAAATTCTTCTTGATAAGAGTACAAGACAAAATGCTTATGTTACCCATGCATGTATTGTATGGTCTGGTATAGTGCTGCAAATGAACATGCATGTGATGATAAAACATTTGCCCAAGGCCACAAAAGAGATGGCTACCTCCATCATGTAGATTGACCCAATACAACTCATGGAGCGATGTGACAAGCTTGCCCTCTTGTGAGCAGTGGTAAGAATGGTAAGAGGGTGCCGATCGATGAATGTATAAACAAATCCCTCCCTGTATGCGGGTAAGATGGTGCATGGTTATGAATGAGTCCTCCATAAAGTGTCAGCTGTGAAGAAGTTTAGACATATAACTGAAATAATCCTCACCATGCAGACCCCAGTCCGAAGATCTTGTATGATCTCTATCATCATTACTTCTTGTAAGTGCAATAAGTATGAAGTGATCTGAGACCTATGGGTTATAGATCCACCATATCTCTGCTTTGCGCACACTTCATCCATAATGTTACTGCTCCAAGGTGACAACGCGTGACGGAAGCATGCCGTGAGTTCTGTCGATGCAGACTCATTCTTTGACACTCCTTGTCGGAATTCCTCTAATAATCTTGCAATAAATATGGAATACCTCCCAGGGAGAGTGCTTCCCCATCAAAGACCATGGAGATAGTGCCATCTCACTCCTCCTGCAACGTCATACCTGAAGTGTGGTAAATGCGCCCTTGCTCTCCCAAGAACAAACACGAAGCAACAAGATATTGTGTTGCCTCTCCATACCTCCATCAAACCACTCATGGTGAAGGCTTGATGTTGAATGATATGAGTAACACATCTTTCATGCATCCATACTCTGTGCTCAATGATGCAAGTATCCATCCATCTTTTCCATCATCATACTCTTAGGAAGAGTGTTTGCCCGATGATGGCCAAGCTCTTTCGGGAAGTAACTTGTGTGACAAGCCTCCTGTGCTGGTATCACCCGATCTTGCAGTGGCCTCAGCTTCTTGCTCATCATCATCCACTCGATCACTTGTGGATGCCTCCTTCTCCTCATCTGGTACTCTATCCCATGAGGGCTACCATTCACCCAAATCAAATTTCTGATTTTGCACCTTGTGGGAATCTGAATTATAAACTTCTCGGGAATCACGAGACCTAGAATCAAATAGGTGGTAGGCAAAAACCTCCCATCATGATATGTATGGCTCAAGGGATATATGGCCATAAGGTATTATCCCATCAAG
This sequence comes from Pinus albicaulis, assembly GCA_034641835.2. Lineage (NCBI taxonomy): Eukaryota > Viridiplantae > Streptophyta > Pinopsida > Pinales > Pinaceae > Pinus > Pinus albicaulis. The sequence continues at coordinate 1,463,667,868 of CM076570.1, forward strand.
GTAATGTTATCATACTAACTATGCTCTGTGAGAAGGGAACCAAATCAGTGGCAGCAACACCAGCCACATCACAAGTACCAACTCCAAAAATCTCTCTCCATCGAATCTCAACATATGGATGTTGTACCTGTACAACTACGATCGTCCTCATACCGCTATCCAGAGAATCCTTTCTGTCTGAGATCGACTAGGGCAACACGCCTCTCCTATCTCCAACGGGAAGAGATGATCAACAATGCGCTAGTCCATCCATGTGCCTTTTGAGGAATCGATACAGTGTATAATTGTGCCCTCGGGTTGTACCATGGGGAATCCGTTGTTCCCCAATGTGGACAACTTGGCCGTGACTTGGCACTGATAGCTCTGTCACCCTCAAGCTCACGGTCCTGTGACAAAATGGTCTCCCAGTACCGCGCGGCCTTCTCTCCCTCGAAACTCGAGAAATCCGTCGAAGCACGGTGATCTGTGTCTCGTCCAATGCGTGGCCTCTTGGTGCCCTGCCGGGTGCCTCATCGAGGGTGGATACATCTCCGACACCTCACCCATACGTGTGTCTTTGCACCACTAAAAGGCTGGGACAGGCTCCCGGTCATCACCTCAGCAGATAATCTGCAAGGGTAGGCTCTATCTCCTCCCTCTGGGCCTGTGCATTGCTGGGTGAGGAGAGACTCTAATGATGGGGGGGGGGGGGGGAGTCTGTGTCACACTGAGTACTCCTCCAACTCTGCCTGCAATCTTTCTTCCTCATCCTCCAAGTGCGATGCTTGTTTGTGGTTTTCCTCTCGTCTCGGTGTTGGAAAAATATCCAGCATCGTTGAAGCTCTGCTACGGCGCTGGATATAAATCCTTGATGAAATGAATCCCGCCATGCTGCAGTATCACGGTGGAAGCCACGTCCCTTGTGTCGGCACTCCTTGCTCATAAGTCTTAGCCACATCGAGCGGATATGGACGAGGAGCGTGCGTTTGCTGGCCACATCACTGCTTCGTCATAAATGATCGCATGTTGAGCTGAATTCACCTACTGATTCAGTTAGCTCCTCTTCCTCTACGGGAAAGTAGGCATGGTAGGTCGCGTGTCCATGGAATCGACCTTGCGTCCCCTCTGTGACCTTCTTGGTGCTGCTGCGTGAATGCATCCATCACTTTCCATCCATCTTCTCGGTTAACTATCGATCGACGCCATGGCTATGGCCTCCGACAGGATTGTGGTCGCTCCCTAAATCTCCTCTTATCCACATCACCTTATGGGCTCACTCCATATATATAGGGCTCTCGGCCCCACTGCAGGCTGGCACCGCCAAACCATCATGGCTTAACTTCAACCTCCGTTTCTCACGGAAGCTATTGAGAAAAATTCAGGGTGAGAAGAAATGATCCTGCATGAAAACCGAAAAAACCAGAAAACGTTTTCCTAATTTGAAAATTTAAAAATTTGACATACTGGGCACCTTTTTTCCCATTGTGATTGCAGTTGCCATTATATTATGTTTAGTTTCTCTTGGGATGTCATGATTACGAAGTGAGCAGTGTTAAATGCAACTGTAACTGAGATAATAACAAGTAATGAACGACAAGACGATTATGGTAAATACGGTGGATATTTGAATCATGACATATGGCAAATAGAACCATTTTATTAATCAAATACATAGAGAGGAGTAAATCAGAATCGGTGCCTATCCTTGCTAAGCGAGTGATGAGCCTCTGTCTGAAAAATGGGCTGTATGAGAGGACGAGCGTCTGGGCTGCTGTGAAAGGCGAGGTGAGCGCGGCTGATGCGGGGCGATCTCAAGGCGCAGAAACCCTCACAAATGAAGCATTTGTCTCTGCTGAGCGGGCGCGGGAAGCTGGTGGCTTCAGCCTGAGCCTCAGGACGGAAGAACCGGCTACGAGAATGCGGAAAAGCAGCTGACGGTGACTCCTCTCCCGATAGTCTTGCTCCTGAATAAGGCCACGGGTGGTTGGGCCTCCAATGAATGCGTCCTTCCCGCCAGGCTCGCCTGCTCCAGCGCGGATGCGTGGCTCCTCGGATCTGTGCTGAATGCGGAACTATCTCTGGAATCTCCAGGCTCTAGGGCTGAATGCGGTGTTGTCCGCCGGATGCGGACTAGATGCGCGCCGATATCTCCTCGGATACGTCACTCCTCGGTGGATCTGGTGCTGACCCCCAGTCACCGACACCCTGGGGTCGGGTGCCGCTGCAAGACTAGATACGCAAGGTCTGTCCTTCCCAAAGCCCACCGGATCTAACGATAGCGCGCCCGGATGCGCAACCCTTACCTTCGAAGTGGCCGGCGTCCTCACTCTGGGGCTGAGCAGTCCGCTACCTCACACTAACGGCGTTTTCTGCGCAAGCAGGCTTTGCGTCCTCCTTGGACGGCGTCCTTCCTCTACGAAAGGATCGGCGTCCTCTCTCCCAGGATGAACGATGCTACTTAGGAAGCCAGGCGTCCTTCCTTCTCGCCGCGGCCACGGGGGCTCCTCCTCGGATATGCTTGGAAGCTGCTGCTGGCCGCTGCTGGTGGAAGAAATATGCTGGAACAAACCTTACTAGGGCGGAGCACTGCGAAGTCCCCGAAGCTAAGGGTGAAACGAGAAAAACCTTGCAGGCAGGCACTCGAAGTCCCCAAAGGCTAAGGTGGGATCTTGACCCAGGAGACACTGGTGCTAAACGATCATGGACGAGCTAAACAACACGACGTCTTTGAACGGACAAAAAGTCCAGCTATCAATAAGAATATCAAATCATGAATGATCCAAATGAGGTGAAACCTCTCCTTTTATAATGCAGAGCTCCCTCAACTTGCTCTCTTTGACACTGTGGAGGTTACCTTGGGTCGGCTTTGATACCTCACTATCTCATTACTCATGTGGACCCCCAAGGCCCCCTCTTTAAGTTATAACGTTGATTAACTAGGAAAACACTTTATTTTATAAAGTGAGGTGACCCCTCTTATTTCTCACTTTATTTATTATTTCCAACTAAAGCGGCAAAATTAAACAAAAATGAGATATTCCAATTAGCAAGGCTAATTGGGAATATTACATCAGAGACCAATTGTTTCAGAACCTTGAGTTGAGCGATAATGTGGTTAAAGAAAAAGAGGGTTGCAGTAGCTGCCGTGTTGTTAAATGTTGGCATAGCCTCAGCCCATTTTGTGAAATAGTCAACCGCCACGATGATATACTTATGGTTACCAGCAGATGGAGGTCGACACTCCATAAATTCGATGGCCCATTTATAGAAGGGACCAGCTGTGACGGCAAGATGGAGGGGAGCTGGAGGATCTCGCGCCTTAGGGGCGAAATGTTGGCAATTGGAACAGTGTTTGACTGCTTCAATGCAATCACTGAAGAGAGAAGGCCAAAAATACCCAGCGCACATGAATTTCTGGGTGGTAGCAAGACCGGAGAGGTGGCCACCACAAGCGCCGCTATGGTAGGCATTGAGGACTTTCTCAGCTTCATCATGTGTGAGACAACAATGAAGGATAGTATCTATGCCCCAACGATAGAGGTCATCACCGATAAGAAGGTAGCGGGGAGCCTGGTGTCGAATACGTCGTCGAGCATCACGGTCAAGATGAAGGGCGAACTATTGGGTTCGCAAGTAAGTAAGGATATTTCCGTACCATGGATCGTCTGTGGTAATCGCGAATAAGTGCTCATCAGGAAAATCATCATTAACTAGAGGATCTCGCGTACCGGTAGGTAATTCAAAAATGAGTTCAACGAGGGCTAAACATTTCTTGCTTTTTGGTGTGACAAATTCGAGGTCGAATTCCTGAAGGATAACGACTCAATGGGCGTACTTCCCATTGAGGATGTGGTGACTCAATAGGAAAGCCATGGGGTTGGAATTAGTCACAACCTTGGTGGAATGCATGAGGATGTAATGATGAAGTTTTTGGACCAAGAACACGACAGCCAGCGCTAATTTCTCCTCATGTGAGTAGGATACAGGAGGACCTATGAGGTTCTTACTGACATAATAGATCACATGCTCAATACCATTGTCATCTTCCTGGATGAGGACTCTAGCGACCGAATAGGTGGAAGCATAGATGTACAGGATGAAGTCCCTATCAAAGTCAGGAGGACGGATCAAGGGAACGGATGTGAGAGCATGCTTGAGGGCATCAAAAGACTCATGAGCATAGGTATCCCATAAAAATGGGATGTTAATCTAAGGAGTCTAAGGAACCCATGCGTGGTGGTGGCATATTCAGGAACGAACCGACAAAGAAAATTAGCTTTGCCTTGGAGACTCTGTAGCTGGCGTAAGGTACGGGGAATAGGAATTTCAAGAATGGCTTGAACTTTCAAAGGGTCAAGATTCATACCATCTTTAGACACGATGAAGCCTTTGAGACGGATGGTGGGCACGCAGAAGACACATTTAAATGATTTAAGGTGGATATTATACTTGAGATATCGGAGGAAGACGGTACGCTGATCGTGGAGGTGTTGCGCCCGATGTTTAGAACGCACAGTGAGGTCGTCTAAAAAAGCAAGGATAATATGAACTAAGTCATGGAAATAGTAAGACATGGCCCGTTGAAAAGTGGCACTGGCATTTTTAAGGCTGAATGGCATGACCCGGTATGCGAAAGTTCCCCACAGATTGATGAACGTAGTTTTAAGTTGATCAGCACGACGGATAACGATTTGGTTGTATCTGGAGAATCCATCCATAAAGAAAATAACCTCATGCCTTGCACACTCATCAATGATTTGGTCAATAAATGGTGTGGGGAAGTTGTCTTTGGGACAAGCTTTGTAATTGTTCAAGTTGCGAAAGTCAGTGCAGACACGGATGGTGCCTTGTTTTTTGAGGACGGGAACTAGGTTGGACACCCAAGTGGTGTATTCGATGGGATAAATGAAACCAACCTGCTTGAGCTTATTAATTTCGGCTTTGATAGCTTCACGTCTAGAAGGATTAATGGGTCTAAAATTTTGACGGATTGGATTGGCATCAGGCCATGTGTTGATATGGTGTTCGACAATGGCAGGATCAGGTCCAGGCATTTTTGAGTAGGAGAAGATGAAAATATCACAGAATTATTTGAATAGCTTGCTGTAAGCTTCAATTTCTTCTGGGGTGCATTGGGCACCCAAGGTGATATGTTCTTTGATTCCTGGTTTGACAGAAATGTCAATTTGGATGGTAGGAGAGATATTGGCCATGTTTCCTTCTTCAAAAGCATCAGGTGCAGGAATGGGATTTTTAAACTAATCGACTTCATCGGGAATGAAGTCTTTAGTTTCCACAGCATATTGGTCATGGGACTATTGTGGGAGGAAGTACGCACGATGGTGCATATCATCCCATGGAAATTCAGGGTCGGTCATGGCTTCCATAATTTCTTCATCTGACTGGAAGATGGGAAGACTGGAGGGAGGAGGATCACATTATGAGGTAGAAATACCTGACTCATCAATATGTGGAGAAAGGCCCACATGCGCAATGTCATGGGGGGTGACAGAAGAGTAAGCAGATACGAGATCTACTAATGTTGAGCCCAGGGTGATCGCAGGGAGGAGGTTAGGAGAATCATCGGGGGAAGTCACTAAGGGGACTGCCTCCGAGGGTCTCAAGGATGATGATAGGTAAAAAATGGGGGCCGAAGACTCCGTCATTTCAACATCGGGAGGGGGAATGTTAATGGGAGTAGGCAGTTCCTCTGGTTCTACCGAAGGAGAACTCACAAACAAGTGAGAAGGTATCTTGTCATGCTTAGCCTGGAATTGGCGGTATGCATCTAAAGAGGAACGATACTCGTCAAGGCAGGGACAGAGGTGGGTATAATGGCCATGGCAATCGCACAAAGCACAAGGGTGATTTGTGTGCAAGGCTTTTATTTTCAGGATTGAATCAAGTATAGTGACATAGACCTCAAGGATATCATATTTCGGAAATGTCTCGTTAACCATGGTCTTGAGATGTGGCAATTCAAGACATGTATGGGTGGCGTGACCAATAACATTGCACAAGGTGCACTGGATAGCGCGCTTTGGTGGCTGAGGAGGGGCATGGTTTGTTGGGACAGCTTTGTCCTTATTTGCTTTGGTGTGAGCTTTTCCCCCTTTTCCTGATACTTTCGCAATAGGAGATGGTGCATATTGAGGTGTGTGAGGCACTGTGGTGTCGAGAGAAGTGATGGGGACCGGTTGAACTGGGGTCAAAGCAAGATAAGGTTTGGGATGATCAGGTTGGGTGGTGGCTGGGGGATCAAGGTACCAGAAAGGAATCCCCAGGGTCAGGTTAGGAAGAGATAGGGTAGCCATGATAGGTACTGAGTACACTCCAGGAGGTGGGTTGAATAACGGTATCTAACCAGAGGGGTAATGGCCAGGCGGAACGGCTCCAAGGTGGCTAAGGCCTAGAGGAAACAATCTAGGAGGATAAATAGGCTCATGGGTACCAATTGTAGGTGAAGGGTCAGAAGGAAAAGGTTCAGAAGGCTGACACGAAGTACTAGGAGAAGGTGGCGGAGGGCGAGGTTGCTGACTAGCTGAACTAGGCCGCGTGAGAGCAGCCTGAGACGATTGCATCATGCAAACATTCGATAAGTTGGGATCAGAGACAGGAGGAGGAGGAAGACCAGGGAGGGTTCCAAGTAAAGAGGAGTCTTTATAGACGCCGGGAGAGACACTAGTCAGAGAATTGACGGTTTGCTTACTGGTCACAAAAGAGATGGTCGTCTCAGGGGAGGTCTGAGATTTTGGCTTATGATACGTCAACTGGTCAATCGTGACTATCTTTCAATTATGAGGGAAAGACATCTTGCAGTATACTGCAGATGGGACGGCAGACATGGCATAGGTGTATCTCCACCCCAAGAGAATGTTGTAATCTAGAGGAGCGTCGATGAATTCAACGTCAATGCAAATAGTCTTGCACGTAAGAGTGATAGGACAATTACGGAAGAGGCCAATGGGTTAGGAGGTGTGGCCTTCCCACGCTTGAAGGGTGATCGTGGAAGGGGTCAATTCAGGAGATCCGAGTTTTTTCCAAAATGAAGCAGACATCACATAGGTGGATGCCCCCTCATCAATGATACACCTAGAAATGTGAGCGTTCCAGATTTTGACTGGGATTTGGAAGGCTACGGAAGAAGGAAGAGGGGGATGTTCTGATTGATAAGCATCAAAAACAATCAATTGGTCATCAGCAGGATCTATAGTGCCCATGGCGGATAGTAGAGCCTTCTTTTGAGAAGGGCACGACTGGAGGAGTTCCAGTGTTGAAATGGCAGCAAGAGACTGTGCCAAATCATCTACTATGATATACAAATGAGTCACTCGACCAGAAGCAGAATTTCGGCGTAATGTTCCCTTAGGAATCTTGGTATGAAAATCAACTTTGGGCTGAGGGATATGTAAGGGACCATTGGATGTCATAAGAGGCTTTGTAGAACCTGAAGAAGGTGACTCGAGGACAGACAGAGCGGGAGGCTTGGGGTACTGACGAGACCAAGTTTGAAGGTTAAGGTCGACGGTTAGAGGTTGATCAGAGTGCATCATGAGGATCTGGTAATCAAAGGAACCAGAAGGGGAAGGTTTAGTGGCCCCTTGTCCATCAGGTGGTTGGGTAGCCACGAATCCTTGCTGGAGGAAAGGATTGGTAAAAACAGTCGGTTGAGTAGAGGCCACATTGCGGGGAGCAGTAGGGGAGGCATGTTGTCCTAGTTTTGTGGTAAAAGGGGACAATCATGAGTGTAATGACCATAAACACCGCAACATGAACAAGGCTTATTTGTACGAATGGGCCTGTCCGACTTGGGATGAGTGCCCTGTTGCTGGTTAGCAACATTAGAGTCAATACTTTGAGGATTAGGTCCACGAGTACCAAGGGTAGATTGGTTTTGATTGTATTTCCTCTTCCTTTGAGAGGAGGGAGGATTAGTCACACCCTGCTGTGCAAATACTTGCCCTGGAGGGGGTGGTATTTGCTGTTGCTGGGGTTGAGAAGGCAAGGGAGGCGGAGGTGCAAATGATGGAGGAGCTGAAGCACCAGGTTGTGGATAAGGATAATGGTGAGGTTGGTCAACATTTAGGTAAGCAAGAGGTTGGGCAAAAGGATGAGGCATGCTCTATCCTGGATACATGCTACCTGGAGGGGGAAAAGTGCTGGAGGTGCTGGCCCCTCCTAGAGGGAGACCATAGCCCATAGGAGGTTGAGCATATGGATGAGAAAGAGCTCCAATGATACCGTCGATAGAATGAGATTCCCCTGGGGTGTTAGCACCACTGGGTCTGGGGAGGTCAGGAATGACGGTATAAACATAACCAGACTGAGCATAGATGAGGTCATATTTCAAGGCTATTTTGAGGGCAGCTTCTTTGATTTGATGGAACTATGATGCAACATCTTTGCCAATCGCGGGTAACAGAGATCTAAAGAACCAATCCATGTAGACACAATCTTCAAAGGTAGGAGCTCGACATAAGCTCTTTCTTCTCCGTCGTTCCTGGACATGATCGGAAAGGTGGGTCACAGACGATTGATGGAAAGACGTCAAGAGTTCGGTACCAGTGTCGTATCGGAGAGGGAGCTGGAAATAAGATAAGAAGGCTTGGGCAATGGTCGCAAAAGTGGTATGGGAAGAGGAGGTCTGGTCAACATACCACTTAGAAGCTTCACCTGTAAGCGTACGTTGGAACAACCGAAGATGGATGGAATCATCGGTAATGGAATTGGATGAACACCACATGTGGAAAGTTCAAACATGGTTGGTTGGATCTTCTCCAGCAAGGCCTTCGAACTTGGGAATGTCGAAGGGGAGCTTGGTTGGCATAGCAGGCCAACCAACATCGTAGCGGATAGGGTCATTGATCAACTAATTGAAATCGGGGAGACTGAGACCTACCATGTAAGGGAGAAAGGGGACAACCGAGGTAGTTCCTATGGCGATTCTGCTAGTAACATTCCTGGCAGTAGGGTTAGGATTACTGCTAGTGTTAGGCCCTGGACCAGACATAGTGAAGGTGACAGGGGGAGAACCAGAAGTAAAAGGAGAACCCAATGAATCAGAAGAGGAGTCGAAGTGCGGACTCAGAGGAGGACTAACTCGACGATGGCAGGAAGGAGTAGGTCGACCGACCAGAAACTGAGGATGAAGGCCAAGAAGTCTCCAGGAGATACGCCTTGGGGGCGCAATGATGACAACACAAACACGGCACAAAGGGAAGAAGAACGGCCAGCAAGGGCAAGGAGGTCTAGAATCAAGTGATTACATTGTTGAAACAAGGGTAGAGAGGTGTAGTGTCAATACATTTTACAATGTTTTAAATTATTTGCTTGGCGATGTTAACCAGGCTCTTCTTCGCTTAGGGTGAGTGTGTGGCGTGCGTTAATTTTAATTTTTAAACCCAGAAGTTTTGAGAGCAAAAGAAAAAGTGTGTTGCGTAACTAAAAATAAACCTACAGAGAACAGTATATAATACTGAAATAACAGAAAATGAACAGCTAAAAATGCATCAATCTAAACCAAGGAGGCGGGTCTCTCAAAAAATAGTCTAACAGAGGGAAAAAATTTAGTCAAAACACACTGAAAATAAGCCAATAGATCTAAGGTCAAGACGGACAGGGATCTAAAGGATAAATCTGTTGAAAAGAGGTGTAGAAAACAGCAAAGAAGCAGAGGTAAGGTTGTTGTGAAAGAAGAGGTAAAAAGCTAAAGGCAGTAGGGAAAAGGAGGTGACCCTAAAGGCAAACCCAAACAAAACTATATGAGGTGATTTAGATGGAAAAAAAGCTGATCTAAAAGGGATCTGAAGATGAGGTATCATATTTGTAAAAGAAAGGGCTGAAACTCTGAAAATTCAAACACTTGCAACAGCTAAAACTCTTCCACAAAAATTGGAGGGTACTGAAGCCCTAGGGGGCTAGGTTCCCACTTAGATGAGTAAAGCAGAACAAGAATAGGTCTAAACGGGCGGAGACAGAGGCTTCAGACAAACCCAGAAAACTTTCAGAAAATCTACAGAAAAAAGTTTAGGTCACAAGTTCTGACTTGTTTTCTGTCCAGGTCGCATTTTTGAGGCTGAAAGGTGTGTCTTGCAGTCTAGGTACAGGTTTTGGGCCAAAAAGTGCGACCTGCACTTCCGGGTCTCTCGGCGGCAATTTTCAGAAAAAGTTGTCGTCTCAGTTGCGGCTGATGTCTGTTACCTACGCAATAGGGCCAGAAACACACGAAAGTTAGAAATGTTAATGTTTGAGGATTTTATATGTGAAAAACAACATAAAAATAGGAAAAACAAAAAAACTGAAGAGAAACCCTAGGGTTTGAAGCAGCTAGATATGCAGGAATATGAAAAACGATAGCGGTCGTAATTGAAAACCCGTGTGGAGTCTCCAGTTGTTAGTATGAATCTTTATTCGTATCGTACGAAAAAACACCACTTTAGCTACACATAACTTATATCCCTAACAGCAAAATATGGTTGCTAATATATTCAGATCTGCATTTAGTTGATCAAGACAAATGTTGCAAAAATCCAGATCTATGCAAAAAAATACATTAAGCAGTAAATATAAGTTTTTGCTCCATGCATCCAATAGACAAGACAAGAATAATATTTTTTAAAGAATTTTATATTAAGGGCACCTGGGAGGAAAACAAGAAAGGTGTTTCCAATTCTCCTCAATGGGATGGGTTCTTGGAAGTCCTCAGCACTTCAGATCTAGAATTTCTCTCTCTTATTGGTGTAGAAAACCCATACAAACATAGAACTCAAAGGGAGCTCACAAAGCAAATAATGTAAAATATGACAATGATAATGGCTCAAATTCAGACCAAGAGTGTAGATCCAGAGTGATCTAAGAGGCAACAAAAGGTGAAGAATGGTAGGAAAAACCCTTTTATTTATAACAAAATATTAGGTCATTCTAGATCTTGGTGCATGATTAAAATAATATTAACCAAATCTAGATCCACCTTTTATGGAATATTTTATTATATTTGTTGGAGGGGAAAGGTATTTGACTTGGGTCAAATCCCTTTATTTGTAAATAATAAATAAATAAATGATTTATTTATCATTTTAAGGAAGTGGTTGAATGATAATTGAATAAATAATTATTTATTCAATTATTTATAAATGATTTAGTCAAATTTAACAATTAATATTATTTAAATAAGATTTAAATAATTATTCCTAGAAAATAATAAGATAAATAAGGATTTATCTAATTAAATTCCTTGTTTTGGGTTAAATATAACCCGGAATAATAATTAAATTATTGTTTAATTAATTATTCCATGAGGAAAACCAAACAAATATAGATGTTCAATATTTCCTCTTGGGGTTTCCTATTTAGACCATAAATAACCTAATAAATGTGTTTTATTAAGTTATTTTACATAGTGAAAGCAATTTTACTTAGGGTAAAATTGGTCTTACATGGTGTACTTGGGTCCATCTAATGATAATAGGTTAGATGACCAAAAATTGGTGTAACAATACATATGATAATGTTTGGAAAAAAGAGAGTCTTAGTTATAAGGTTAAGCCCTATTTTTTATAAAAAATCATCTTAAATAGTATAAATGATGAAATAACACATGTACCATATCACTCTCTGTTCTCATGATCACCCTCATTATCTTCCAGCTCGCTTGGCATGATAACACTATTGTTCTCAAAAATATGTTTTGATCTAGGGTCATGTCTCAATACGAACCACCAATCTCTATCCAACACATCTGGGTAAAAAAACACCCGGTTGCAGTGTTTGGGGAACATAAGGCTCTTTAGCTTCTTCCCACATCTTTCTAGAGTTGTTACATACCAGCCTACTATTGCGATCTTCCTTTACATTATTCCAATCAAAGGTGTCCCACCACTTGCACCTAAAAATAACACATTGGAAAGAAGATAAGTCCACTTCAATGATCTCTTGTATCTCTCTGACATAACCTAATGTCCCTCATACTAGGTTTTGATCACAGTGGCTAGCTCGAATAGATTGATCAAAATCAACTTCCACTCCATAGTCTTGTGCCATGTGTCCATCATCGACATTTTATGTACGAAAATGGTGTCCATGTGCCCATATAGATGGGAACAAATGCACCTACTTTTGGAAATATTTTCATTGATGGAAAAGGAGTACAAAGAAGCAACACCAAAACTATCATTAAGGCAAAGGAGCAGAGGAGTAGCAACAATAAGGCAAAGAAGCAAATCAGGCAAGGAGCAATAAGGCAAATAAGAAACAACAATAATGCAGTAAGAAAGAATAAAAGAGAAGCATAGGAGAAACAGAGAGGCAAGGAGTAGTAGTAGAACATCGGCAAAGGCAAAGGATTAAGAAACAAATCATGAATTCTGGATTCAAAGAAGTAATACAGAATGGTGTTTTGTATTCTAGATTGAAATAGTGAGTAACGCGTGCAGCAAGCGTGATAATCGCAAGTTGGAGTGAATAACAAACAAAAGAACAAGATAAGGAGAGATCAATGCTTTTAAAAACGGAATAAAGCTCAGGAAGGATAGCTGAGATGCAGAGTATCAATGGTCATATAAAGAAGAGAAATCGACTAAGGCAAAAAATACTTAGAAGAATTCCAAAGGAGGAATTGGACGATGAGGATGGAATCGCAAAATTGAAGTTTTAATATTAAATGACGGAGATGTGGATGCATGTCGGGCAGAGAATGAAAGCGAACATCACAAATTGGCAATTATAGTGTTTATGTGTAAAGGACTTTGCAAGTTAAACAAAATAAGTTGCGATGCAGTAATAATTGAAACTTGCGATGTGATAAAGGGAGGAGCCATGTGTTGGCACAATGATCCATCGCATATCGCACATCGACGGTTTTAAATTTTAGCATTAATACATCACAAGGTAAAGTATTTTGGTTGTGATACAATGAGGAAAGGAGATGGCATGTGAGACAGTACAATAGGGCCGTTAGATCTGGCGAAGAACTACAGTGGAGATTGCAGTGCAATTTTTCATTGGCATCTGTATTGTTTAGTTTTTAAAGGTATCTATTATAAGTTGCGAACTGTGAAATGGAGAAAGTTGCAAAGTGCAATAAAGATGCCCGGATGTGATGTAATTTCAAAGGAAAAATCCAAAGGATTTAAAATCTGTATGCATAGCCTTTTATTTGTTAAATCACATCGGAGGAGGAAAAGGAGATTACAATGTAAACTCTAAGGAATGTGAAGTGCGAAGTGAAATTTTTGAAGCGAACGCGATGCGGTTCAAAGGTGAATAATAACATATTTCAGGTCCAAGGTTTAATGTGTCTGCATTGATTTTATGAAGAAAGCCATGGAAGCAGAGGTCGACTCAGGTTACAAAGGAAAGGGTTGAATGCATGAAAAAGGACCCGGAGCCCATGTAGAATAGTGTTGCGGCAGTGAGTTAAAATAAAATACTGAACGGGAGTAGACTCGGGTAAGAACCAACTCTAAGTGCATAATAGTGTCATATAGATGTGGCTGTGAGTTAAAAAGGAAAGGTTGAACGCAAGAGAGAAGAACCTAGGCAAGTGACTCGACACTTGTGCAGATGTGTTAGGCGGCTACAACAGTTTGAAACAAAGACTAAACGTGGGCAGAAGGAGACTCGGGTAAGTAACCTGACACAAAGCAAAGGAGAAGAGAAGAGTATAGAACATTGCAGGTAAGATATGCAACAGGAAAAGGTGGTGTAAAACATAAAGGCATGGGTCAAGTCGGGCTAAGACAGTAATGATGCAGCGCAATTGGAAATATAACTACAGAAACATAAAAGAAAAAGGGACAACAAAAAGAAGAATACAAGCACACAACAAATCTAAGAAGCTGAAAGGGCTGAGTGAAATATTTGATTGTAACTGTAAATGTATTAATTATTTTATATTGTTTGTGATGCAAAGGCAAGTCTCCAAGGTAAGGAAAAACTCCATGAGAATCGTAATGATTACTTCTGATGTAATATCCTGAACTGAAGAATGAGGAATCAAATGGGTGGAAGGAAAAGATTCAAGCCTGTTCACTCCATATTCCCTGTAGAATGCAAACAGTCATGAATTTATATGTATAAAACAGGTAATATCAGTATGTAGGGTGGACGAAAACAGAGAGAGAGAGAGAGAGTGCAGTAGAATTGAAGACAGTTGAATATTGTTAAAAAGCAGCAGAATGGAAGAGAGCAGAAGAATATAAGAAAGATGCAGAAGGTTGGAGAGTGAAAGAATAAGAGAGGACTGATAGAGATGATGTGCATATCGGGAGCTAATATGAAGCATATATGAAAGTTGAAAAGGCAGCAGTGAAGAAGGAGTAAAACAGAGCTGATATCCAGGTAAATCAGCATATGATTTTATTGTAGTGTGATGGAGTTGGTGCTTCCATATCAATTTGTAGCTTGATAGATGTCGAGTTGGAGCTGGTTGAGGTAGGAGCCTCCTGTGGGTTGTAGCCTGCAGAAAAATACATGGGAGTTGGTGCTTCCATTTCAAGTTGTAGCTTGATAGATGTCCAGTTGGAGCTGGTTGAGGTAGGAGCCTCCTGTGGGTTGTAGCCTGTAGAAAAGAGATGGGAGTTGGAGCTTCCTTGCAAGTTGTATCTTGCAGAATTTTAAGTAGTAGCCTCATGTAGGTTGGAGCCTACATAAATTCATTGGTGAGAGGGAGTTGGAGCCTGCCTTTTCATCACAATAATAATAAGATGTGGTTTTCTCCCTTATGGGTTTCCACTTATATCTGTTTTTTATGTGCTTGATGATTATGTGTTTATGTGATGATTTAATCTACTTAATTACTTTCTCTACACATGTTATGTTTGTTGATTCATTATGAATTAAGCTACTTATGAACTGAAGGTGTAATTGAGTTGAATGAAAAGAGTTTTAAATGTCCACGAATGTACTAAACTGATTCACCCCCCCCCCCCCCCCCTCTCAGTTTAGCTAAGAGTTCATCAATTGGTATTAGATCCAATTCCTTTTGTATCAGTTTAACAACTGGAAGGAGATCCTAGGTCCCCAAAATGGCTAGCCTGGAAGGATGCTCAAAAAATAAAGCCCCATTGTTTACTGGCACAAACTATACCTTCTGGAAAGTAAGAATGAAACCCTATCTGATGTCTCTTGGATTAGAAGTCTGGATTGCAGTAGAAGTAAAATATGCACCAAAGGATACTGACACAGAGAAATAAGCAAAACAAGATTTCATAGTTAATGCAAAAGCAATGAATGCACTCTTGGGCAGTCTGTGTGAGTCAGAATTTATCAAAGTAATTCACAGTAAGACTGCCAAAGATATATGGGATACCTTAGAAAATATCCATGAGGAAGATACAGAGGTCAAGATGGCCAAACTGCAAGCCTATAGAACTCAGTTTGAAAATTTAAAAATGAATGAAGAGATGTAGCCAGTTTCTTCTTAAAGGTTGCGGAAGTTGTGAATAACATGGTAGCTCTAGGAGAAACCATTAAGGAATGTGTGATAGTACAAAATATATTGAGATCTTTACCATCCAGGTCTAACTCTAAGGTTTCTACCATAGAAGAAACAAAAAACTGGGAAACCTTGACCATGAACCAATTACTTGGAAAATTTACAGCTTATGATATCAGACTTCCAAAGGGGAAGTAAAATGTGAGGGAAGCAACCTTTAAGGTAGATAAGTGCATAAAAGAGAAGGAAGATACATGCTCATGCTCAGATGAAGAAGAGGCCAAATTCATCAGAAGATTGAATAGAGGCACGGGTAAGTACAAAGGTAAACTTCCATTTAAGTGCTTTAATTGTGGAAGAATGGGGCACTATGCTTCAAAATGTCCCCATAAGAGAGCAGAGAACCAACCACAAGAGACAGAGAATAAAAAAAAAAAAAATTGGCAAAAAGGGAAGAGACTTAATAGAAAATCATTTTATGCTCAACAAGATAGCAGTGCATATGAAAGCTCAGATGAATCCTCAAATGAAGAAGGAACCTCTAAATTTGTGTTGATGGCCAAGGAAGAGCTTGAAGGATACCTTCTAAATGAGGACGAAGGGGAGGTATATCTTGAGGGGGAGATGATTAGTGCCCTGGAGGAAATAGATAGACTTAAACTCAAGTTCAGAAAATAGAAAGACATTCTCCTAAAATATGTAAAGGAAGAGCCAAGTTCAGAAAACCTCATTCAATTGAAAGTATAACTTGAAGAAGCTAAGAAGGTGGAAGACATTCTGATAAAGCAAATAAAAGATAAAAATCAAGAGCAAGATAAATTTGAAGAAGAAGTAGTATGCCTAAGAAAGAAATTAGAAAAGGCCCAAAGGGAATTATCTATGAATGCTCCATGGATGAAAAGCTCTAAAAATTTGGGCAAAATACTAAATGCTCAAAGATATCCTCTTATAAAGACAGGGATAGGCTATGAAGGAGAAAACAGTAAGTCCAAGGTTGAAGATAAAAACAATATCACTTTCGTGAAAGCTCTAACAAAATAAAATGATAACTCTTAATAATTTGAGATTATTGCAACTAGAAGACTGATAGAAGAAAGGAGAAGGTTGTGTAAGCAGCTCGGGGATGAGATTACTTCCATGGAAAACTCAGAGAAGGTAAACATTGAGAAAGATGATGAAGCAACCCAAAAGAGATCCAAAGAATTAGAAGCCAGAAATACCTTAATGGGTAATGAAGAAAACAGAAACAAGCAGCAACCTCAAATGAAAAAGAATGAAATGAAGAAACAGTCGGTTGTAAAAGGATCATACACTCCTGAATATGAATTGAATAAATTCAGAAGCTGTCAAAGGAGGTTCTTTCCTCCTATGGGAAGTATCACTTGCTTTTCCTACCACAAACCTAGACATATTGCGGCATATTGTAAGGAAAATCAAATCTATTCCAACCAGTAAAAGATGCAGAAAATGAAATGACTACCTCAAGCAAACAAATGGAGAGGAAAAAATTTCACCAGGTACACTAATCGTTTCCATGGATATTGTTTTTCATGCAATCAATTTGGACACAAATATGTTGAATGTGAATTGTGTTAAAAAAGGGGAACAGAATGCTATACATCAGCTCAACCTTACTTAGGTAAAATAAGATGTTGTTCATGCCACAAGCTTGGTCACAAAGCAAAAGACTGTAAGCTGCCATATACATTAAAGAACTCTAGACAGATGATGGAATCCAATCGAATCAGACAAAACTGTGAATAAAAAAGAAGTGCAAACATTATGAAGAACCCAAATAAAGTATGGAAGGAAAAGAGAAAGGGGGATCTTGTTACTTCAATAACATAATGAATCCATCATAGTCTCAAGGGGAGCTGCTCTAGGAATCAACACAAATATCCATCCAGTAATAGATAAGAAGCAACATCCCAGGGGGATATCAGTACATAAATAGTCCCCATAAAAGAAGTCTAAGAAGAGCTCCTTGGAATAAGGACAACTAAAATTTTAGGAAGGGAAAGGAAAATTCCTCTGACAGAGAAGTATAGAGGAAGAAGGATACCTGAAGCATTCAATAGCCAATCGGTTGATGGAAGGAGAGAAGGCAACAAGTAGCCATGGTGGTAGAGGGAACATCAGCCATGAACATGTAAGATAAGAAGACAACAACACACTAAGTGATGAATGGTTAAAATCAAAAAAACTATGTTTCGAGCTATAGAACTGAAAATATCCATAGAGGATGATCACACTGTGCATCACACTGCAAGAGTTAACAATGAATCAAAATTAAGAAGGATGAGTAAGAGAAATGTTTATCATCATTATATCATTACATCATTCATAAATAGAAATTCCCCTTGGAGGAAAGCAGTTATATGAGTGATAAAACTATGAGTTGTCTGCCCTTTTAGATTCCAAGTAAAGAAATTGAAGATGCCTTCTTGAAGATCATTATGTTAGAACATTTTAATTGTATATAGAGCAGTGATCAATTTGGAGCAGTCCTAGAAAGGAAAATGTAGGGACATTATTTTAAAACAGAATGACATAATAAGAAAAAGGTTAATGAAGCCAGGATCAGATTTAGTATATTGATGATTGTTGTTGAGAACAATGGAGATCTCAATAGTAGAAACTAATAAAGTTGCCTTAACTATGGGTGTATGTGCGAGCTGAAGTGAAATTACTGCATGGATTATCAAATTAGTATCAATTGGTATTTGTAACAAGCAGCCTGCCTATTAGCAGAATACCAAGTGTTATCAGTGGAGCAGTGGTATGGTATATGTCCTCAATATCAGAGTATTATGGCAAAAGTACATCAAGATAGTATTCCTAGCGTTATTAGCATTATAGTATATGTGGATTAAGCTCTAGTTGCTCTGATTATTGCAAAGTATTTTTTGATTGTAAATACTAGAGAGTGTCGAGCTGCATTATTAAAGCATGAAAAGGTCAATAAAAGTGCTAAAGGATCATTATCTCATTTACATTTGAAGTATTATATTGAAAATTGAAGCAATATCTATTTCTAGATATAACTGCATGCCTTCCTCAATTCAATACAAATATATCTTCAAGGCCTCTTTCTTAAGATCATTCATAGAACTGTGTGAAATCTGTTTGCTGAGATTTCAATTAAACAACTTGAAGATGTGTTGTTGAATACCATTATGATAGAACAGTTAAAGTATCTAAAGTATGAAGGAATAGTTGTGTTAATCTTACTATTTGAAGCTCAAGAGTCTTTTATAGATTCATCTAAAGACTACTTCAGCAAAAAGGAATTTCTGGTATTTCACCATTGCAGAGAGGTTGATCATTACAACACATACCCCCCTTATGTCATAAATAAAATTGTATAGTTGATAAGTGAGACTGACCAATGAATTAAATTTTAAAAGAGAGGAATAACCTGTTCCTAAGTTTTTTTTAATAACCCGACGTTTCGGACTTCCTAAGTGAGTCCATCATCAAGGGTAGGCATCAAACGTTCTTTAAAATGTTGAGAGAAATAGGGAAAAAGAATGGAAGAATAAATAGTGAATTAAGAGGAGTTTTATAAAGGTTGGTTTGAATGATGATAAGAAAGATAGGTTTGAAAGGATTTTAGCCCTAGAAAATCTCAATTTGCAAAGACAAAGGATTCATGCTCAATAGGAGGACCCTTCTTTGTAAAAGGACCTAGAGCCTGTGCAAAATAGTGTTGTGGTAGTGAGCTAAAAGAAAATACTGTACGGGAGTAGAATCGGGTAAGACCCAACTCTGAGTGCAGAATAGTGTCATGTAGATGTGGCTGTGAGTTAAAAATGAAAGGTTGAATGCAAGAGAGAAGACCCTGGGAAAGTGACCCGACACTCGTGCAGAGGTGTTATGTGACTGCGGCATTTTGATAACAAATACTGAACATGGGAAAAAGGAGACTCGGGTAAGTAACCCGACATAGAGCAAAGGAGCAGACAAGAGCATAGAATGTTGCAGGTAAGCTATGCAATAGGCAGAGGCGATGTAAAAGATAAAGGTGTGGGTCAAGTCGGGCTAAGACAGTAATGCTGCAGCACAGTTGGAAATATAACTGCAGTAACATAAAAGACAAAGGGACAACAAGCAAAAGAGGACAAACACATAGAAAATCTAAGAAGTTGAAAGGGATGATTGAAATATTTGATTGTAACAGTAAATTTATTAATTATTTTATAGTTTTTGTGATGCAAAGGCAAGTCTCCAAGGCAAGGCAAAACTCCATGATTACTGTAATGATTACTTCTGATGTAATATCCTAAACTGAAGAATGAGGAATCAAAATGGGTGGAAGGCAGAGAGTCAGGCCTGTTCACTCCATATTCCCTATAGAATGAAAACATTCATGAAGTTATCTATATAAAACAGGTAATATCAGTATGCAGGGTGGACGAAAATAGAGAGAGAGAGAGAGAGAGAGTGCAACAGAATTGAAGAGAGTTGAAGATTGTTAAAAAGCAACATAATGAAAGAGAGCAGAAGAATATAAGAAAGCTGCAGAAGGTTGGAGAGTGAAAGAATAAGAGAGGACTGATAGAGATGATGTGCATATCGGGAGCTGATATGAAGCAGATATGAAGGCTGAAAAGGTAGAAATGAAGAAGGAGTAAAATAGAGCTGATATCCAGGTAAATCAACGTATTATTTTATTGTAGTGTTAGGGAGTTGGTGCTTCCATATCAAGTTGTAGCTTGATAGATGTCCAGTTGGAGTTGGTTGAGGTAGGAGCCTCATGTGGGCTGTAGCCTACAAAAAAATACATGGGAGTTGGTGCTACTGTTTCAAGTTGTAGCTTGATAGATGTCCAGTTGGAGCTGGTTGAGGTAGGAGCCTCCTGTGGGTTGTAGCCTGCAAAAAATTGATGGGATTTGGAGCTTCCTTGCAAGTTGTAGCTTGCAGAATTTGGGGTAGTAACCTCCTGTAGGTTGAAGCCTACATAAAATCATTGGTGAGAGGGAGTTGGAGCTTGCCTTTGCATCACAATAATAATAAGATGTGGTTTTCTCCCTTATGGGTTTCCACTTAAATCTGTTGTCTATGTGCTTGATGATTTTTTGTTGATGTGATGTTTTAATCTACTTAATTACTTGATCTACACACATTAAGTTTGTTGATTCATTATGTATTAAGTTGCTTATAAACTGAAGGTATAATTGAGTTGAATGAAAAGAGTTTTAAATGTCCATGAATGTATTAAACTGATTCACCCCCCCTCTTAGTTTAGCTAAGATTTCATCATAAGAAAGCTAAAAAATCATAGTGTCATGTGTTTAATAACCCAACTGTTAAAATATAAAATATATATGTTACATTTCAAACGTGCATTATTAAGATTAAACTGTACATAAATATATTATTACTGAGTTGCTGCACCCAATCCCTACATTTAGCGCATCCTCTTCAGCATGCAAGTAATGACCGGTTGCACCGTGTTTATCTCTAACTTGATCAACAACCCAACTGTTGAGGCATATAATTGGCATATTTTATTTTAAATGGTGGGGATATGGCACACTTTGTAATATTCCAAAATTTTAGCCTCCAAGCTAAATGGAATATTAGAGTTGTTTTATCACTAGGAAGGTGAATAAATGGGTAGGGAGGCCCCTTAACCTCTTTAGAAGGATCAATAACTCTCCTAATGTGAAAAGGGGTAAGAATAAGAAGCTTATTTGAGCACTCTTGGGTGTGAACAGAGATGGGGACATGTTGATTCAATCAACTTTGACCAAGTCAACAAAGCTGTCTAGATACATTGAACCACCTTGTTGGACAGCACAGTTTTGGTGGAGGACAACTTGCATGAGCTTGATGGCACATGTGGATGGGGCCCAATGAGGAGAGTTTCACTTTCTAGATATGAAGAGGATGGAGGCCTTTGTTATTAATGCTTTTGTATTTCGATCTATTGATCTTATCTGTTTAGACTTGGCTTCCCCTTGCTGTTTAGCAAGGTAGCATTGGGTGTTCCCGAGCGGGAATCCCACCTCTTCCCTTGAGAGGCCTCTTGGGAGAGATTGTTCTATGTTTCTCCACATCCAGGCTCAAGGCCAAGCATCATTCTTCAGTCTCAGCATTATTTCTGTAGCAGGATATTGCTGAGTTCCAGGGTGTTGCAGAGGAGGATTCTTACACCACTTCCAGGTTTGTTTCTCAGTAGAGGGTACCTTCCTTCTCTTGAGAAATCAGCTAGGAATATTTTTTAGCACAATTCATATCTTGGCAACAGGCCAAAGTAGTTCTCATCTCCTACAGTGTAGTCCCTTGCAGGAACTACGTCATTTTATGCAGAGTTGTTGCAGCAGGGTTAAGACCCTTGTTTTTGAGCTAGTTTCCTAGGGAAAGGGCCAACCCTTCTCCCGGAAAGCTAGAGGAAGGGATCCTCATCCCTCTTTTGTATTATTCAGCTATATTTCTGTAATTTTTCAGTAATACTACATTTTCTGAGCTGAATATTCAGATATTCTCTTTCTTGTACATGTGTTTCATGAAACCCTTGTCGGGTTAGCTTTATAATGCAATAAGGAGGCCAGATCTCTTTTTTCTTGGCATATTATTCCATGTAACTCTAGATCCATGTTATTTCATTATTTAACTGTATAAACCCTCATAAAATAACGTTGTATATGTTTCAGTCTTTTTCTGCATAACACAAGTCAAGGGATTTGGTTATTTTTAAGTTTTCGGGTAGCCAGGAGGTCTGTTTAACATATCAAAAGGGATTTCTTTCTGATCCCCTTTTGTATGTGATAGCCTAACAGCATATGTTAAGGGAAACCAACATTATTTCAACCAGTAAAAATGAAGATCTTCAGGAATAACGTTTTCAGGGTCTAATTCCTGCATTTTCCCCACTTGGGAATGTGTAGGAATTCTTCTTTTGATGTTGTTTCATTAATTTTAAGGCTCTGTGTTTTTGAACACATCATATGAGTCTATTTTCTTGGTCTCCACATCTCGAATATCTCAAGGTATTCCCGATAGTGTAGAAAATCCCTATTTTGGGATATTACAGTGGTATCAGAGCTTCAATCTTGGCTTAGCCTGTGGAACTTAGCCATGCAACCATCTAGAGAAGAAGAGATGAACAGAATTAAGACTCCATTATGTGGAGGAAAAAGGGAAGATAGGCTTACAAGGCTTCTTCCAAAATCTGTGCAGTGCATCAATGAAAATCTTAAGAAGATAAGAGGAGAGATGGAATCTCCTGAGGAGTTTGGATCTAGAGCCAGAAATAGATTGGTACATGATGGGTGTGAGCATGCAACTACACCCTATTTTTCACAGCACAGTCAAATGCCCAGGATTTATGTGAGAGAGATGAAAGAAGAGGAAATGTCGGAGAAGGGAACTCTTGGTAATTTCCTGCAAGAGTATGAATCTCAAACTGAGAAGTTTAGAGATCATATTACTTTCAAAGAGTTCTGCAAGATCAAGATGGAGAGGAGCCAGTTGCATGACATGGATATATTTTCTCTATCTACCTTTGATGGATCCCCAACTTGCTCAGCCAAAGCCTGGGTGGAGGAGTTGTGTACTTATTTGCAGCAGCACCCAGTTTCTGAAGAAGAAGCCATCAGAGTTGCAGCGCTGCACTTTGAAGGTAAGGCCTATGCTTGGTGGATGTTTGAGTCATTTCCATTGAAAAATTTTAATACTTCTTCTTTTTCAAAGTTCACTAAACTAGCAATTGCACCATTATCAAATGTTGCAAAGGAAACGCCGTAAGATTTTTAAAGAGATCCAATAGTTGCTAAGCAAGATAAATATTCTTAAAGACTATGCTTAAAGCAGAAATAAAATACACCTTAATTCACTGGATGCAATGCCAACAACATATTTCAATAGTCTTTCATTTTATTATTGATTCAAAATACTAAAAACGTAATAACAAAATGTAGTACTGATCCTCTGAAGAATTGACAAATTTATATGCTGAAAAAATTACTAAATTTCCCAAATACATGATAACTACCTACTGTAATATAATGCCACGGTAATGTAAATTTGGTGTGTAAAGATATAACTAAGTTATGTCTCTTTCATTTGGAAATATAGAGCTAGCAGGTTTTTGAGGGCATAGAGATTTACGCTTGTATGAGGTAGAGTTGTTTAACCATTCTAGGATTTAGAGTGTTCAACAAGAATTTGGTCACATAATTTTTGTTTAAATTATATTTTTTTGGTTGTTTAAAATTTTTTGTTAATCTAAGGACTCTGAAAAAAAACATTTGGTATAAGTATTTATAGGTATTTATATTGTGTAAATTTCACAAATCAAATTTTTAATTCCATATTACTGAATTCCATAAAATTGTAGAGTATTCAAAACAAATTTAATAAAAAAATTATAAAAATGTAAAAATGTTAAATTGAAAGTAAGGAACACCCACAACATATTCTCTCATTTTCCTGCTTCTCCGTAAAGCTGGAATGGTAGAAAAGTTTTGGTTACTATACATGAATATGCCACAAGGAAGAGAATTTCACTCTATTCACGTTTATAATGCAATGATTACGGGTTTTTCACGGTGTGCCAGGTTAGAACCCTCTTACAGTCCTTTTTCCTCTTTCTTTCCTGCTGAAATGAGTAGTTAAGGTAATGTTAAAACATTTTATCATCTATACAGGCGCAGTCAATTTACACAGAGGCAATACGTTCACAGTTTGAGTACAAAAAAACAAGAGGCACTGTCATCCAAAAAACCAAAATGCCTTGGGAAAAAAGTCTGCATACCGGATATCCCTCTTTAAACACAGATTCCAAATGCAAACTGAGGGGCGGAATGACAGGGCACTCTAAGACATAGATAGATAAAGATAGACAAGAAGCACACATAGACATCCCATGCGCACATAGAAACAATGCCCAGGAATTCAAAGTACTTGGGGGGGCTTTTCCAGATGCCGGATGATCCTTATTGTTTGAATTTCCATGTGGTTCCTTCCTCCCAAGTCTTGCAATTCATTTTGGCAGCATTAATTGGGCAGGGCTTTTGAAAAGCTCGACTTACCATAATGCTTGCGTTGTCATCGCTGGCTGCGCCAATGCACGGAGCCATACTGACCGTCGTTGTGTTAATGGCAATCCTCCCACATTCACCATCCCCATAAGCTGTGTGGAATACAAGGGCGCTCCACAACGCGATCTGTATCACCACCATTTCCTTCACATCCGCCATAGCCAAGGAATTATGAGTTCCCCTTCTCACGCAGGCAAAATGAAAGCACAAAGTTTCCCTTGTATTGAAGCATAACCAACTTTAATAACTAACCTACTTCAAATCAACGGCCTAGTAGACTTTAATCGTCTAACAACAAATTTAAGGATGCACACAAAAGACAGCAAAGCAACAGGAATGTTGTTTTCAAATAATAACACCTTACAGCATAAAGATTGGTTGAGATATTTGATACAAAACATGAGACAATCAAACCAATGAAACTTTTACATAAGTTGGGAGGACCTGCAAACTCAAAACCACTTCAGAAACCTATTGGAGGAGATCATATCTTGCATGATACCTTGTTGAAGGAAACATCTTTGTTTCATAACCTTGGACAAGAGGGCATGAAGGGTCCTTTTGCAAAGAAGGGTCCTCTTATTGAGCAGTTACCTCCTACTCATATTGAAGATGAAGAGAAGGATGGGGGTTATAGCGCTATCACATCTAGAGCATATCTAGTGCCTCATGTAGAGGAAGGAGGAGCACATGCTCCAACAGGAGGATTTATTGTGTCATTGCAAGAAGTTCCCCAAGATCTCACATATGGGAAGCAAGGTAAAATAAATAAGCAGCATGATTGTGAGATGATATTGATGGAAAGATAAGGTAGGGAGGAAGGACATCATCACTTGATGAGGAGCACACACCCCTATCTATTTCAGAATCTGGTGCAAGGGGGAGGGAGACTAACTTGCGCTATGAGGGCAAGGGCAAGGTTTCCCAACCATATGAATAGTCTTCTCTTGCCATGGATGTCTCACTACATGGAGGCATTCCACCGGGGAGGCCACTAGACTTGGAGTTGGTAAGAGAAATATTGCCATTTGATTCACAACCCTTGGATCCTGGAGAGGTGAAAACTTTGGAGGAGTCTAGGGCAGCACAAAGAGTTTGGGATAAACTCAAGGAGGAGGGGGACATCCCTCCATTTCCAGCACCACCCACTCTCACTATATGTACTGCACTGACAGAGGTTGTTGCAATCATGGAGGATGGCACCTTCATGGTGCAAGGGAGCTGCTCCATGGATTTGGAGAAATAGAGGGTACTTCGTTTGAGGAAGGAATCCTCCATACATTGGAGTAGATGGAGGCCACTCATGCATGCATTGGCCAAGATTGGGAGATTCTTCTTGGATAGGATCTTCTCATGGGAGGCTAACTTCCCAAGATTCCTACTTCTTTTTTAGAATGAGCAGCTGCATGATGGGCATGGCAGCAATTTGGAGGATGAATTTGGTATGAGAAATGTCAAAGGAAAAGACAACAACATGTGGGGAGCTTCACATTGCAGATCATCAGAGTTGTCTCTTGGGAGAATTGATCCATATTGGAGGTCTCAACTCTTGGTAGAGTACTCCAAGGATCTTGGTGCTTGCATGATTTTTGATGACCCTGATGGAGATGACAGATATATGGTGGATGATATGGTCATCTATTCTTATGGCAAAGTCTTCTTGACTAGATCTTCTAGTCTCAAGGAGAAGCTGCTATATGCAGCACATGAGGACTTCTTCTCCATGCATTTTGATGCATATCTCTCTTTGGCGGAGGAGTTCATTTGGGAGGGAATTCAACATGACATATTTCAGCATATGGAGAGATGCATAGCCCAGATGGTGATAGAGGGGATGTCACAGCCACCTTCCTACTCATTGGGAGTAAGGGAGCATTTCCAGTTGAGCCATTTCAGCTCAAGACCTCAAGTGCATGATGGAGAATGTACAATTTCACCTTATGTTTTGGGCTTCTTGTCTTTTTATGAGTAGCATATTGTACCAAGGAGGATTATTCCTTCTTTCATATTGTATAATGATGTACTTGAAGCCGTTTGTAGCATTGAGATTGGCTATCTCATTGGTGGTTTGTGGGGAAAGCCACATGATTTTTGGTGTGCACCATTGACACCCTTTTATACTTTCATGTTTATATCTGGTAAAATGATTGTGGCAGCAAACAAGTGGCTGGAAAAGCACTTGTTTTTTTTTAATTTGATTCAGGCAAGGAATGCACTATGTTGGTTCCTTATATGGAACCTTGATCCACTTTCTGGTTGTCATGTGACAACTTGTTTCTATTGGTTTTTGCTTCCATGTATTGTTGATATCTCTATGTTCATGAGAAGCTTTGATTGGAGAGTGGGATATGAGTTGTAGATGCCCATTGGGAGGCCAAAGTAGTTGTTGATATCTTGGCAGCAGGCCAAAGTAGTTCTCATCTCCTACAGTGCAGCCCCTTGTAAGAACTATGTCATTTTATGCAGATTTGCTGCAGCAGGGTTAAGACCCTTGTTTTTTATCTAGTTTCCTAGGGAAAGGGCCAACCCTTCTCCTGAAAAGATAGAGGAAGGGATACTCATCACTCTTTTGTATTATTCAGCTATATTTCTATAATGTTGTAGTAATACTGCATTTTCTGAGCTATATATTCAAATCTTCTCTTTCTTGTACATGTGTTTCATGAAACCCTTGTCGGGTTAGCTTTATAATGCAATAAGGAGGCCAGATCTCTGTTTTCTTGGCATATTATTCCATGTAAATCCAGATCCATGCTATTTCTTTACTTTACGACAGAAACCCTCATAAAATACTCTGTATATGTTTTATTCTTTTTCTGCATAACACAAGTCATGAGATTTGGCTATTTTTAAGTTGTCGGGTAGCCGAGAGGTCTATTTAACATATCAAAAGGGATTTATTTCTGATCCCCTTTTGTATGTGATACCCTAACAGCATATGCTAAGGTAACCCAGTGTTATTTCACCCATTAAAAATGCAGATCTTCAGGAATAACGTTTTCAGGGTCTAATTCTTGCATTTTCCCCACTTGGGAATGTGTAAGCATTCTTCTTTTGTTTTTGTTTCATTCATTTGAAGGCTATGTGTTTTTTAACACATCATATGATTCTATTTTTTGGATATCCACATCTGGAATATCTCAAGGTATTCCCGATAGTGTATAAAATCCCTATTTTGGGATATTACACACTTCTACCATTCAACCATCTGAATTATTTCCTTTCACTATCCCATTTCATCCTCTTTTGTTCGTAAAATACAACCTGTTATACTCCTGTATTTCATAGTATCACAAGGTGACTAATTATTTATTAGATTTGTCATTACTGAAAATAACATTCTATGGCTATCATTTATTTTCAGATAAAGAAAGGGAACTCCTGACTGTAAAGAGATTCAAAGGAATCAATCTACCTCTTCATCCAGTTGAAGGAAGGAAGTGTTGCTGACAAGGTGTAATGGGGATCAAACTTCATTTTTTCCCTCATTTCATTCACCCTCTTTTCCCCCCCTCCATTCCTCCATATTCTCCCATGCTTTGAATCCGATTCAAAACCCCCAAAACCCCACAAGATAAATTTTCGGGCTTATTACTTTATAAACCATTTTATTATAAAGTTTTATACTTTATAATTATAAGCTCCGCCACCCATGAACAACCATGTTATATTAAACCTTATCGTTATATCATTTATATATAACAAGACCCATTTAAAACCTTTGGTGGGACCCCTTATGCCTCATCGCATATCGCCATCGTGAATTTTTGTTATAACAATCAAACCCCAAACTTATAAAATCACCGATGCGATATGATGTCGGACCCATTCCTTGTCGTGCTTCCTTTTTCCATTTCATTTTCCTTTGAAATACATTGAAACCTTACCTTTTTTACCTTTTCGCTTTACCCTTTCCTCTTCACCATTTCATTGCTTTTCATTCTCGATCACGATCAAAAGTGGGACCTCATCGCATTTCGCAATATTTAACTTTTTGGCATGGAAACTAAACTATAAATTTTGTGATCGATGATTTGTGATTGCGATATCGCATCACATTTGACTTACCATTGTGTGTGCCCGAAAGTCTATTCATTTAGTTTTGCGATGCAATAAGCTGGCCCCACCTCCGTAGCTCTGCTCCTGCTTCATAAATCATTACAATACATATGAATACCATATAAATTCCATAATACTTACTGCTTTAAACCTTCCACTGATTCATAAAAAATCCACCGCATTGCCAGTGGGTCTCCCTTCCCCGTAATTCACAAAGTTTAAAAGTTAACCCCCACAACTTATAATTAAACGCTATACATTGTGATGTGCGTTGTGGTCGTGGTCCCACTTCCCCCCTGCCACGTCACTCATCTCCTCCCCCGTGCATCGCCCTTTGAAGAAATTACAAGTTAGCTGGCAAGTTAAATGTTAAAAATGTCGAAGTGCGATATGTGATGCAGTGGGGCCCGATCGCAAATCGTGTGTCGCAAGTTTTAAAGATTAAAGTGTGAAGGGTAAATGTTAAGTCTTGCACCGTGTGAAGTGTGATGTTTACGCGAATGCAATGTATTTCAGAGCAAAGGCCTAAAGGATTTCAAGTCCAGGTGAAATGTTTTTTACGTTGTTTTGCTTCAAAAAGGGGTTGAAAATGGCCGAAAGGGTTCGGGTAGAAAAAACAAAGAAAGGGTCAAGTTTGGTCCCACCTTACCACCACGTCATTACCTTATCCTGCTCACCCTCCATCTTTCCTCCATCTCAAAGCAGCCCCTCCTCATCCAGCGGTCCTAGTGCATCTCGCACCCCCCCCCTCAACTTCTGATATTTAACCATAGGGGGGGCGTCCAAAATGGGTGGTATCACTTACCCCCTTCCCACTACGTGTCACCCTTATGTTATTTTTCACCCCCTTCTATATTACTACTTACCTCCTATGACCCCCTCCTAAAAAAAATTTCACACGCCTCCAAACTGTTGTCGTATTCATTCGGCCACTACCACTGTTGCTGCACCATGTCTGCCAACCACCATCTCTCCACAACCGGGCATATAAGTTTTGTACGCCATTTATGAGGAAATAGGCTATGCATGGCAAAAAGACTCAGGTCAAACCCGACAAGGGTGGTAAAAGGTAGGGCGAGGTTGAACTTCATAATGAAAAATATGGTAAAGTTGAGTTGGGAATTCATGCAGAGATCAAACAACATAGACTAAAGGGGTAGTAGGATGCACCACACCAACACCAATCAATGAGGAGTGGCAAGCACTGCACCAGATTAATTACTAAATTCTAGTTTCTTGCATAACAGAGCCAGATGTCAGAGCCTCCATTGGTTACCTCTTCAAAACCATCAAAGTTTCCTCCAAGCCACTTTGTTGATTCTCAAAGAGCTGCCTGAGTTTTTCATCCTTGAAGAGTTACCATATTAAATTATATAGGCAGTGTTCGTCAGAGATTTTCTTTATTCGGGCCTTGCATGGCCACACTTGTCTAATTTCAGTTTGTTTGTAATAAATAAAGGTCTCCAGAGCATATTAGGGCAAAATGACTTTGTTGTTAGTTAAATACTGCTAGAATTCTCATTAGCAGGGGTTGGATATTTTAGCAAATGTATTGTAAGAACTACTATTGGAGAACTGTAATTTTGAAGTTGGACATCGATAATCAAAGACCAGTTACAAGATTCTTAAGCTCTGTTGAAAATGGTGATGTGTTTATTCTTTTTTTAAATGTTTCCATTGTTTTATCTAATGCGTATCTGCTCATCTAATTGTAAATTAGAAATTTTAGATTAATATTCCTTGTCAAAGTGCCTTAATTCTGTCTGAAATTTACAATCTGAATTTTTTATGCTGAAGTCTGATTAAAGAATTCTTAATTTTTCTTTAGTCACTACTGAACCTTACTGCTTCTTCCACCTCCTAATTCATACAACTCTTAAGATCCATTTCGCACGGTTAGCTTGCCCTATGATTTACTCTTGATTTTGATGTGCCAACATAATGGCGACCATACTGGGGAAATATTGAGAAGCTTAAAATTTCATTCGAACTCAGAAACCCCAGTCAAAATACTATGTGTTTTAAGTAATTACTACAGATTGGTTTTTGAAAAATATTCGGCCTGTTTGTGCCTTGGATCTGAATTATGGCTTTCAGAAGAACCTTCACCAGATCCCATCCTAACCCAAATTTCCCTACAATAGTTGAAAATCCAGAGAAAATCCTAAGAAAAACTCCTAGATCTGAAAATCCAACTATTAGCGGGCCTATTCACAAAGAAATTTCCCTCCCTGAAAACCTTGCAACCTTACAAGATATCCAGTTTGACCTACACTTTGAGCAAAGCTTGTTCAGAACCAAATCTCATAATTGGATAGACCAAGCAGTTTTTGATCTAGCCATCTTACAGAAAAGTTCATTTGGGGAAGCCTCTACCTCCAATCAAACTGATCTTCAGCTTCTCCAACACTTTCACTCCCTTCAAATTCTGGTAACAGAGCTCACCTCAACTATTGATGATGCTTATCTTCAGCAGTCTGTATAATTATCCGCTCTGAATGCAGCAACTCCTTCTGTTGTTTCCAAGTTTTCTCATCCTCAACTCATTTACTCAAGTGTAGCTTCAGCTCCTACCTTCCCCTCAAACCTTTCCCCACTAGAGTGCCCAAATCTCCACCCATATACCCACGATCAACCTTCCTCCATTTAACCCCCCACCTCCCTTGGTAAACCGTCCTCTGATCAACCCACCTTGGGTTCCCCCACCACCAATCATGGCAGCCTGGTATGTTCCATTAGTGCTACCACCACCTATAGTGCCTATGCCACAGGATTATCAATCCAAAATCCCACATTTTGATGGAACTGGTCCCAAAATTGCTCAACAACATGTGGACAAAATGAATGATGCTTTTGACTACAAAGAGATAGAGGATGAAACTATCCAAATGAGAATGTTTGCTCAAATTTTAGGAGGAGAAGTAAAAAAATGGTTCAAAGGCTTAACCCCTAACAGTGTCCATTACCTCCCTGCCCTTCACTTTTTGTTCATAAATAAATGGTAAGTTAAGAAAAATCCTCTCCAAACCCTGTCATAATATGAAAACATCAAGAGAAAAGCTGGAGATAGTGTCCAATATTACTGCACTAGATTCAATAGCATATAAAATGCCCTACCTCCTCACATGAAACCCCACAAGGCTTAGCCCTACTGAAATTTTCAGATGGTTTCAACCCAAAGATGGCTTATCAGCTGAGAGAAAAAGATCTAGATACATTGGAAGAGATGCAAAGGAGTGTTGTAGGTGTGGAAGCAAACCTGATTGCAAAAAGGGCTAGAATGATAAGCAAGAAAAGAGTCATGATTAGGGAAGAGCCCATAGCTTCCACTTCCAATGCCAAGATCGATAGTCTAATGAGAACAATGGAGAGAATGATGGAGAAAATCAACTTGAATGAGAGAGTTATCCCTAGGGGAAATCAACCAGCTCCTCAAAATAGAAACCAAAAATTTAGAAGAAACCCCCCTCAAATAAGACAAATAGAACAAAGAGGACCTAACCAGCAAATTAGGCTTCCATTCCAAGAAAATTATGCTGATGGGGATGAGGGGGTGGTTGAGGATCCAGAGGAAAGTCAAATTAATCTTATGGGAATTAATGATGAAGATATTGTTTTCCTCACTGAAGAAGAATAAGATGTATTTTCTTCGACTCAAACTACAAAAGAATTTGAAGAGTCTGGATATTATAAACAAGGATTCGAGAATTCCATCATGGCATAGACAATATAACCTCTGAATCAAGAAAAATTTAGATATCCCCAAGAGAAATAATTCTCAAAACTCCGCCACTAAAACCCCTGAAGTTGATCCCAAGAAATCAACAGAGAGTTCAAAGAAAATTACTAAAATGACCAAAAGTACTGATCTAGAAAGCAACACTAGCAGACCAGTGGTCAGCCCTAGAAAAACTATTCTGGTTAACACCCCTAATAGAAGTCAACAATCTCAAATGGATGCAAAAATAGTGCTTGAGAAAAGTGATTCAAATCTGCCAAAGACACAGACACCATTCAGTATTGAGAATGAAATTTCCAAAACAAAAATCTCTACCCCTCTCACTGTATTGGTAAACCAAGATGTATATAGGTATCAAATCCTAAAAGTGTTGAACATAGGAGAAATCACTAATATTGTCAATATAAGTGATGAGAAACCTGAACTTTTGTTTGGGCCAGAAGTAGAGGGAAAATTCCAAGAGGGAGGTGTTCCCCCATTTTATCTCAGTTTGAATATTCATGATAAAATTCTTTATAATGTCATGCTAGACTCAAGTGCATCTCATAATCTCATGCCAAATTCTGTTATGGAGAAACTTGGCCTGGAAATAACTAGACCCTATAAATACATGTACTCTTTTTACTACAGCAAAGTTAAATTTTTGGGCCTCATCAAAGATCTTTGTGTTACATTAGCCCAGATACTGGCCAAGGGTTTATTGATGGACATTGTGGTGGATGACTTCCCTCCCAAATATGGTATGATATTATCACGCACATGGGGAGCCAAGATTTCAGGCACTCTCCAAATGGATATGAGTTATGCTACCATACCAATTTTTGGCCAACAAAGGAGATTGTATAGGGAGACCTTAATGAAATACATGGTGAGTAGTCAAGAAAATCCTCATAACTACCCCCTATATTCTATCCACTCTGATCTTGATTCATTTATTCATTACAATGATGTAAATATTAATGAGAAAGTAATTGAAAGAGAAGAAGACCATAAGAAAGAACGGTCAGTCCAACTGCAAATTGTGCAACACAAGTCTGAAAATGTACCCTTTTATAACATGAGTTTTGATGGTTCGTGTGGCAAATTTGGCTCCGTAGTAGGTGTGTGGATATGCAATATTAACAATAAATACACAGAAGGGTACTCTTACAAGATAAACTTTCAGTGTACCAACAATATAGGAGAGTACGAGGCACTCCTTTTGGGTTTACAATTGCTCACGAAACTAGGAGCCAAGAGAATTTTTGTCCATGGGGATTCTCAGCTGGTCATTAAACACATCATGGGAGAATATTCAGCCAAGCATCCCAGATTGAGAGCATACAGGAATTCTTCCCTTGACATCCTAAAAACACTTTAAGAATATGACCTTGTTGTAGTTCCAAAAAATCAGAATGTCCTGGCTAATGGGTTAGCATTTTCAGCTAGCAATTGTCAATTGCCTCACCCCAAAAAACAGTATACAGTGCAGGTTTAAAATCGCCCAGCAGTCCCTGATAATATGAGATATTTGCAAGTCTTTAAAGATGACAAACAAATTGAGAATTTCCTCCAATATAAGGGTGAGTTTGAAGATTCTGATTTGGAGCGAGACGATGAAGAATATTTTACACTAGAGAGAAAATGTGTAGGGAGGAGCCCCCTCACCATTCTGATGTTAATTTGTCAGCAAGTGAAGATAGGCATAGGAAAGAGGTGCATGATGATCTAGAAAATGAATAATTTGAAGTATTGGAATTTAGAGACAACACCCTGTCGAGAGGACTGGTCCCTCTTGAGGAGATATTTTATTTCAATGATGTGGCTAAGAAACCAAAAATAGAATCTATAGAAGCAAATGTCGAGGAATGCAATCTAGGTAGTGAGTAGGAGCCCAAGGTGGTAAAGTTGTCAAGAACACTGCCTGCAGCCATAAAACATAAATACATCTCTCTGTTCAAATAGTTTATTGATGTGTTTGCCTGGAGTTATGAAGACCTAAAAACTTATGATACGGATATTATCCAGTATAAAATTCCACTCAAGGAGAATCAGAATCCTTTCAAACAGAAACTGTGCCAGATAAATCTTATCTAAATGCCTCTGGTGGAGAAGGAGATCAAGAAGATGTATGATGCAAAGATAATAGTCCCAATCAGATATTTTGAATGGGTTTCCAATATTTTACATGTAAGAAATAAGACATGTGAGATCAGGCTTTGCATTGACTTCAAAAATATGAACAAGGCATCTCTCAAGGACAACTACCCTTTACCAAAGATGGACCACATATTACAAAAGGTAGCGGGCTCCAAAAGAATCTCTCTACTAGATGGTTTTTCAGGGTACAATCAAGTGTTGGTACACCTTCATGTTTGTAAAAATTCCCTTTGGATTAATAAACACTGGTGCCACTTTTCAAAGAGCAATGGATATTTCTTTTTTAGAATAAATTGGTCTCTTCATCATGATATATCTTGAGACATTACAGTATATTCGAAGACCCATGAAGAGAATTTGGCCCATTTGAGAAGAGTGTTTGAGAAATGCAGAAAGTTTGGCCTATATCTGAATCCTAAGAAATCATTATTTGGTCTTGAAGAAGGAAATATTCTAGGCCACATCATATCTGAAGAAGGGATCAAGATTGACCCCAACATGATTGAGGGAATTCTACAAATCAGTCATCCCAGAAACATCAAAGAATTGCAATCCTTCATTGGAAAGATAAAATTTTTGAGGACGTTTATACCAAACCTCACAGAACTCCTGAGGAATATCACTAACATGCTAAAGAAAGATTCAGGAGTCAAGTGGACCAGAGAGGCGAAGAATTCCTTCGACCTGGTAAAGCAGGCACTTGCTACAGTACCGGTTCTCATCAACCCTGATTTCACCAAGGACTTCATCATTTTCTCCTTTGCATCAGTGCACACAATTGTTGTTGTGTTGCTGTAGAAAAATAATGATAGATAAGAGAAGCCCATAGTATTTTTCATTCAAGCTTTAAGAGATGCACCGTTGAAATAAAATATCATGGAGAAGCGGGCTTTTTCCTTCATCAAAGCACTGAAAGATTTCAGAGTTTACATTCTTCATTCACACATCATTACATTTGTGCCCAATACTGTTGTCAAAGACATCCTAACATAGGATCCAGATGGAAAAAGAGGCAAGTGGATTTCTATCATCGTGGAGTATGATTTAGAGATTAGGCCCACCAAAATAATCAAGGGACGAGGACTAGCCAAATTAATGGCTGAAACAAATTTTCAAGCACTGGATATTAACATGATTCATTCACTGCATGAACAAGAGGAGCTGGCGACTCCACCTATTGAGGAAGCATACCTGAATTCTCCCTGGTACGCAGATATATTGTATGTTCTATTCTATTTAAATGCCACTCCTAGTTTGTCCAAAACAAAGGCTAGATTCTTGAAATTAAAGGCTGTAAAATTCTGCATACTTGAAAATGTTTTGTATTGGAAAGATTATGGGGGAATATTTCTTAAATTTTTTCTTCAAGAAGATGCAGATAGAGTTACAAAATAATTCCATGAAGAGGATTGTGGAGGTCATCTCTTTTGGAAAACCACTACTAATAAGATCCTTAGAGCTCATTTCTATTGGCCTAACCTTTTCCCATACACCCACAACATGTACCACCTGTCATAAATGCAAAATATTTGATGGAAAAAGAAAGTTGCTACCTCTTCCTTTACAGCCTATCTCTATTGAATCTCCTTTCCAACAATGGGGTTTAGACTTCATTGGAAAAATCCACCCTCCCTCCTCTGGCCAGCATAAATGGATCCTCACTGCTTCAGACTATTTTACCAAATGGATAGAGGCCATCCCTTCCAAAAACGCTATTGATTCAGTGATTATCAAATTCCTTGAAACCAACATCCTGTCCAGATTTGGTTGTCTGAGGAAAATCATTACAGATAATGTTGCTTCTTTTAAGTCCAAGAAGATGATAGATTTTTGCCACAAGTATCACATTTCTTTGGAGCATTCAACAACTTATTACCCTCAAGGCAATGGGTTAGCTGAGTCTTCCAACAAGAGCCTAGTCAATATCATCAAAAATTTGTTGGAGGATAATAAGAAATATTGGCATAACAAGATGATACATGCATTGTGGGCTGACAGATTAACCACCAAGGAATCAATTGGCATGTCACCATACTAGTTAGTCTATGGAATGGATGCAGTTTTCCCAACATCTCTAGGAGTTCCATCTGTGAAGCTCATTCAAGAAGTGCAGGCTAAAGAAAATGATGTGCAAAGAAGAATAAGCCAGACCATTTAGCTGCAGTAGTCCAGACAAGAAGTGTACAACTGAACCCAGGTTGTGCAAGAAAATATGAAGAATATTTTTGACAAAAGGTCAAAAGCCAATGATTTCAAAATAGAAGATAAAGTTCTGAAATGAGACTCCAAGTGATAAGATAAAGGTAAGCATGGAAAATTCGACAACTTATGGAAAGGGCCATACATTATTCATTCTTTCAGAGGAGACAATGCCTTTTCTTGCAAGAAATGGACGGAACATAGTTTTTTGGAGGTCCTTTCAATGGAAGGATTCTAAAACACTATCTCTGCTAAAAATCATAATACTTTCATCATTGTAAATACCATAGCATTACAATTTTTAGTAATCCTTTGGACCAAGTTGAAGCCCGGAGTGAAGGCCTTAAGCCTAGTCTGATAAGCAAGGATGTATATAATTTTTTATGAAAGTGTTGCAAATTAAAGTGCCACTACTATTGAAAAAAGTTTTTTGCAGTCATATAGCTTAAGCATGATTGTACAAATTTTGAATTTTCTGCTAATAGGTTAGAAAATGAATATTTTCCAAACCATTTAATATTGGCTTATCAGTAGGTAGGTAGAAAATGACATTGGTTCAACAACCTAATCTGAACCAATAATAGAAATAAGGGATAAGTAATAGGTTAGCAATTCAAAAGAAAAATGATGTCAGGGTTTGCAAGCCTAAATGCACCCCAAAAGGAAGAAAAATGATTACAATAATAAGTTGAGTAGGTAGGTGTGCAAATGAGATTTTAATACTATGAGCATGTCTCCAGTTTTCAGTTTCAGGTTGCCTTGTCAGTCTTAGGATCAAGTGTTTTTCAGACCTAAGTTTTCAAAAAGCATCGACATTAGCCCAAAGATTGCAGCCACAAAAGTTGCAGCAGATCAGGCTGCAAGGTTGGGATCAGACCACTAGTCTATGGTATTCTTGACACCTCCTGAAGAAGTATCCATCCCTAGTTGGAGCCACTGTTAGACTCCTGTATTTCACAGTATCACAAGGTGACTAATTTTTTATTAGATTTGTCATTACTGAAAATGACATTCTATGGCCATCATTTATTTTCAGAGAAAGAAAGTGAACTCCTGACTGTAAAGAGCTTCAAAGGAATCAATCTGCCTTTTCGTCCAGTTGAAGGAAGGAAGTGTTGCTGACAAGGTGTAATGGGGATCGAAATTCATTTCTACCCTCATTTCATTTCATTTCATTTCAAGCATCCTCTTCCCCCCCCCCCCCCTCCATTCCTCCATATTCTCCCATGCTCTGAATCCCATTCAAAACCCCCAAAAATCCACAAGATAACTTTTCAGGGATTAGTACTTTAGAAACCATTTTATTATAAAGTTTCAGACTTTATAATTATAAGCTCTGCCACCCATGAACATTCATGTTATATTAAGCCTTATCGTTATATCATATGTATATAACATGACCCATTTAAAACCTTTGGTGGGACCCCTTATGCCTCATCGCATATCGCCATCACAAAGTTTTGTTATAACAATCGAACGCCAAACTTATAAAATCGCCGATGCCATATGATGTGGGAACCATTCCTTTTCATGCTTCCTTTTTCCATTTCATTTTCCTTTGAAATACATTGAAAACTTACCTTTTTGACCGTTTTGCTCTACCCTTTCCTCTTCACCATTTCATTGCTTTTCATTCCCGATCACGATCAAAAGTGGGCCCTCATTGCATTTCGCAATATTTAACTTTTTGGCATAGAAACTAAACTATAAATGTTGCGATTGTGATATCACATTGCATTTGAATTACCATTGTGCGCACCCACAAGTCTATTTATTTAGTTTTGCGACGCGATAAGCCGGCCCCACCTCCGCAGCTTCGCTTCTGTTTCATAAGTCATTGCAATACATATGAATACCATATGAATTCCATAATACTTACCACTTTAAACCTTCTATTGATTCATAAAAACTCCGCCGCATCGCCAGTGGGTCACCCTTCCAGGTATTTCACAAATTTTAAAAGCTAACCCCCACAGCTTATAATTAAACGCTCTACATTGCGATGTGCGCTGCGGTCGCAGTCCCACTTCCTCCTTGCCATGTCACTCATCTCCTCCCCCACACATCACCCTTTTCAGATCGCGCATCACAAATATTACAAGTTCTCTACCAAGTTAAATTTTAAAAATGCCAAAGTGTGATATGCGATGATGTGGGGCCCGATCGCAAATCGCACTTCGCAAGTTTTAAATATTAAAGTGCGAAGGGAAAATGTTAAGTCTTGTGTTATGCGAAGTGAAATGTTGGCACAAATGCAATGTATTTCAGAGCAAAGGCCTAAAGGATTTCAAGTCCGGGTGAAAGGTTTTTTACGTTGTTTCGCTTCAAAAAAGGGTTGAAAACAACTGAAAGGGCTTGGGTAGCAAAAAAACAGAAAGGGTCGAGTCTGGTGCCACCTTACCGCCACGTCATTACCTTATCCTCCTTGACCTCCATATTTCCTCCTTCTCAAAGCAGCCCCTCCTCATCTGGCGGTCCTGGTGTATGTCGCACCCCCCTCAGCTTCTAATATTTAACCATAGGGGGGGTCCAAAATGGGTGGTATCACTTACCCCCTTCCCGCTATGTGTCGCCCTTTCGTTATTTCGCACCCCCCTTCTATATTACCGCTTACCACCTAAGACCCCCTCCGAAAATTTTTTTATCACGCCTCAAAACCACCACCGTATTCATTCGGCCACTACCACTGCTGTTGCACCACGTCCGCCAACCGCCATCCCTCCACAATTGTGCATATAAGGTTTGTGCGCCATTTACGAGGAAATAGGCTACGCATGACAGAAAGACTCAGGCCAAACCCGACAAGGGTGGTAAAAGGTTGGACGAGGCTGAACGTCATAACGAAAAAGACGGTAAAGTCGAGTTGGGCATTCATGCAGATATCGAACAACAAAGACTAAAGGGGCAGTAGGACGCACCACACTAGCACAAATCAATGAGTGGCAAGCACTACACCAGGTTAATTACTAAATGCCATTTTTCTGCAGAATAGAGTCAGATGTTAGAGCCTCCATTGGTTACCTCTTTGAAACTATTACAGACGCCTCCAAGCCACTTTGTTGATTCTCAAAGAGCCACCTGAGTTTTGCATCCTTGAAGAGTTACCATAATAAATTCTACAGGCGGTATTCGTCAGAGATTTTCTTTATTCGGGCCTTCCATGGCCACACTTGTCTAATTTTGGTTTTTTTGTAATAAATAAAGGTTTCCATAGTAGATTAGGGCAAACGGACTTAGTTGTTAGTTGAATACTGCTAGAATTCTCATTAGCATGGATTGGATATTTTAGCAACTGTATTGTAAGAACTACTACTGGAGCACTGTAATTTTGAAGCTGGACATTGATGATCAAAGACCGGTTATAGGATTCTTGAGTTGTGTTTAAAATGGTGATGTGTTTCTTCTTTGTTTAAATGTTTCCATCTTTTTCTCTACTATGTATCTACTTATCTAATTGTAAATCAGAAATTTTAGATTAATATTCGCTGTCAGAGCGCCTTAATTTTGTCTGCAATTTACAATTTGAATGTTTTCTGCTGAAGTCTGATTAAATAATTCTTAATTCCTCTTTAGTCACTATTGAACCTTACTGCTTCTTCCACCTCCTAATTCATATAGCTCTTAAGATCCATTTCGCATAGTTAGCTTGCCATGTTATTTGCTCTTGATTTTGATGTGGCTTTCCAGCCTTTGACTCAATCGCCCA
This sequence comes from Pinus albicaulis, assembly GCA_034641835.2. Taxonomy (NCBI): domain Eukaryota; kingdom Viridiplantae; phylum Streptophyta; class Pinopsida; order Pinales; family Pinaceae; genus Pinus; species Pinus albicaulis. The sequence goes on from CM076570.1 coordinate 1,463,708,169, forward strand.
ATGGAATAGCCTCTATACCCCTATCTGTCCAACCACCCAATCATTCAAAACAAAAAACCCCATCACTGTAACTAGCCTAACATCTGCAACTAAAATCCTCAAGCTAAATCATACATCATAAAACAGAGAGAGCCCTCTCTGAGTCTAGGAAGGCTAGCTCCTAGAATCCAAAGTGGTTTGATGATGTGCTTTATAGTTTAGTCTTTCCAATCTTCTAAATTATAGAGTGCCAACATAATGGTGACCATATTGGGGAACTATTGAGAATCTTGAAATTTCATCCAAACTCAGAAACCCCAGTAAAAATATTGTATGTTTTAAGTAATTACTACAGATTGGTTTTTGAAAAATATTTGGCCTGTTTGTGCATTGGGTCTGAATTTTGGCTTCCAGAAGAATATTCACCAGATCCCATCCTAACCCAAATTTCCCTGCAATAGTTTACAATCTAGAGAAAATCCTAAGAAAAACTCCCAAATCTAAAAATCCGACTATTAGCGGGCCTATTCACAAAGCAAGTTCCCTCCCTAAAAACCTTGCAACCTTACAAGATATCCAGTTTGACCTAAACTTTGAGCAAAGCTTGTTTAGAACCAAGTCTCAGAATTGGATAGACCAAGAAGTTTTTGATCCAGCCATCTTACAACAAAGTTCATTTTGGGAAGCATCTACCTCCAATCAAACTGATCTTCAATGTCTCCAAAACTTTCACTCCCTTCAAACTCTGGTAACAAAGCTCACCTCAACTATTGATGATGCTTATCTTCAGCAGTCTATAGAATTATCTACTCTGACTGTAGCAACTCCTTCTGTTGTCTCCAATTTTTCTCATCCTCAACTCAATTACTCAAGTGTAGCTTCAGCTCCTGCCTTCCCCTCAAACCTTTCCCCCAGAGTGCCCAAACCTCCACTCATACACCCACGGTACACCTTCCTCCATTTAGCCCCCCCTCCCTTGCTAAACCCTCCTCTGATCAACCCTCCTTGGGTTCCCCCACCACCAATAATGGTAGCCTATTATTCTCCATTAGTTTTACCACAACCTATGGTGCCTATGCCACAGGATTATCAATCCAAAATCCCACATTTTGATGGAACTGGTCCCGAAATTGCTCAACAACATGTGGACAAAATGAATGATGCTTTTGAATACCAAGAGATAGAGGATGAAACTATCCAAATGAAAATGTTTTCTCAAAGTTTAGGGGGAGAAGTAAAAAAATGGTTCAAAGTCTTAACCCCTAACAGTGTCCTTGACCTCCCTACCCTTCACCTGTTGTTCATAAATAAATGGGAAGTTAAGAAAAATCCTCTCCAAATCCTGTCAGAGTATGAAAACATCAAGAGAAACGTTGGAGAGAGTGTCCAATATTACTTCACTAGATTCAACAACATATACAATGCCCTACCTCCTCACATGAAACCCCCACAAGGCTTAGCCCTAATGAAATTTTTAGATGGTTTCGACCCAGATATGGCTTATCAATTGAGAGAAAAAGATCCATATACACTGGAAGAGATGCAAAGGAGTGTTGTAGGTGTGGAAGCAAACCTGATTGCAAAAAGGGCTAGAATGATAAGTGAGAAAGAGTCATGATTAGGGAAGAGCTTGTAGCTTCCACTTCCGATGCCAAGATCGATAGTCTGATGAGAACGATGGAGAAAATCAACTTGAACGAGAGAGTTGTCCCTAGGGAAAATCAGCCAGCTCCTCAAAATAGAAACCAAAACTTTAGAAGAAACCCCCCTCAAATAAGACAAAGAGAACAAAGAGGACCTAACCAACAAATTAGGCCTCCATTCCAAGAAAATTATGCTGATGAGGATGAGGGGGTGGTTGAGGAGCCAGAGGAAAGTCAAATTAATCTGATGGGAATTAATGATGAAGATATTGTTTTCCTCACCGAAGAAGAACAAGATGTATTTTCTTTGACTCAAACTGTAAAAGAATTTCAAGAGTTTGAAGATTATAAACAAGGATTCGAGAATACCATCATGGAGGTGCATATACAATATAACCTCTGAATCAAGAAAAATTTAGATATCCCCAAAAGAAATAACTCTCAAAACTTTGCCACTAAGGCCCCTGAAGTTGATCCCAAGAAAGCAGTGGAGAGTTCCAGATAGAATAAACAAAAATCTAACGTTCTGTTATAAGGCTTGTATTTTTTTTTATTTGCACAGTTTTTTTTGCAGGAAAAAACAAGCAAACCAAAGAGAAAAAAAAAAAAAAAAAAAACTACTCGTCCTCCTTTCAAACAATTATAGAATCTTTTTACTAGCTCACTTGGTGTAAAGTTACTTTATGAGAAAAAAAGTCGTGGGTTCAAGTCTCTTTGTCAAGGTTATTTTTCTTTAAAAAAAAAATTGTTAAGTTACTTTTTCTTAAAAATCTTTTTGGCAAGTTGCCAGTTTAAAAAAAGGGGGGGAGTTTTATTTTAAAAGCACATATGAAAGTAACATTGTAAAGGTGACTCTCACTTATTTATAAAAGTGAGTCACATAAAGAGTTTTTTTTTAAGTTAGCTTATTGTATTAAGCTTGGAAAGGGGGGGGGGGGGGGTGTTTAAGTACAACTTCATCATCAACTTTCAACCTATCACGTAACTATTCGACATCTACTACAACTTGTTTTCAAAAAAGCATAGCTTCTTCATCCGGAAGTCGTTTTCAGAGCCATTTTTTTTTAACCGGCCTAATTTTTCGATATCTTTCCATTGGATTAGTTGGTTTCAACCTTTTCAGCTTCAATTTTCTAAAAATGGAAAGTGCATGCCCAGTTATTCTTAACAGCACCAATTATATCCTACATGATATACTTGCTTAGAAGTAAAGGGCTTTATAGAATAGCCTTAGGACAAGAATCTAAACCTACCAATGAAGATAAAAAAGATAAATGGAAAAATAAACAAGATCAAGCATGAGGGTTGATAGGAATTTCCATTGCTCAATATCTTAGATTTCATATCCAATAAATTGACTCCCCTCATAAAACTATGAAAAATAAAATATTGTTTTTGACATTCAAAATGAAATGAAAGCCCACCATCTTGAAAATGAGATGCTTACTTTGGACCCCAATAATTTCTCCTCTATTGAAGATCTTTTGTCCAAATTCAAGACCCTTAGACTTATTTTAGAAGGTTTTAAGGTCAAAAAGGAAGATAGTAGTCTTATCTATTCCATTCTTGCTAAGCTAGGTCCTACATAATCTATATTTGTTTCCACCTTCTATTCCACTAGAGAAGCCGTCATTTCTCAATGGATAACCTACAAGTCCCCCTCTTTTGATGTCTTTTGCGATTCTTTGATAAGAGAACAAGAAAAAATCTTACACCTAGGTCTTATTAATACTGGAAACTCTTCTAAGAAAGCCTTAGCATCCCAGCAGCAACCATATCCAAAGAATCCTAAGAAGCAGCATCCAAAAAACAATGGTCCTAAACCAAAGAAGGGTCTTAAGCAATTTCAGCTGCTACCTGAAAAAGAAACTCAACAAACTGATAAGGCAAATAAAAACAAAGGGAAGGAGATAGATATACATTGCAATTTTTGAAATCGTGATGGCCACATAGAGTCAAAATGTTTTAAGAAGATGGAACCCTTGGAAGCATCAATGAAGAAGCGCAACAACCATTTGGAGAACTCTTCAACTTCATATTCGGGAATGGAACTTTATGCATGTGGTTTTCAAGCATCAAGATCTAGTTATGCATTAAATGTATCTTCCTCTTCTCTTTCTCATGAGTGGCCCATTGATTCTGGAGCCTCTTACCACATGGACAAAAATAAAGCCATGTTTTCTTCTTTAAATTATTGTAACACCAAAAAAATTTATGTTGGTGATGATAGATCTCTTAGTATTGTAGGGTATGGAACCATTCATCTAGCTAATGGTTAGTTTAATGATGCATTATGTGTTCCTACCTTGTCCTGCAACCTTCTATCTATTTATCAAATAACTCATTCAGGTGAAGGGAAAACAGTAGAATTTTCACCTCATGATGTTGTAATCAAATACCTAAGAGATCATCAACATATTTTATCTACTAGCATTGTTGATGATTCCACAAGGTTGTATAATTTTTACAACTTTGGGTCATCATGTCTTCCCTTCGTTATCATTGCTCATAATTATTAAGTGAGAAAACTTTGGCATGAGCGATTTGATCACTTAAACTATCGATCTCTTCAAACTCTATGTAAATAAAATATGGTGACAGGTCTTCTTATGGTATCTTGTTGAGATTGTGTTTGTTTCAGTTGTGTACTCAGAAAACATCATCAGGACAGTTTTGACAAGCGTGCCTCTTGGCACGCTTCAGCCCCTTCGCAGCTTGTGCATAGTGATTTATTTGGTCCACTTCTAGTTGTTTCTTTCTCTGGCTACAAGTACTTCTTAACTTTCATTGATGATTTTTCTAGATGCACTTGGGTATATTTCTTAAAAATAAAGAGTGAATTTTTTAACATGTTCTTGGCCATTAAGGCCTTTGTTGAGAAACAATATGGAAATCAAATTCTTAAGTTAAGATCTGAAAATGGAGGAGAATATGTTAACAAAAAATTTATCAAATTTTTCATTCAGAATGGCATTCAATATACTCCACAACAAAATGGTGTAGTTGAAAGGAAGAATCGCACTCTAAAAGAAATGGCTAATTGTATGTTTTAATCTAAAGGACTCAGTCTTAAGTTTTGGGTAGAAGAAATTAACTGTGAAAAATACATAGTAAAGCGCACTCCTACTAACGTTTTAAGGAATATAACTCTAGAAGAATCTAGGAGCTCAATCAAACCAGATGTAAGTCACTTTCGTCTTTTTGAAAGTGAATCTTGGGCCCATATTCCATATGCGAAACACAAAGCCTTAGGACCTAAGTATGAAAAATGCATTTTTTTTTATATTCTAAAGATGTCAAAGGATACAAACTTCTTCAACCAAAATCCAAATATGTAATCATTAGAAGAGATGTAAAATTTGATGAAAATATATCGACCTGTGATCCTAGTTCAGCAGTTGTGGCACCTTTGGCTTGCGAGCCTGATTCGGCATATGTGCCACCTATATATATCTCTTCTATTTTTTATAGCATTCCTTCTATTTAGGATGATGACAACGAGGATGAAAACCTCCTCAAGATCTTCCTTCAGCTCCACAGCTTCCAAAATGGGTCCGCTCTATTTGGGATGCAGCAGGTTCTCTTGCAGGTGACCTTGCAAATCAACGTCGTACACGTTCTCAGTTTGACAGAGCCTCTTCCTTATTAGCTCAAGTTCCATAAAATATTGATCTAAACACCTTTGAATAAGTTTCAGTTCATCCATATTGGGATGTAGCTATGAATGAAAATAGTGTTCCTTATTGGAAAACGATACTTGGGATTCGAAAGGGAAGAAAACTTGTCATATGCAAATGGGTTTACAGAAAAAAGTTTGGACTAGATGGAAATGTGGATAAACATAAATCTCGTCTTGTTGCTAAAGGATTTTCACAGTTGAAGGAATTGACTATAATGAAACCATCTCCCCTGATGCCAAAATGAATTCTATTTGCCTTGTTCTTTCCCTTTCTACCTCCTTTAAATGGGAAGTCCACAGATGGATGTTAAATCTGCCTTCTTACATGGAGATTTGCATGAAAAAATCTACATGGAACAACCCCCTAGATTTATCCAAAACAAATCTAGCATTGTTTTTTGCCTTAGGAAGTATCTTTGTGGTCTCAAACAAGCCCCTCGGGCTTGGTATGCCAAAATGGATAGCTTTCTCTTAGATAATGGCTTTTCTAGATGTCATTCTGACAACATTGTCTACACCAAGAAAGAGGGTAAGTCCTTAATCATCCTTGTTCTTTATGTTTATCATATTATCCTTACTGGTAGTGATCCCAACCATATAAACCATGTGAAGTCTAGCCTCAAAAAGAAGTTTTAAATGGCAGACTTAGGACACTTGCATTATTTCCTTGGTCTTCAAGTCTTTCAATCCAAAGAATGTATTACCCTTTCTCAATCCAAGTATGTATGTGATCTTCGACGCCACTTTCACATGGAATACTATAAGCCAACCCCTTCTCCCTTTTAGTCTAGATTCAAGCTTTCAGTCACTTTTACTTCGCCTAAAGTTGATGCTACCTTATACCATCAACTTTTTGGTAAACTTCTATATCTAACCCATACTCGTCCTGACCTTTCCTTTGTTGTTGGTATTGTTTCTCGTTTTATGCACAAACCTCATGAAAGTCACTAGAAAGAAGATAAAAGAGTACTTCGATATATTCGAGGTGCAGTTCAGTTTTGGACTCATTACAGTGCAGAAGCATCTCCATTGATGATTGGTTTCACTGATTCTGATTGGGATGGTGACCCTGATGATTGAAAGTCTAATACAAGTTATGTATTCACTCTTGGTTCACGACCTATTACATGGTCTTGTAAGAAAAAAAGTGCCATCTCTCTTTCTTTGGTAGAAGCAGAGTATCGTGGAGTAGTTGAAGCCAGCAAGGAATTCATGTGGCTTCGTCAGATCATGTCCGAATTTGGTCTTCATCAGCAGTATCCAACTACACTTTGGTGTGATAATCAAAGTGCCATGCAGCTATGCAAAGATCCAGTTCAGCATCAGCGCATGAAACACATTGAGCTACATATACACTTCATCAAAAATATCATTCATGATAGTGTTCTTGAAGTGAAATATTGTTCAACCAATTATCAAGTTGTTGATATATTTACAAAGGCTCTCGCAGAAGCGAATTTTACCAAATTCGATTTATGCTTGGAGTTCAGGAAATTTATCATTAAGGGGGGCGTAGGCTCTAATGCCTCCTTCCTTCTCATATTGTGTCACCTTTGTAAATCCTTCAATCCTATCCCAAGTTGTTCTTAAGGGGGGATGTTAGGATATTCTGACACATAGGAAATAGTCTCTTATTGTGTCACCTTTGTAAATCCTTCAATCCTATCCCAAGTTGTTCTGAAGGGGGGATGTTAGGATATTCTAACACATAGGAAATAGTTAAGTATAACTTGGTCTAGCATAGAGTTAAGTAAAGTGTGTTGATTTACTATGTACATTTGTAACTTATAATCCGACAGTCATGATATGTAGTGATCTGACGGTTCACTCTCTGCTCTATATTACTGAGACTTGATCTGTGACTTAACACTTAATCGGTCCATGATCTCTATTTAAAGAGCATGGAGGGTCATTTTTTTGGTAATCGTTTATGAGAGAAGCTTACGTAAATTTTCTTTATTTATGTTAATAAATTACCTGAAGTGGTCGCGTTGGCTCAGGTCGTGGACTGTTTCCCTCTTCGAGGGTTTTAACAATGTCAAATACTGGTGTATTGATCTGTGATCTGTTTTTGAGTGGTGACCATTGGTATTTTATCTAAGGAACTTACCCTGTAAATTCCTACACTACTCTTTGTTGATATCAATCAAGAAGTTTTGTCTTGCTCCTGAAATGTTATGGTCTCGTGTTTTATGATTCATGTTGAATGTATATCATGATTTACATGCTTATTCTTGATTACCTAACATGTTTATTATGCACATTATTTTAACTACTTGATGTATATATGTTTCTCTAAAAAAATTTGCAGGTTTGATTACTTTAGAGGAATCAGAAGGTTTGAACCCGATGGGATCAACATCAAACGTAGGACCTATGGGTACTTCTTTCGATCCTAACTTTAGTAATTTACATATTTTTCTTGCATGAAGAATGCTTATTTTTTATTGTTTTCCTTCAATCTGTTGAGGTTTTCAACCCTGAATTTAGTAGTTTACATAGTTTTCTTGCATGATGCATGCTTCTTGTTGAGTTTTCTAGCCCTTACCTTAGGGAATTTTTTCCATCCAACATTAGTTCTATTACCTCTCTTTTAGAGGCCCACTTATCTCTCTCCCCCATAGTAGAATAACCTTGACACACTTACAATTGGACATTCATCAGGCACATCCCCCTTTCTTTTCAAAAGTACATCTGCACCTCTCTCTCTTGCTGACAATTATAGTCAAGGAAAATATATAATAATACATAACTAATTCGATATTCCTGATGGGTCTCCTACTCCAAATAGTGTGAGTTATAATTGGGACCTCACATCGGGGAGACCCCTTGGTTGACGAATTTCCAGCACCATGAATAATGTTTCTAGAAGGAGGGACAGATGACAAGTTGAGTCCATTGAGTCTATTTTGAATCTCTGTTAGGTCCTTATATTACTAGTATAGTCCCTTATTGTTGTTAGTGTAACCCCCTTATTGGTATTGTTGTACCCCTGTAACCCCCATATTGTTATTATTGTGCCCTTACATTATTATTTTTAGGTCGCCTAGGATTACATTGTGGCCCCACTAGGATTACATTGTGGCCCCATGGACTCTTATATATAGAGAGGAGGTTTTTTCATTTGTATCATCCAAGAATTGTTCATTTATGTAATGTATTGGAGGTTTCCCCCTCTAAATGGCTGATTTCTAAGGCATTGATCTCTCTTTTGTTCTATTTTTGGAGCTGGTTTCATAACATTTGGTATCAGAGCTTTGGATTCTAGGGTTTCGCTGCTCCAAACAGGTCATCATGGAATTTTCACTATAACATTTTTCTACGAAGTTTCAGAAGCTAAAATTTTTAAAGTGTGAAGCTGAAATCCTGAGGAACATCATCACAAAATTTCAAAGCTTGGTTCACAACATTTTTGGAGATATTATTTGTGGAAGATAGGGCTTTTTGCAAGCTCATCAATTTAACCTAAATAGTTAATCGCGAAATTTTCGATATAAATTGTTTTCTACGAGGGTTAAGAAGCTAAATTTTTTACAAAAAGGAGTTGAAAGCCTAAGGAACCTCCTGTAAAAATTTCAGATCTTGGTTCAAAATATTTTTGGAGATATGATCTGTGGAAGTTAGGATTGTTTCAGGCTTCCGAATTTCATCTCAAAGAGGTGACCGTGGGAAAAACATCATAACTCTCTCTCTGAGCATCGGATTTGGATTATGTAAAAAGTGGTCGCAATTACATAGAGGCTATTTTGTACTATATCAATTTCAGAGCCAAAGGAGTAAACAGTGACGCAGGGAAAGTCGTACAAGTTCGCTTTACTAAACCAATCCATAATTAGGTCATCGTAGGAGATTGGGCGTAACTTTGTCTTCAATAATCAAAATCAGGTCAGACCTATGGCATTCGAAAGAAGCTTTAGAGAGCTACTTCAGGGCCAAATTTAAGATATTGAAGATCTGAAATAACATATATAATTCAATTTCAATATCGAGCTTCTGAAAATCAAGAAAAAGGTGTGTATTTTTTTTCAAATTGCATAAATCTTGTTTGAAAAATCAGTTCTAGGTGATTCCAAAGGCCTATTGAGCATAGATATCAGTATTGGGTTCTAAAATTCCTCCTAAAAATAATTCAACACCCATTGAGCCTTCATAAGGCTCTACTATGACTCATGAAGAAGAAGAAATGCAACATGAGATATCAAAATTCCAAGAGCAAGTGCACCAAATTTCATTATCGCAAAGAGCAACAAAAAATGAAATGGAATTTTTGAAGAAAGGCATGGAAACTAAGATGGATGGTTTGAAGAAAGGCGTGGAAGCTAAGATGAATGGTTTGGAAGCTAATATGGATGGCATGGAAGTTGTCATGGAAGCTAAGATGGATGACATGGAAGCTAAGATTTATGAAAAAATGGAAAACATGAAGAATGATCTAAAAGTAGACATCAAAGGTTTGGAAAAGTTGATGCAATAAATGTTTTCTAATGGAGAAAAGATAGTAGAGGAAACTCATGATGAGAACAAAATAAGTGTTAATCATGATTTCATAAACTCTAATGTTGGATTAAAGAAACACCATATTCCAAAGATGGATATGAGGAAGCTAGATGGCAAGGATCCCGTAACATGGATACTACAGATGGAGAAATATTTCGATCTCAATAATGTGTAAAACACAAAAGGTACGCATTGCAACTTTACATTTAGAACAAAATACATTTGTATGGTATTGATGGCTTTGATCCCGTAAAAAAATTTTCACTTGGTCAATTTTTACGGAGGAAATGATAGCACATTATGAGGATACAAAGAGCAACACCTTGTTTAGCCAATTGATAAATATCAAACAAAAGGATTAAATGGTGGAGCACATTTAGGACTTCAAAAAATTGAATATAAGGGTAACTGATATTCCAGAGGAACACAAGATTGATGTCTTCATAGGGACTTTAAAGGATGACATCCAACATGAAGTTAGTGTTTGAGAATCAGATTCATTAGAGAAGGCATTCAGGTTGGCAAGAAAAATTGAATTTAAATTATGGCGACAAGAAAGCCTACCACTCACATCTATTAAGATAGAAGTGTTGCTACTCCTAGACTTCCACAACCTACAAGTTTGACACCACAACAATTGGAAGGAAAAAGAGCAAAAGGGCTTTTCTACAGTTGTGATAGCAAATACACTAAAGGTAATAAGTGCTCTGAGAAGAAAATATTTTACATAGATTGTGAAGAGGAGGAGGAAAATGAACAAGAAACTTCAAAAGAAGAGGATATACACCAGGAAGTAACCGTAGAAGAAGAATATATGAGTCCGACCATATTATGTGATGCATTGGCAGGAATTACCACTCCTCAAACTCTCAAGATAGAAGGACATATCAAGAAGAAAAAGGTAATAGTGTTGATTGATTCGGGTAGTACCCATAATTTTATTCATTTTAAGGTAGCCAAGGAATTGAATTGTTTCCTATACCCAGCACCAGAATGTCAGGTGATGGTTGCAAATGGAGGAACTATAAATTTCTCTGGAAAATGCCATAATATGAAGCTATCCATGAGGGAATATGTATTTAATAGTCCAACGCTTTCCATCCCAATGGGAGGTGTTGATGTTGTACTAGGAGTACAATGGTTACAATCTTTGGGGATGGTAGCTTTTAATTTTCTTGAAAAAAATTTGGGAAGGAAAGGAAATCGAATTACGGGGTATCACAGGGAAGCCAGGAAAGATAATAAGCTCTAATGTCATGAAAAAACTTCTGAAGAAAGAAAAACGAGGCGTAATTTCACAATTATGCTCTCTAGAAGTTCCAACATCAAAATCATCTATTTCTCCAGATCTCCAAAGAGTCTTGGACAATCATTCCAAGGTGTTTGATACTCCCAAAGGACTCCCACCTATTTGTGATCATGATAATGCTATTCATTTGATTCCAGAAAGTGTTCCTCCAAACATCCAGCCTTACAGATATCCTTATGTCTAAAAGAGTGAAATTGAATGTATGATTGCAAAAATGTTAGAGGCTAGTATAATTCAACTTAGTCAAAGTTCTTTCTCTACTCCAGTAGTATTGGTGCACAAGAAGGATGGATCATGGCGCATGTGTATGGATTATAGGGAGCTCAATAAGCTCACTATTAAAGATAAATTTCCCATTCCTGTAATTGATGAATTACATGGAGAAATTTATTTTACCAATTTGGATCTTCGTTCAGGATATCATCAAATTATAATGAAGAATGAAGATATTCCGAAAACAACATTTCAAACTCATGAGGATCATTATGAATTTTTTGGTCATGCCTTTTGGCCTTACAAATGCACCTTCTACATTTCAAGGGTTAATGAATTCCATTTTCAAACTCTTCCTTAGAAAATGTGTGCTAGTATTTTTTGATGATATACTAATCTACAGCAGGTCTTGGAAGGATTATGTTCAACATGTTGACAGGGTGCTCAAACTATTGGAGTAGAAACAATTGCATGCAAAAACATCCAAATGTTTTTTTGGAGTACAAGAGGTGGAATATCTAGGTCATAATGTATCTCACGAGGGTGTTAAGGTAGACCCTAACAAAATTAAAGCCATTAAGGAATGGAAATTCCCCACAACCATAAAGAAGTTGCGCGGATTTCTCGGGTTAACAGGGTATTATCGCAAGTTTGTTAAGAATTATGGTAAAATAGTAGCACCTCTAACAACATTATTGAAGAAAGATGCATTTTCATGGGCTCCTAAAGCAACTAAGGCGTTTAAACATCTTAAAGAGGCAATGTGCCTAGCACCAGTCTTAGCTACGCCAGACTTCACAAAAATCTTTATTGTGGAATGTGATGCCTCAGGAAATGGAATTGGTGTTGTTTTAATGCAAGAAGGAAGACCCATTTATTTTGAAAGCCGTTCAATCAAATGAAAGTATTTATAAAAGGCTATTTATGAGAGGGAAATGTTGGCAATACTACATGCACTAAAGAAATGGAGACCTTACCTAATGGGAAGACACTTCAAGGTAAAAATTGATCATGATAGTCTTAAACACTTTTTGGAACAAAGACTATCTTTGGAAGAGCAGCAAAAATGGGTCACAAAGATGTTGGGTTATGACTTTGAAATCATATACAAAAAATGGAAGCTAAATGTTGTTGCAGATGCACTCTCAAGAAAGGAGGAAGAGGTGGAAGCATTGCTTTGTGCCATTTCTATTATCCAACCAGAATGGATAATCGAAGAAATGGATGAATGGAAGAAGGACAAAGAAGTTTCATTAGGGGAATTTTGAGGTATAAAATGGGCCTCCTAAGGAAAATGTACAATCAAAATTCACTTTATGAGAACAAATCACATTTTAGGGGATGACATCATCCCTAATGGTTGAGGTGGCATTGCTTGAGTTAAAGATACTTACTTGTCACACTCTCAATGGTGGATAAAAAATCATGGTTAACCATGGTAGTGCTCTAAGTACTTTTAAAGTCAATGTATTTATAATAAATGTCATTTCACACTTTTTGAATATAAATATATTATTGTCATTTCATATTTCTTGAAAGAAACAATGCATATCCCTATACATTTATTATATTACATTATTTTTATATAGTATAATAATTACATGTTATTATACAGTTTAAATAATATAAATTTTAATTAATAACATATAATATAATTAAGAATTTATATTTATATTTATATTTTAATTTAATTTATTCAAGTACTAGGACAAATGCATTAGTTGTTCAATGATAATGACTTTCTCTTGAAAAACTCATTCTTATTTATAGTCACATCAATACAATTTTTTTATTAATTTTATTTTGATACAATTTTTGAATTGAATTTAACTATGTTTACATGGATTGTGGTGCAAAATGTGAATTGCAAATTCATAAATATTATTTTATTGGTTTAGCTATTATTTTATTATTTCTTTAGGAGGCCCATTTTAGACCTCAAAATTCCCCTAATGGGACACTCATTCAAAATTTGCAGCAAGATCCTAGTACATCTCATACATTTAATTGGAAAAATGATTCCTTATGGTACAAAGATCGCTTATATATTTGTAAAAATTCCCAACTAAAGCAAAATATTCTTTTGGAATTGCACACTTATCCTTTAGGAGGACACTCGAGATTTTTAAAAACTTACCACAGGGTGAAGAAAGATTTTTTTTGGGATGGCATTAAATCTGGTATTCAAAATTTTGTGGCAGAATGTTTGGTTTGCCAGAAAAATAAAGTTGAGACAATTAAGACCCCGGGTCTTCTACAACCTTTATCCATTCCAAGTCAACGTTGGGAGCAGATTTCAATGGATTTTATCACAGGTTTACCTGAGTCCGAAGGAAGGAGTGTCATCATGGTGGTAGTTGATAGACTTACCAAGTATGTACACTTTTGTGCATTATCTCATCCATTTAAAGCAAGTACAGTTGCTACTGCATTTATGGAAACAATTCAAAAGCTACATGGAAACCCGAAGATTATTGTAAGTGATAAAGATCCCATTTTTACAGGAAATTTTTGGACAAAATTATTTTCTTATTTGGGTACTCAACTAGCTCATAGCTTATCTTATCATCCTCAATCCGATAGTCAAACAGAGATAGTGAATAAATGTTTGGAAGGATATCTTCATTGTTTTGTACCTGATAAGCAAGAAAAAATGGGTCAAGTGGTTACCTCTCGCTGAATGGTGGTATAACACTTCCTTCCATACTGCAGCAAAAATTACCCCATTTATGGCACTTTATGGATATCATCCACCGTCCATCACATCTTATTTAAGGGAAAATTCTAGGGTTCAAGCAGTGGAGGATCACATTGAGCATCAACAAGAAGTTCTCCAACTCTTAAAGGATAACCTAAATTTGGCACAAAATCGAATGAAACAATAGGCAGATCAACATCATAGTGAGAGAAGTTTTGATGTGGGAGACTGGGTACTTTTACGGCTACAACCATACAAACAAATGTCCCTCAAGCAAGCTAATAAGGATAATAAATTATCGCCAAAGTACTATGGTCCTTACAAGGGTTTGCAAAAGATTGCTACTATGGCATACAAATTGGAGCTTCCTGCTTCTTCACGAGTGCATCCAGTTTTCCATGTTTCATGCTTAAAAAGGTTATAGGGGAAAAACTTCCACTTCAAACAATATTTCCAGAACTTGATGAGGAAGGAAAACCAAGTTGGAACCCTAATCAAATACTTGAAAACAAGAACTCTGCAACTACAAATCTGATCAATTTCTTGTGAAAGATTTCATCAAATGGAAGAACTTACTAACGGAAGATTCTACATGGGAGGAGGAGAATTTTATACAAAAGAACCCGGAGCTGCTCAAGCGTTGAGGACAACACTTGTTTGAAGGAGAGAGCATGTTAGGTCCCTATATTACTATATAGTCCCTTATTGTTGTTAGTGTAACCCCCTTATTGTTATTATTGTACCCCTGTAACCCCCATATTGTTATTATTGTGCCCTTACATTATTATTTTTAGGTCAGCTAGGATTACATTATGGCCCCACTAGGATTACATTGTGGCCCCATGGACTCCTATATATAGAGAGGAGGTTTTGTCATTTGTATCATCCAAGAATTGTTCATTTATGTAATTTATTGGAGGTTGCCCCCACTAAGTGGTTGATTTCTAAGGTGTTGATCTCTATTTTCTTCTATTTTTGGAGTTGGTTTCATAACAATCTCATGTCATAAATGGATCTTTCCAAAATCATAATCTCGGGGTTTTTTCTAACCTTCCTCCTGTAAAACTTTCAATCCCTGAGGAACTTTTTCATGCCTTATCCCGGTTCAAGTTTAATGGCGAGGTGGCATATTTTTATCCAGACACAAATGATTTTCTTGGGTTTTGTAAAACTATAAAAATCGATGATGAATATGTTATGTGTCTTGTATTCACACTCACTCTTGAAGCTTGTGCTAAGAATTCGTATCATACCTTACCATCTGCTTCCATTCAGTCCCTTCTTCATTTTACTAAATATCTTCATCAAACTTTTGATTGGTATGATAACCGAGATGTTCACAAAATAATCAACCAACTTAGAATAGAGCCAAATGAATAAGTTGAGGATTTCGCTGATAGATTCCTTAATTTATGTTATGAGTTTCCTGAAGAAGATATGGATCATGATTTTTGTGAGAAAAAGTTTCAATTTGGATTTCTTTGAATTAGTTTGAATCTAGAACACCTGATGTTTCTTCATCCTAACTCTTGAAAACCAAGAGACACCCCTAATTTTAGAGGAGGAACCTATTATTCCTTTTGTTCCTTGTCCTTCTCCTTTTCTAGTCGTGATGTGAGTGTCTCCTTGCGGTGATTGTAAAGTTGGGAAATTTGCAAATTGAATTCCTAACCCATCTTCTCATTCTTCTTTCGTTTTTCATGATTTAGATTCAATGGAGGAAATTATAGATTGGATTGTGAATCCCATGGTGAAGACTACTCCTCCATTCCGCAAGATTATGTTTTTATTTGTAACTCTAGTCTTGAATCTGATTCATATTTTTGTTATCCTATACCATGTACATGCCATGACTCTTTGTACCATGATCCTCTTCAGAAATCTATTCCACCAACTTTTTTTTCACAATCTCTTGATTTTCACGTTGTTGGTTCAAATTGCAATCAGATACAAGACAATCACATTACCTCGGTAGAAGAGAAGGAAGGCGAATATGATATCAATCTTTCTTCTCTTTTCCAAAATCCTCCATGTGAAGGTGATGTGCTTCCATTCTTATATCATTTTCAATCTCCTAATATTTTTAATGAATCAAATGTAATCAATTATTTTGACCAACTCGTAGCCTCATGCAACAATCATTCTGGTGATGATGACTCTATTCATGTATATAGTCATGAATGCCCAAGTGCATCATGTGATCCTTCAGTTTCTCATGAAAAAATTAAATATTTAGATTTGAAATCTGTTTTGGTAAAAGAAAATGATTTTGTTGAAACTTGCTCTTCATCCCACTATCCCTTGTGCTCTCCTTTTTGTGATGGATCTACATGCGGTGAAGATATTACATGCTCTCCAACTTCTTCATCACATGAGTTCACTTCTCAATTGACACAAGGTAGTGAGGTTGTCCATGATGAAAGAGAAAATAATTATATCATTGAGTTTCTTTTCCATCCTGCATCATTTCTTGTTTTTCATGAATACAACTCTTCAAATCATCTTGCTTACGAAATTTCCCCGATTCATTCAACTTTGAATTTACGATTAGAAGAATCTTTCCACTTGATTAATCTAGTTGTTGAAGTTGAAAAATCCTGTAAAATTAGTGACAGAGGTGGCTAGCATCTAGTGAGAAGTGGCATTATTGAAAAAAGTGGTAGAAATCATCCTCAAGCCATGCATGATATGGTACAATCTTCAATATGCGATTTTATAAGACTGGAAATTTATGGGACCTACCATGGAGTCGAGGCACTTCAACTTCTGTTGATGATTCTGTCAGGATCTCACGACTCTGGTAAGCCCCCCAGACTAATCAAGATCTAGTTTCTCCCATACGATCCTTCTCTTTGCATGGTTTCACTCTATGAAATTTTATTTTTTTAAAATGTTTGGTATTTAGGGTGTGATCTCTGACCGGATTCAAGAATGTTTTTCAGTTCATTCATCTTCATGCAAATCTCTCGCATTAAACTCAGGGTTGGAATGTGTATCTCTCATAGATTCATGGACTTGCGAAGTTTATAATTACAAGGACTATCTTTTTCCAAAGGAATCATGCTTATCGAATTCATTTCTTAACATTCAGCTCCTGGTTCTTCTTGCGAATGTTATATTTCAAATTTTCCTTTCGTCGAACCAGAAATCCTCTTGAGTGACAATGAATGCACAAGTTATCGCACGAATCAAGCTCTTCTTCGTTCACCGTGTCTTGACTGGTCTATTGTATTTGTTGTGTTGATATCCCTTTTAAATTATTTTTATGATTAGGATGCTTGCACATTTTGTCACTAGTTACAGGAAAATGGCTTGTCACATTTGGCTTGCAAGGAAGTTGGTTCGATTGTTTATAGCATTCGCATAAATTTTCAAAATGATTTATCTTAGTTTACTACAAACTAGGAATTTGATGCCTTAATTAGCTCATATGACCATTATTTTTTCCTTGATGATTGTCATTCATTTTATCACTTTCTCATCACCATATCCAATGACATTTGTTTTACATCCCTTGATCTTCATCGTTCAACATCACACTATTCGTATTTTTGTCGAGCAGTTGAGGCACTTCAGCCTTCGTTGATGGTTATGTCAGGTCTTCTTTGTCTCAACGTGAGTGTTTAATATGATAATAAATGTTTTCCCTCACAAGATTCCTATTTTAATTCCCTGCCTCTAATTAAAAATTCATCTTTTCAAATATTTCAGGGTCTTCAAGAGGACCATCATGAATTTTGCGATCTAATTTCTTAATGGTCATATCAGTCTCACCTGGCAAGCCCTGTCACAAATAACAAGGTTTGATGGTTTGATATTCCCTTGCACTTGCTAAGGGGTTCAATGTCGATGGAGACACAACTGTGAGAAGCTCTGAGGGTTTGTTGAAATATGGTATTCATCGAAAAGGTAAGAATGTCAATTGGATGAAAGTAGTGGTTGTGATACATCTTTCTGCCCACAAGCGAGACCTTCCTTTTGTTTTGTAAATTATTCAAGCTCTCATATTTTCTCTTGCACATTAGTTTATATATATTTTAATTGTTTGTATATTTTTAGATGTGAGTCAGGAACAACTACGGTGGTTTCACTAGAAATTTCATTATATGTGACCCCAAACTTCTAGTTATTAGGTTAGGAGTAGGATTAGTTGCATCCTAGTTTTCCCTCTCTTTCACTCATCCCATGCTCATTCTACACTTAATCTTATAGTCTTTCTTGTCTTTTCTTACTTCTGTCATGCATCATGTTTGGTTTAGCTTCTTTTGTTTTACATTTTTTTTTTTGTGTATTTTCCTTTCATGCGTTGAATAAAAATTCACATGAATATACTTTGCTGGCCCGAAAGGAAATATGGAAAAACTTGAAAAGGTAAATAATGACAGTGAAAAATGCTTGGCTTATCTACTGCTTATTCTCTATTTTGGGTTTACACGTCTTAAAGTCAATCATGTCTGAACGGAAAATACAATTTACTCTAGATAGAAATCATTTGGCCAAACTATGAAGCTTGTATATTTATTAAGAACTTCATTCTGCATGCAGCCTTGTATTTAATGGTGTTTCTACCTGTCAACTCAATCGATTAGAGAAAGGAGAAAAACTCTAAAATGAGGACAAAATTTGGTTTTCTTTCAAATCCATTAAACAAGAAACAACCTCTTATGCTCTCAATAAGTCAAGATCCCTCTTCCACCCAAGTAAAATGAATAAGTGTTAATGCATATTCCTATCAAAAATAAAATTAATAAAGGGTGAAAGAAGAGAGAGGCTTCCTGCACAAAGAGGTGAAGCAAGCAACTTCTTTGGGGTATTGTCCAAGCCCATTGGCAGCGAAGTGGTGCTTTTTTCTCTTGAGGTGACTATGTTGGGGTACTATTCAGCCCCGTTGGCAGTGGAGCAACATCGGGGAATGTGATAAAACTATCTATATACTTATTATCATTCTCCACTATTGAAGCATTTGGGTCATGACTAGTCTTATATTGATGTGCTTTAAGATTAGTAAAGGATACAGAGGACTATATCTTTAATCATGGTAAGTGTTAAATTCAAGGTAATCTATATGGTGAACCAATACTTCATGAAGGACTAAGGACTTGCACTTAAGGATGAAACCTGAACAGAGAAGTCGGAGTTCTACCAGTGTGTCGCCAAGTGTTGTCGTTGTGACAACATCATCCAAAAAATTTCATACACTGAATTTTGGAGCCTATTATGGATCTTTC
The DNA here is from genome assembly GCA_034641835.2 of Pinus albicaulis. Lineage (NCBI taxonomy): Eukaryota > Viridiplantae > Streptophyta > Pinopsida > Pinales > Pinaceae > Pinus > Pinus albicaulis. Next base: position 1,463,727,415 of record CM076570.1, read on the forward strand.
GATCGGTCGCTCCATGGTCACTTCTTTGTCAACTGATGCTTTTGATCTCCCTTCTTGGATTGGAAGTGTCGAAGTCACTAGCTCACACATTCTCAATTTGCAACAATTCCATGAGTGCATTCTTTTGTGCAAGCTCGAATAATAATAGCACGGTCCATCAATACTGTGCTTGTGAAATGTCCAATTCATGTTAATATTTAGTGTGCATTGACAACGAAAATTTCTCACATTCTAGCAGCATTTCTATTTCCATTTCGGTGAGTTTTTGAAAACTATCACTTTTGTGCGCCTTTATTTTCGTGAGTGTCGCTTTCATGTTTTTGGTTGTCACTTTCGCTTGCTTTCACCTAATTAGTGTCGCTTTCATATTATATTTTATCTGTAATGTGTTAATTTCACCATCATCACATATCACAAGTTCCATTCACACTTTTATATTTATATCACAAGTGTCGTCTTCTATCATGGGAATTGTTGTTTATCATGCAAAGTGCAGTTTTGGTTTGTTTCAAGGGGAAGGCTTTGTGGTGATGAGTTGTTCTTATCATGCAAACATGTTTTGCACTAAGGGAAATATGTATTCATGTATTTTGGAAGATTTATGTTGTGTCTCCAAGTGTCTAAGTGTGTGATCATAGTCAATTCCTATCATTTTTCTCATCGGTCTTGTTGATCCCACACTTAGCCAAATTTCGGAAAATTTCCTCACTGCTCAATCCCAGCCCCTAAGTCCCACAGCTATGCTAACTTTCACTCAAGCCAAGCAAGAACTATGGATTGTGAAATATGATTCCTCAAGCCTCAGTATTGAGCTCTTGAACTAGGAAATCCATAGGCCTCCTCTTCCTCCCAAAACTGTGTAGTTTTCCCAAGTAGTTGAAAACCCCGCAGCTGAGCTCATTAAGTCAAGAAAATGCGTATTTTGTCTCTCCAATATTTTCTGAACTTCGCATTGTGAAATCTCAAATATCAAGATCCACCCCTGACTGCCTAATATGTTCAATTTCATAGTCACTAAGCCTCTCCCTTGGCCTACCGCTCGATTCCAACTCAATCAATGGATCATCATGTAGCATCTTAGACCAGGAGTTTATCAGACTGATTTTGTCTTGTCATGAGTGGATTGCAGATGAAAAAATTATATCACGCTATGGAAAGATGATGAAGGAAGAGATAGAGAAGGAGGACATGCTAGAAGACACCTAAGGATTTTAGGATATAATATTATCATCAGACAAGAATACGAAGGAACACTAGATTATTCAGGACCATAGGAATACTCCATTATGTTTACAACTCGTTGGAGGGTAGATATGAAGAACAAAGCATATCTCGCATAAATGAAGAAGAATCAAGAAGGACAGCTTATCACTGCCACATCATTATGTCATCAGTGTCATGTGTCATCGCAAACATTGAAAACGATTCCATGTGCTTTCAAGAGGTATTTTCCTCCCTTTGGCAAGATAGAAAAAAAGGTTGTATTTTCGCATGTTGGTTGTCGCAATGTGTTTATAAGCCTATTCTGGTGGTTTTAAGAGGTCATATCTATGTAAATGATTTTTTCTAACCACGTAATTATTTGTCACACTCATTCTCAAAGTTTTAACCCCTATAGCACAAGTGTCTTCATGGTCGTTGCAAAGTGTATCCTTAGTGTTGCACTTGTCCTAACTTGTCCTAAAGTTATCACACAAAGGGAAATAATTTGTTCATGTATCATGGATGATCTATTTTTTTTAGCCTTTAAAGTATTCTAAGTGTGTGATCACAATCAAATTTTTATCACTATTCACACTAATCTCACTCAACCCACACTTAGCCATTTTCGGAAAAACTTCCCGATGATCCGGATCTTGGTGGGAGGCCCCCAAGATCTAAAAAGTTGAAATGGATCTGACAAGATCTGCAAAATTAGAATGCTGGAAAAAAGAGAGTATACAAAGAAAATAAAACCACAAAGAAACTTGTTTTATTAAAACAGAGAATAAGTGTAGAAGCTACATTGTGGCAGACAATCTGTCCTTTTACAAAGTGAGGCTTGTTATTTATAGCCTTTTTTTGAGATATAATACCATGGGTAGATACCACTTACAATACCATGGGTAAATCCCATGTGAGGATGGATACCATGGGTGGATACATACCACGGGTCACTTACAATACCATGGGCGAATAAATATCATGGGTGGATGAATACCATGGGTCGATGCCATTTACAATACCATGGGTAGATTCCATGGGTGGATGGATAACATGGGTAGATGAATACCATGGGTTGATGCCATTTTCCATTCGGATCATTCCTCCCTCCTTAAGAAGAAATGGTCCCCATTGCGTGAAGTTCTGAGAAGCCTTTGTTGAATATGAAGAGCCACTGAAGAGAAGGGTTTTGTGTAGTTAACCCATAACCGTGATGAACGAAGATCCGAGGATAGAGATACCCTGTAATGCTTATGACCAACTGTGATATTGATAGTGTACGAACTAGAAAATGGACTTCGATGAAGTGTGGGTTTGTGGATGAACCAAAACTATAAAAAACGAAGATCCAAGGATAGAGATACCCTATAATGCTTGTGACCAACTGTGTTACTAACAGTGTGCGGCCTAGAAAATGGACTTCGATGAAAATTATTATGTGCGGCTGACCCATAACCGTGATGCTGATTGTTGATGAAATAGCAGGTGCCTACATAGCTTGGGGTGGGAGGGCACGTCTCCAAATAACCCAAGCTGAACGCTGCTATGTTGAAACTAATGAAGGTGAAGCAGGTGCCTACTAAAGCGGGGTGGGAGGGCATGTCTCCAAAGGGAACCCGCTCCGAATGCTGCTCCAGATTTAAAATGTGCATAACTCGGTCAATAAAACTCAGAATATTTATTATAACCTATTAATGATCATTTTGCATCTTCTCATGTGTTTGAAACCATTATTTGTAGATTGTAGACTCTCAGTTTTGCACTAGAACTATCTCATCATCACAAAATTTCTGAAAAAAAATAGTTGATTTTAAATCAACGATAACTCCCACATCCGAACTCCGATTCGACCGATTTTTTTTTTTTAATTTGAGTATTTTTTCGCAAGGTGTTGAGTCCCAAACTTGCATCTTTCCTATACACCCTTCTAGACTTTTTCCATTTACCTGGACCTCCTAATTCATCAACATCATTGCATATTAATCATAAAAGAGCATTTAAAGTGGTTTTTAACTATGTTTTGTGTCTGTTGTTTGAATTAGATTTTTGCTCATTGAGCTGCGGAATCTTGTCACTTTCCGCAGCTGCTTCAACTTTCCACAGCCATTTTGTTAAAGTCTATATTGCAGGTGTCTTCAGGAAAATCAAGCCACATGGGCAAGTTGGAAATGACATGGATATGGACCGAGTCCTATTGGCTTAGTCGAATTCACCAAAGAAGGCCGTGGTCAAAGGTAGTCAAGTGGTGGTCAACCTAAGAGTCCTACGGTGACAGAACTTCGTTTTTCACCACGTGAAGACTTGCGTGGCCGTTCCTAAATATCAGGGGACATATCAACACTTGTGAACTGCTCCATAAGCCGAATCCAACGGCCACCCTCCATAGATTTAATCTTCACGGCAGCCATAATGCTAGATTTCTGGACGTGGTTGTTCACGTGTCTTTTATCAGCGCAAATTGTAGGAAAGTAGTTATGTCATCCTCTGTTATAAATAATGTGTTCTCATACGCATAGTAGCTAGCTTTTGTAATGTAATTTTGCTGTAAAGAAAGCCCACTGTGCCGTGACATTATTTCCTTGTTATGACTGTGTTTTGAATACATGAGAAGACTCTGTTCATAAGCATAATTCGTGGTTGATAGTTGTTCCCCGAGGATTGTGCAGAGGGCCCCTGCACACGTCGAGGTTTTGTTTATTGCTGTATATTTTCATGCTTTATTTCCTTACGTTCATTATGCCATAGTTATTCACGTGTATATATTACATCTCTTATGGTATTAATGTTTTATTTCTGTCCATAATTTTTCATGCTTTATACTGCTGTTAACTGATCAGTGTCTTTGTTCCAGATTACAGTAGGCAGCCCGGGCATTTGCACATAGTTTTACAATAACTAATGACATGGAATCAGTCTTGTCCTTCTGCTGATTTATTTTTCTTAGCTTTTAATTCCAGCACTGTTTTATTTATTTCAGTTTTGTACATTTTCTTTATTAGTTAGATTAGATATTAAATTGCTCATGTCATTATCAGTTACCTCCGAAAGCCATAGTGAGACTAATAGTGAGGGATTGAAGTATGATTGTGTAATTTGATATTAGTTTATTTTTCTGCAAATTATATATCAGATTGCTCAAGTTTTTTATGATTACCTCCGAAAGCCATAGCCAGACTAATGGTGAGGGGTCAGAATATGAGTTGATGTAATTTGATTTTAGCTTTACTTTGCTTGCAATTCTTGGATTTCTTTGAGCACAGTTTCTTTTGTATTTAGATAGCAGCAAGGGTAATGGGTTTCATGATCAATAGTTCACTATTTGTTTGACTAGTATAGTGGCACATTTTCATTTTCTTTTAGGAATTAATTTTGTCATTGTATGTTTTAAAACCCTTTTGAAGTTTGAAGTTTGGGAAATCATTATAAAGGACATCATTGCCTTGAACATTTATATCCATACTTTTCTTTTAGAATTTCCATCTCACATTAGGAAACCAACCAAGATAAAAACCCCCAAGATAAATAAAAATCCCAAAAACGACAAAAAGTAAGAGATAGGTTATCTTGCACATATAGTGTGCCACACTTCATCAGCTTACGAATCCCAGATTGAAAAATTAATGTAGCAATTTAGGACACACTAAATTGACCAAAAATTTTGGCGCCGTTGTCGGGGAAGTGTAACTAGGTAGCCAATTTCTTTTTTAAAAAAAAACAATAAAAAAAAGGAAAAAATTGATAACTTCTTGAAGTATGCTCTCCTCTTGCACCTAGTGTGATCTGGAGGATCAGAAAAGAGAGTTATTGGTTCAATAATTTCTTAAGTTTACTCTCTTCTTGCACCTAGTGTGACCTGGAAGATCAGAAAGAGAATTATTAGCCCAACTTAAAAATAAAAAAAATGACATGCATAGAGCAAGAGATTCTAGGGGAAGGTTTATAGCTAGAGCCAAGAGTTCGATTTTCACAACTCCATCTTCTTCAAGGCATAGACAAGATTCACCACCATCTACCCCTAGCCTTAAGATTCTTGGAATTCAAGGAGCAACTGAATTAGAGGATTCTCTTACACCATCTACCAAATCTCATTTAGAAGAAGACCCTTTCTTTACTTCTACAGGAGAGTATATTGTAATTAAAGAAGTAGAATCACCTGAAGAAGAAAAGGAAGAAACTCCCTCTCATCCTCCCTTGATAGAAGAACCATAGGAATCTGAAGAAACTATCATGACAGAGGAAGTAGTAGATGGATTCGGAGGTAGAGGTAGAGGTAGAGGAGGAGGAAATAATGGAGGCAACAATGGTGGAGGTGGAGTTAATAATGGAAGAAATAGGGAAGGAGACAACTCGTTTGGATTCCCTATAGTCGATGAGGAAATTCATACAATGATGAAAAACATCTCACCATCTATCCTCCCCAAATTTTATGGATTGCGAAGTGAGGATCCCGAAACATTTCTGTTTGAGTTTGAAGTCGTGTGCCGAACCTATGACTATATGAAAGACTCTCAAAAACTCAAATTGTTTCCTTCAACATTGAAGGGAGCCGCTTTGAAATGGTTCATGGGATTAGTCACCCAATCTATTAGGACTTGGAATGATATGAAACAAACATTTTTGAATAGATACCTGGACTATTGCATGCCCACCAATCACAAGGATGAGGTATTCAAAATGGTGCAAAAAGAAGATGAAAATTTGGAGGATTTACTTGAAATATTTCAATACAACTTAAAAAGAGAAAAGATGAGCAACTTAGATGAGGAAACTTTGAAAGCCCTTCTATTAAAATCCATCAGAGATGAATGGATAGATATTTTAAACATGATGGGGAAAGGAGACATTTCTCAACTTCCACTTCATGACATAACAGAACTATGTGTCCATCTCTCAAGGGAAAAATCTAAAACGGGAAAAGGGCCTAGAGATCCTTCTCTTATCAGGGCAAACAATCTGCAACTGGATCAGTAAGTAGGGCAGAGATTGGAAATATGCTTGATGAATTCAAAACTGATATCTTAGGGAGCCTTAGTGAACAACTAGACACCCTTAAAATTCAAAACAAGTAGAAAGCAGAAACTGATGCTCTAGCCATCTTTTGTCCGAAATGTAGGAAGAAACATGCTTTAAGGGAATGTCCCTTGGATGCAAAAGTTGTAGAAACATGTATGACTTGCTCAGAGAATCATGAGACCAAGGATTGTCCTTCAATTCCTAGACTCAAAGCTGTCTTTCAAGAAGATCCAAATTCAGTAGAATCTCTCTGTTTTGTTGCAAGAAGACCTTGGCAAGGGCAACAAACTCAAGGGTTTAACAACCCTATGAATTTTCAACCCCCACCAAATTGGAATCCTTGGCAACAACCTTGGCCCCAACCTCAAAATTCATATCAGTCATGGGTACAAGGTATGCAAAATCCTTATGGGAGATTTTCTCAATTTTATCAATATCCTCCATCTTTTCAAAATCAAAAAGCTCCACAAATTCCAAACCCAAATCTACAACTTCCATTGCCATTTCCACAACAACAACCTTCTCAAAAAAATCCAAATCCTCAATTCATGCTTCCATTCCAACAAAAGACAAATCAACTTCCAACTCAGCCATTTCCAAATCCTAACAATAAAAATCCTCAGAATACTTACATGATAGAAGGACAACAATTTCCTACCTATATGATTGTTCCTCTCAATGATGTACAACTCAAGTCTGGTAGAGTTTTAGAAAAACCTTCTATAGATGTCCAAGAGCAAGATACCTCTAAGAAGGACTCTCTTAAAATCAATAAGGGTTCTAAGGAAGCATCTCTTCAAAACTAAAACATTCAAAAAGAGAAAGAAAATTTAACCCCCACAACTCCTATAGTTGAGCAACCTGCATCTTCATCCACACCTCCTTTCCCTGAAAGATTACAAATTGATAAAGGGGTGGAAAAACAAATCTTGTTTCCTAACTATGATTTTCTAGATGAATTAAAGAATGTTTGTATCAAGATTCCCTTGCTACAAGCCATTAGAGAGATTCATATTCTAGCAAAAACAATAAAGGAGTTGAGTCTCAAAAGACCAGGAAGGAAACCAAGAGATACAAGAAGAATCCACCTAGTAGGAAAAATTGCAGATATCATGATGGGAAAAATTACCATGCAGAAGTATGTAGATCCAGGTAGTCCAATTGTCAAGACACATATAAATGGGATAGAAATTCCAAACACATTTATTGACTTAGGGGCTGCTATCAACATTATGAGTAGACAGACTATGGAACAGCTAAAAATTCCTAATCTTCTTTTTACACCTACTTTACTGCAACTTGCAGATCGATCAATTATCAAACCAGATGGTGTATTAGAAGATATTTCAGTCTCCTTAGATTCTTGGGAATATCTAGTAGATTTTATGATTTTGACTCCCAAGAGTAATCTAGGAGGGCACCCACTTATCTTAGGAAGACCTTGGCTAGCCATAGCTGATGCTTTAATTAGTTGTAGATCTCGGGATATGTACATTTCTAATGGTAATTTGACAAAGAAATTCAATTTGTATCCTCTAGCAAAAGAAATAACAGAAGTAGGAGACAATGAATGGGTTGATGATGAGGATATTATACAACCTGTCTTTACCATTTCTGAAATCAGTGAGGATAGTCAAATTCTGAACACATTAGAAAATTTTGAGACATCTTCAGAATATGACCCCACACAATTTCAGTTCGAATCTGACATTGAATATTTATCATCAAGACAAATGTCTCTTTACTCTATGGAAGAGTTCGGTAGTTCTACCATTGAGATTTTTCCAGGAAGAACTAACCAAAATCTTGCAAAAACATTCTACTGCATTTGCATGGAAGTATACTGATATGAAAGGTATTGATCCTAAGACTTGCATCCATCATATCTATATTGAGGAAAACAGTAAACCAATCAAACAACCTCATAGAAGGATGAATCCAAACCTTAGGGAGATAGTGAAAGAAGAGCTCCAAAAACTACTCAATGTAAACTTCATTTATCCAATTTCAGACAGCCGATGGGTTTCTCCTTTGGTTATAATACCTAAAAAGAATGGTAAATGGAGGGTATGCATTGATTACAGGGAATTGAACAAAGCAACTTTGAAGGATCACTTTCCTTTGCCTTTTATCGATCAGGTATTAGATACATTAGCAGGAAAAAAGTACTTTTCATTTTTGGATGATTTTAGTGGCTATAATCAAATTCAGGTAGCACCTGAAGATCAAGATAAGACCACATTTACCTGTCCATTGGGGACTTTTTCCTATCGAGTTTTTCCTTTTGGGTTATGTAATGCACCCGCAACATTCAAAAGAGCAGTACTAGGAAATTTTTTTGATCTAATCCATGATTGTGTAGAGGTTTATATGGATGATTTTATAGTTTATGGTAATTCATTTGAAGAGGCATTAGAAAATTTGGAAAAAGTAAAGAAACAAAGCTTTCATTAAGCCATGAAAAATGCTTTATGATGTTTACTGAAGGTATTGTTTTGGGGCATCATATTTCAAGAGATGGGATTAAGGTTGATAGATCAAAAGTTGAAGTCATCTCCAAGTTGCCTATTCCAAATTGTCAAAGAGATGTTAGAAGTTTTCTAGGATTTACTGGATACTATAGAAGATTTATAAAAAACTTCACTAAAATAGCATCTCCACTCTTCAAACTGCTTACAAAAGACTGTGAATTCAAATGGGATCCTGATTGTCAATCAGCCTTTTGAAATTTTGAAAACAAAGAATATTTGAAGCACCTATCTTGAGAGGACCAAATTGGAAACTCCCCTTTCCATATTTCTACGAGATACTTGAGATCTGACTCTAGGAGAAGTGTGTTAGGGTCAAAAGGATTTAGTTCCTTATGCCATTTACTATACAGTAAAAATTTGACTTCGAGTTGAACTATGCTCTAGCACAGAAAAGAGATTTTTAGAGTACGTTGTTCATGCAATCAATAAGTTTAGACATTATATAACGAGGCTATGAAACTTTTATTCATATTGATCATTAACGATTAGATATCTAATGAAAAAACTTTGTTACTAATGGCGAGTGACGAAGATGGCTCCTACTTTTGCGAGGGAATTAAATATTACTTTGTGTTGGATAGACTGAGGAAACAAAATACGGTAGCTGATGTTCTTGTGCTAGGATTCGAATACTAAAGAAGATTCTCTGACAGAGGATAAGTTTACTGATGAATACTTGTTTTGCGGTAACTACTAAGAACCCCTTGGTATCACGAGATATTGCTAACTATTTGGTTACGAGGAAACTACCTCCACATTTTATTTCCAAGTGAAAGAAGAAAGATTATTCGGGAAATTTCAAAGGAAATATTCATGGATTTTTAACGAATTGTTTTAAAACGAGGGGCCGGATCTTGTGATCGAGAAGATGTGTCAAGGAGGATGAAATACGAGTATCACTCAGAGCATGTCATGATGAACCATCGCAGAAGCGGACACTTTGCTTTGACAAGGGACGGCTATAAAATCCTCTCTTTAGGATATTGTTGGCCTTCCCTCTTCAGATGCAAAACAATATGTCAAGGTGTGTGAGTTGCCAAAGAGTAGGGAAACCTACCCTTTCGAATGAAATGCCATTGCAACTAAGGTACTCATTGAACCCTTTGAAAAATGGGCTTTAGATTTCATTGGACCTATTAATCCACCATCTAAGCAAAAAGAATTATATATTGGTTTGTATTGATTATGTTACTAAATGGGTGGAAGCCAAAGCATTGAGTGTCTGCATTTCATGAAAGAAATCGAGTTTGTTAATTTTCTTTATGAGGGATATTTTCTACTCGCTTTGGTGTTCCAAGGGGAAATTGTGACGAGATCCCGGGGAAGCCAATTCATCCAACCTAGTGGAGAAGGCTGATGGAAGATGATGCGAGTGTGAGAACAAACTATTTCTTATACGGATGAGATGGTATGTAGGGGCATTCACCGAGATGTTTCACCTTTACGTAAAGGAAAGGATGAATCCCGGAGAGCTACACGGCCCTCTACGGACTACTGCCTAAAGAAATAATATGTAATCACCAATATGTGAATCAATGAAAGTATTGTATTTTTAAGTTCAAAGTATTCATTGATGCTTTGTTTTTATGTGTGAATAAACAAGAATATATGTTACGCAATTGAAGTGTAGAGGTTTGATGATAAAATAACAAGTTTGTGTTTCTTTGTATAAACTTGTTTGGGAAAAAGAAACATGCTTATGAAAATTTCTTGCATTTAAACTATCGAGAATGCTGAAAATAACATGACCAAAATATCACGAGTGACGAGCGGATACTTGTTTAAGCGGTTCACCCCTCTCTTGGGCTACCTCAGCCGAGTCCAAAAAGCCTCACAATTAGGCTCGAGTCCTCCTTTGATTAAATGCTTAAAATGAGATTACATCTGTAATAAAAAGCCTCTAATGGAAAAATAGTACTAAAATAGACTCATAAGATCCAAATCGGTCTAAAATGACTACAAAATCACCTCCATTGGATGAAGGTAGTCCAATGCGGCTCTCTCTTTCCCTTCAGGCCACTGATGGCTCCACGATCAAAAGCCATTTGTAAAATTCCGCAGAGGAAAGAATGCCTGCGGTGGTCTACGAAAACACTTCCAACAGCTCCATAATGATCTCTACACCCAAAATCAAAAAAAAATTCGTCTCCAAAGACCTCTCCTAGCCAAAGTTATGGCACTTTTACTCCAACTACTAGTTACACTAAACAAACTCCAGCTAAAACTGGAGACACCGCCAGATAGGGTCGAACAAATTAGGGGCGGCCGCTAAAAATAGGGGAGTCCACCAAAGGCGTGGGGGCTGAAGGGATAAGGCCTTATCCATAAGACCGAAACTTTGGCGGCTGTTTGTTTGAACGATCTTGCGAGTTTTATGCGAATGTTTTAATGTTTACAACCCATATAATAAATGGACCCCGCTCCAAGTGCTATTTCCACGGGACCCATTCCCGAATGCATTGCGTGCCCCAGACCGATTTTCTACACCTTTGGTTCTCGGACACAGGTTTTATGCGGAGGGCTGCGCCCATAGAAGTGCAGCCCCCTTTCGGGCAGCCCATCCAGCATCAAACAATAAATATGAATGCGTTGCATTGTTTAAACAAGAATTAAAACCATGGTCCAACGGTTAGATTTAGCTGATTTCGGGTTGCCTCGCTTCGTGACCCATGTTCAAACCTCACCGCTGCCACATAAAAACTTTTAAACGCATTTTTCCAATCCGCCTTGGGGGCCCACGTGGCGCCCGATGATAGGCTGCCAGCGGAATATTCTCCAGAATATTTTGTGGAATATTCCATGGAATATTCCGTGGAATATTACGTGGAATTTTTTTTTTTAATAAAATTTTTCATGAAGTCAAATTTGGCATTTTTAATTGAAATTAGCGGATCTTTAAACTTGAATAACTTCTGCATACGACATCGGATTTGAGTGTCGTTCGCGGTGTTGGGATCATTTCGCCGAACACTTTCCAGTCGATCTATTTTGGAGCCATTCTGAGAAACTTCATTTTTGAGCATTTTCTTCAGAGACTTGATCTCTGATCACACCTCCAAAATGGGAAGCTTTTGGACCCTCAAAAAGCTTTCAATTACCTGTTAAGAAGGTGAGGATACTGACCTCCTCACGTGTTCCAACTCCATCCACTTTGCTTTGCTTGGTTTATCGCACTTTAAACCAACTCTTAGATACTCAACATCTCCCCTCCTTGAAGTGCGTGTCCTTACGTCAAGGATTGCATCTTCTTTCAACTCATCCAAAAGTCGGCGAGAAATCTTCTATGGATGGTAGGCGAACATGATTTTCGAATCATCAATAAGAGGAGGTTCATACAAACGTAAATTTTTCCACATTAACAGCATGAATACATTTGCATGCATGAAGGAGAAAATCTAGTTGAAAGGCATTATTTCCAACTTGTTTAAGGATTTTGAATGGACCATAATGAATATGGCTCGACTTTTTTACCTTCTCCTTGCATTCTATCCTTACTTATATGCGAAGCATACCTCATCTCCTTCCTAGAAACTTGTGATCAATTCTATGTTTATCATGTCTTTCTTTGTACTTGCCTTGACTCTTTTTCAAAGTTTGTTCTTGAACTTACTTTGATGAATGAGTTGAATTCTTTCAATAGAACATCCCAGAGCTTTGTCAACGTCACTATGCCCATCAGTAGCAATATCTTTCTCAAGAATGAAGTCCAATGGTGACTTAGGCAAATATCCAAAACGAAGCTTCAAATGGCGAAGTATTTGTAGAAGAGTGTTTGGCCCGCGATGTAACGACATCTTTGAATGTAATGCTACACACAATTCTCATCCCCAAAGCTTGGGATGCTTGCAATGACCCTCTCAAAAGATGCACTAATGGTTCTCGTTCACTACCTCTGTTTAGCCCATCGTTTTGCGAATGGAAAGCCGGTACTCTTCTTCAACTTGGTGTGCCATCATCTTCCATAGATTGGACCAAAAATTCCCAACAAATGCAGAATCCACTGTCACTAACAATAGAAGTAGGCAAGCCATAATGAACCCATACATGTTGAAAATATAATTCGGCGAGTTTGTTTCGGCGAGTTATATTTTTCTTACATGGCATAAGAATACACATCTTGCTGAAATGATCAACTACTACAAAAAGATAATCATGTTGCTTTCTAGATAATGGTAATCCCCCCAACAAAATCCATAGAAACACTTTCCCATGGTCTAGCAAGATGCACGGCAATGGCGTGTATCTAATCCAAGCTTCCTATTGCCACAGGCTTGCTTGTAGCACATAATGAACAACCTCTAATGAAACGTGTAACAACTATCTATCTACCATGTGAGGCCAATAACAATACCTCTGCAGATGTGCCATAGTTTTTCTTACAGAAATGACTAGCAATAAGAGAGAATGAGCTTCTCTCATCATGCTTAATCTCTCTCCCTATGGTATACATAACTTTCCCAAATGAAAACAGCAAATTTTTATGCAAATGATAATCATTCTCCTCAACATGATTCCCTTTACTCAAGTTAGCATACACCTCTTTAAAATCTTCATACGATGCACTCTTGTTCTATGTAGCTTTCATGCACTAATAGAATCATTCTTAAGCAAAATAATAGCACTAATAATAGGCCTTGAAAGCTATATCAGCAACTTTATGTGTTAATACCTTTCTTGTACCTTATTACCAAGTGAAATTGTTGTAGGAAACCCATCCATACTGAAATGCTGCGTGGCTACTTCGTAATTTAGCTTTCACGTACAAATACTGCGTAAAGAAGGTGATGGTCGGTATGCACAATTGTTTCTTTGCCCATCAAATAGTGCTTCCCACTTTTGACACACTTTGTACCAACGCATACAACTCCTTATCATATGTAGGATTAATTCTACATGACACCATTAAATGTCTCGAGAATAGATAAGCGATAGGCTTACCATGCTTTGTAAGAGAGCTGCACCCATGGCATAATCACTAGCATGCGATACCGAATCTCGAATGGTTGTCTCAAATGCTGGTAATGCAAGAACCCGGAGCTGAGAGCTGATCTTTTCTTTCAAAGATTCAGAAAGCTTTTTGTTGCTTACTTCCCCATTGAAGAGAGAAGCATCTTGCTTCACACTTGTCCTTTGCATGCATAGGAGTCGCTATGTGCGGAGATAGTTAGCAATAAACTTTCTCCAATACTTGTCATTTGCCACCCAAAAAAACTTCTTACTACTCTGTAATGGACTTGGGAGTAGGCCAATTCACAATAGCTTCTACTTTGGAAGGATCAATTCTCAAAGCGCCTCCACCTACTATGTGTCCCCAAATAAACCAAAGAAGTCTTTCCAAATTCACACTTTGACATCTTAAGAAATAACCGATTTTTCTTCAAAAACATCAGAAATGCCTTTCACTCGACATGCATGACATGATCTTCTCTTGTCTTGCTAAAAAATCAAGATGTCATCTAAGTATACAATAACAAAATCATCAAAGAAAGGACGTAAGACATCATCCATTACCCGCATGAAAGTTGCGGGTGCATTGCATAAACCAAACGGCATCACGAAGCCACTCAAAGAGTCGTTGTTTGGTTTTAAAGTTGTCTTCCAAATGTCACTTTCTTCAACTCTTACTTGATGATAACCACTTCTTAAGTCTAACTTAGTGAAATATCTTGCATCTTTCGGGCGATCTAACAAATCATCTATTCTTGGAAGTGGGTAACTTGATTCTTTACCGTTATCTTGTTCAAAGCTGCTGAAGTCAACACACATACGCCAAGTTCCATCTTTCTTGAATCAACACTATAGGTGACCCACATGGCGAAGTGCTTGGCCTTATGAAACCCTTGTCCAACAACTCTTTCATCTGCTTCTTTATTTTCGACATTCTCCATAGCGGATACATGCGATACATGCCAATGTTAGGGAAGAGGACAATCTAGATGTCAAATGGATTTCATGCACGAATCTCCCTGAGGAGGCAAACTGACTGGCTCTCGAAACATCTCATGATGTGCATCAACTACATCATATAAATCAGATTTACCCAGCTTTGCATCACAATTTTCAAATGACTCATGATTCACATCAACCTTTGGCTTGACCACTAAGAAGTACAAAACTCTTGCTTGAATTGACTAGCCTTTTTTACACTGCGTCTGCATTTACCATTGCAACATTTGTCTTCTTCACTGATGAGCTGCTGACAATAAACTCCTTACCATCTTTTGAAAAGATGATATTTGTTTTCATGGCGATAGAAAATGCAGCTTTCTGTCAAACAAGTAAATGAGACTTCCCAAAACAATACCGGATATATCAAGTGGAACCACATCAGGTTCCATTGTGTCAATATGATGTGCGATTATTTGTTTCAAAAGCATGACCTATGCACTTCCTTGAAGACTTGCTAGTTAGCATCCTTGCATATCCATCCAAGTGGATAAGGCTTGATGTGGAATGGTCTCAAGATTTAAGATTGTGACCAAATCTTGAGATATGAGGTTAGCTTGTGAAGCCCACTATCAAATAGTGTGTCCAATTTTTCATTTATGTTTTGCAACTACCCTCACATGGAGCAGTTCAATTCTTTCTTCCTCATTAGGAGCTTGTGTATGTGAGTTTGAAGAACTAGCACTTGCTTGAGTTTCAATTTCCTTCCCTTTCAAACTTTTCAAACCCATGGCTGCAATTTTGTTTACGTCACCTAAATCATCACATAAATCTTGTGGTGTAGTTGTAGTAAGTTGCACATTTTTCTTCTTTCCCTTGTTTTTGTTAAATGGTTTCTTTTTTCGAATGAAGTTTCCATCAGTTTTTTCTCTTCATGTGCCACTACTTTTGAACTCAATGTTTTACAAATGACCTTTTCACCCTCTTGTTTGATAGATGCATTTTTCTTGCCTTTTCCTTTGTTTTTCTCTTTGTTCTTTTCCTTTGAAAGACTTGTTTCCTACCCTCATCCAAGAGTATTCTTTTCCTCTAGCTTCTGATAATGACCTTTGTAGCACGCATACGAGACTTCATCTAAGCTTGTAGAAGTTGAACATTAGGATAGTATGTTTAAGGTAATTTGAGCAAACCACCTATGTATTTCAATAAGGTGTCCTTGACTTTGTAAGTCTACCCCAAGTAGAAGTGCTCTCCTTCTAAATTCTTGAGTATAATCTTGCACATTTTGACCCTTGAGTTGCCTAAAATCTTTACTTGATTCATGATGGCTTTCTACGAATATGAGCAAGAGGATAAAATTGTTTCTTAATGGCCGTAATAAACTCATTCCATGTTAGAGTTATCTTACCATACTTTTTAATCTCCTCTCTAGTCTTGGCTTCCCACCAAACCAAAGTACGCTCCATCCATTCTCAAAGAGAGCTAATTGAATTTTAGTGTCATCATCATGTAAGTTACGGATTCTTAGATAGACTTCCCGGATGTCTTATCCAATTATCCAATTTCTCTGCATTAACATCACCATTAAACATTGGCAACTCAAACTAAACACATCGAAGCTTCAACAAAGGATTTTTAAAAGAGGTTTTGTTTGAGATTGTGAGTGATTTTCGAGAAGTTGAAGAGGATGATGTGGAGGATGAGGATGATGATGGAGATGGTGGATCACCATTCTCCCTCCATTCCCTTTGCTTAGACTCATCTTTGTCTTTCTTTCCTCATGAAGAATCTCCTTCTTCTCTTTGGTTCCCTAGACCACTTTTCCAGCAATCCTATCATTTCTCTCCTGAGTATAGGGATTCTAACCATCTCAGTCAAATCCAAGAAAGCTTTTCTAAAGACTCTTTCTTCTTCCTTGGGATCCATTTCCTCATGTACTTCTCCCTTCTACTGGATGACATGCTTGTAGCTGATTCAAAGGCTACGGGGATGAAATGGGAAGGTGGGATGTAATGGCACTCCTAGCCCTCCTTGGTTGAGGATTAACTTGTTCTCCTAACAGATTGACCTTCCCCTCTTTGCGGTTTCGATCTAGTAAGCATCAAATTTTGCAAACTAATACAATTTACTTGCACTAAATTTCACAATCTCTTAAGAAAAACCTTCGAGCTCCCGATACCAACCTAATCCGAAATTGTGAGAACAAACTATTTCTTATACTGAGAGATGGAGTTTGTGGGGCATTCACCGAGATGTTTCACCTTTCTAGGAAAAGGATGAATCCGGAGGCTACCTGTCCCTTCTACAGACTCTGCCTAAAGAAATAAAATGTAATCACTAATGATCTTGATCAATGAAAGTATTTTTTTTTAAGTTCAAAGTATTCATTGATATGTTTTTATGTGTGAATAAGCAAGAATATATGTTCTGCAATTGAAGTGTAGAGGTTTGATGATAAAATAACAAGTTTTGTTTACTGTATAAACTTGTTTGGGAAAAGCATGCTTATGAAAATTTACTGTTTAAACTATCAGAATCTGAAAATAAACAGCCAAAATATACAGAGTGACAGCAGATACTTGTTTAAGCGGTTCACCCCTCTCTTGGGCTACCTCCGCTGGGTCCAAAAGCCTCTAATTAGGCTCAGTCCTCCTTTGATTAAATGCTTAAAATGAGATTACATCTGTATAAAAGCCTCTAATGGAAAAATAGACTGCTAAAACAGACTCAGAAGATCCAAATCAGTCTAAAATGACTACAAAATCATCTCCATTGGATGAAGGTAGTCCAATGCAGCTCTCTTTCCCTTAGGCCCTGATGGCTCCACGATCAAAAGCGCTGTAAAATTAGCAGAAATAATGCCCTGGTGGCTCTGCAAACACTTCCAACAGCTCCAGAATGATCTTTACACCCAAAATCAAAAACAAATTCGTCTCCAAAGACCTCTCCTAGCCAAAGTTATGGCACTTTTACTCCAACTACTAGTTACACTAAACAAACTCCAGCTAAAATTGGAGACACCGCCAGATAGGTCCGACAAATTAGGGGCGGCCGCTAAAAATAGGGAGTCCACCAAAACGTGGGGACTGAAGGGATAAGGCCTTATCCATAAGACCGAAACTTTGGCGCTGTTTGTTTGAACGATCTTGAGTTTTATGCGGATGTTTTAATGTTTCAACCATATAATAAATGGACCCCGCTCCAAGTGCTATTTCCACGGGACCATTCCCGAATGCATTGCGCGCCCAACCGTTTACACCTTTGGTTCTCGGACCTGGGTTTTATGCAGAGGGGGCTGGCCCTTAGGGGCTGGCCCCCTTTCGGGCCCCGCCCATCCAACATCAAACAATAAATATGAATGCGTTGCATTGTTTAAACAAGAATTAAACCGTGGTCCAACGGTTAGACCGTTGGGTTGCCTCCGCCGTGACCCATGTTCAAACCTCACCACTGCCACATAAAAACTTTTAAACGCATTTTTCCAATCCTCCTTGGGGGCCCACGTGGCGGCCTCCGAGCTAGCCACGTGGCGCCCAATGATAGGCTGCCAGCGGAATATTCTCCAGAATATTTTGTGGAATATTTCATGGAATATTCCTAGAATATTCTGTGGAATATTTTTTTTTTAATAAAATTTTTCATGAAGTCAAATTTGGCATTTTTAATTGAAATTGGCGGATCTTTAAACTTGAATAAATTCTGCATACGACATCGGATTTGAGTGCCGTTCGCGGCGTTGGGATCGTTTCGCCGAACACTTTCCATTCGATCTATTTTGGAGCCATTCTGAGCAACTTCATTTTTGAGCATTTTTCTTCAAGAGACTTGATATCCTGATCAGAAGAATACAAAATCAAGCACAGAAGATCTACTCCTTACCATCCGCAAGCAAATGGTCAAGTGGAGTCTACAAACAAAGTTCTCGAAAGTATCATCACCAAAACTGTTCATCTACATAGAAGAGATTGGGCAGAAAGGCTTTCTGAAGCCTTGTGGGCCTACAGAACTACATGGAGAAATACAACAGGACATTCTCCCTATGAACTTGTTTATGGGAAAGAAGTCCTGCTCCCCATAGAGTTCCAAGTCAAAACCTTCAAGATGGCAGTTCAGTTGGGGATGGATCTATCAGAAGCCCAAAAGCATAGAATGGAGCAGTTGAATGAGCTAGATGAGATCAGACAAGAGGCAATTCTAAGAACTGATCTAATTCAATATCAAAGAGCTAAATGGCATGACAAATACATCAAAGAGAAGAAGTTTCAAGAAGGAGATTGGGCATTGCTATTTGATTCCAAGTTTAAATATTTTAAAGGAAAATTTCAGACTCATTGGCTTGGGCCATATGAGATTGACAAGATATTTAGCAATGGAGCGGTAAGAATCAAGACCATTGATGAATCTCAAACTCCTCTTATTGTGAATGGCCACAGATTAAAGATCTATCATAAGCCACTCTCAAAAGAGGAATTTTTCAAAATGTTTCAAGATAATTCTGCAATAAGGCTGGTGAAGAAGAATCCTTCTTCTCCACCAGCCTAGCCTTTGTTCTTTTTAGTTTTTAAAAAAAAAAAAATTATATAAGCCTGAAAACCAATCACTGATTGGCAATCTTATACAGAAAATGTAGGCTGAAAATCAGGAACACCTGACACCCTATATTTTCCAAAAAATTCTCTCTCTCTCTCATTTCACAAGTTTTATGACAACCCACTCCATTTCATTCCACTGCATTCCACTTCATTCCACTCCACTTCATTTCATTTCACTACATTTCATCTATTTCATTTCATTTCACCAATAAAAAATTTCTTTCATGACCATTTTCATTCAGTCAGTTATCATCTATCCATCTCCATTCACCCAAATAATTGTTGTGTTAGTTTCTGCAGCTGACACCAGTTTCCGCAACCAGAAGCAGTTTTTGCAGCCACCACTCTGTTTTTCAAAAATTTACAGTCAGATGTTAGTTCAACAATCATGAAATCAAATGCAGGTATGAGGACATATTATGAATATATGAGGCATTCAAAAGCATCAACGAGGAGAAACTGATTGAAGACTAATGAAAAATGGCAAGAATTCCAAGGTATGAGTATAAATTTATTTCAAATGGCATTCAAGCACATTTTTACATAGTTATAAACCATAGCTCCATTATATGCAATGATTGCGTTGATAACTCCATAACCGTTCCATGATCTCTATATGATTCCCCCACAATCCTTGCATTCATTTTTAAACGGCCTCATAATCAGGCCTCCGGTCTTCGCTAGTGTTCGGCTATACTTTGATACTCCACCTGTAATTATGGAACGTGGTTGATTTGACTACGGCTTCTCTCAGCTGCACAAAATTTGTAGTTGTTTCATAAACGTGCTTGCGTCTACTCTGCAGCCACCCAATTTTAAATACTGTCAAATGCACTTTACTCCCCCTACTGTTCTATTGACCTCACGGCTACATTTCCACCGTGCTCACATAAGCCTTCACCCCATTTTGTTCTCTGTTCCGCTTCATTCCGTGTACCTTGTAGAAATTAGCTGAATAAATCACTTATTCAATGAAGATTAACCCGATCATACATCAATTTCGAATTGCATGCATAACACATAACCTTCTTCTACAATTAATTGTCACATGCGGAAATAATAGAAGCGATCGCACATCAAATCAATCACACATTAACTCAGTATGTATGGGGAAAGCCTATAGCTGAAAACCCCGCAGCTATTGTGTATATTATAATGGAGAAATCATGTAACAATCATAGTACAAAAACTCTTTACAAGCTCTCATGCACTGCCTCCCATGCTACACACTATCAAGCTAGATCTAGCAAATCACTTGCTCCAATCCTTAGCCACTTGATAGCCAACCTTGATTGCGTATTTCAAAGCTATGGGATGGCCTCTTTATATAGATAAACCACCAGCCTAAACTTTGCAATACTCTTAGCTTACTCCACCTATCTATGTGTTGCAAATAGCAACAGTATAGTTACAACTGATAGCTAACTCTACCCTTTCATCTATCTCTTTCACTGGTCTTCACTGAACTGATCATGCACTGTAGTGAACTGAAGTGTTCTTGAGTTGACTTATGAGTTAATATTTAGTAAATTAAATATTATTTAATTTACTCCACTCATATCTAATTGATTAGTTAGTTTAACTAATCTCAACTAGTTCAACTGAAATAAATAGAACACAACTCCACTATTTGTCCCGTTAACTCCTCCAAAACTTCTGCCACTGAAGTCTAACTGAAGCCAACCATGCAAGATGCCATCAAACCCTAGGAAACACGTGATTCCTTGTGTCAGTTGCATGAGCCACCTCCATGACTCAAACTGAAGTGCGCCAAGAGAGTAAACTGCTGTTTATAGTCAAAATATTATTAAGGGTAAATAATATTTGACTTCCATATTTTTAGGAGATCAGTCTAAAAATAGCCTGGGTCCTAAAAATAAGGTCTCATCTATTTTTACCGACATGTCGCATCCATCAAGAATCTCCAAGTAGAATTCCCAAATTATGCTCCGTATGTCTAAAAATAGACATAGTCTAAAAAAAGACTTTGCGCCAGAATTTGCCTGCGGGCCCACTTAGTGAAGGCGACTTCATTTCACTAAGCTCCATCATCTTGCTGCATTCTCAACACTCCCTCTCAGTAAGATATGGATTATCTGCAACCCCTATCCTGCCTCTGTGGAATTCGAACTTGCTCCTGGTGAGCGCCTTCGTCAGGATGTCGGCATCCTGATCCTCCGTGGGAACATATGAAAGCATCACGATTCTCCGCTGAACACAATCTCTGATATGATGGTACCTGATGTCGATATGTTTGGACCTATCATGAAATCCTGGATTAGCCGAGAGCTTGATGCAGCTCTGGTTATCACAGTAGATCACTGTAGGCTCCAAATGCAACCTGAACAAACCTGCGAGGATCTTCCTCATCCAAATAGCCTCACATACAGCCAAGCTTGCTGCCATGTACTCGGCCTCTGCTGAACTGAGTGCCACGGATCTCTGCTTCCTGCTGTACCAGGAAACTGCTGTCGACCCAATGCTGAAAACTCCTCCAGAAGTGCTCTTCCGGTCTGTTGGGCTCCCTGCCCAATCTGCATCAGTGAAACCCGAAAGTTTCACTCCATCCTCCTGTCTGTACCATAGACCATATCCCGATGTGCCTCTGATATAGCGCAATACATGCTTGCCCGCCTTCCAAAAGAGCTTGGTAGGCTTAACCATAGCTCGCGAAAGCTGGTTAACTGCATAGCATATATCGGGTCGAGTATTGACCAGATACATCAACGACCCCACCAACTGTCGATAGACAGTGGCATCCACTACCTCCTCCGAAGTAGCATCTCCCGTCCTCCATCCACCAGGAAGAGGGGTATCAACAGGCTTGCAGCCTTGCATGTTGAACCTCTCCAGAATCTCCCGGGCATACTTGCCCTGAGAAACAAACAGTCCTCCACTGCGCTGCCAAATCTCCAATCCCAGGAAATAATGAAGGATGCCCAGGTCCTTCATCTCAAACTCTCGTGCAAGATCCTCCTTGCATGAAAGTATCAACTGCTCGTCGCCAGTCAAAATCAGATCATCTACATACAGTACGATGATCAACGGCTTCCCCTCCACCACAATCTGGTACAGGTTTGGATCCGCCTCACTCTTGGAGAATCCAAGCCCGGTGAAGTAGCTGTCTATCCGAGTGTACCAAGCACGAGGTGCTTGCTTCAGCCCATACGGTGCTCTCTTGAGTCGGCACACATGCGACTCACTGCTGAAGATCTCAAAACCTTCAGGCTGCTCTATGTACACCTCTTCCTCAATAACTCCATTGAGGAACGCAGTCTTCACATCCATCTGATGAATGTGCCACCCCATCTGCGCCGAGAGAGCAAGGATCGTCCGTATGGAAGAGTACCTTGCGACAGGTGCAAAAGTCTCCTCATAGTCAATCCCCTCGATCTGTGAGAAGCCACGGGCGACAAATCTCGCCTTGTACTTCTCCACACTCCCGTCAGCCGCCTGCTTCACCTTGTAGATCCATCGCGAACCTACAACTGATTTCCCAACAGGTCTTGGGACAATCTCCCATGCACTGTTCCTGATGATCGAATCATATTCTTCGATCATGGCATCAACCCATGCGGGTTCCTCCACAGCTTCCTCAAAAGAGGATGGCTCTGTCACAACACATTGACTCATAGAGCCATGTATCCAGTGTACCGATCCGGTGACTGTCTCTGTCTGCGCTGTGCTGTAGGTGGTCCTTCTCTAGCCTTCTCTGCATCCTCGGCCGGTCGCTCAGCTTACGTAGTGCGCATGCGCCCTGCGATGGTGCGCCCAGCACAGGTGGTTTCTTCCACCTCTCGAACCTCCTCTTGTGGCTGATCCACATCCAGGAGCTCCTCCTTAGGAACACGGCTCCTCATGCAGCCACAGTGTGGCTCCTCTCAGCGAGCTCTTGCATGGCTTCTCTCACGAAATTTTATATCCGTGCTATGATCTTACGGCCCATCACAGCTGCATATACAAATGGTTGTGAGGGTATGTCGGTGTACCCCCAACAAATATTCCAACCGACGAGTGTAAACATCCAGAACTCCTTCTTGCATCCTTCGTCACATGCATGTTAGACGGGAGATCCGAAAATCCGCAAATGGGAAATATCAGGCCTCTTGCCAGAATAAGCCTCCTCTGGTGTACTCATGCCAAGAACCTTGTGAGGACAACGGTTCTGCACATATACTGCTGTATTTCATGCCTCAGCCCACAAGTGTAGGGGTAGGCCCTGATCATGCAACATCGCCCGTGCAGCACCCACGATCGTTCTGTTCTTCCGCTCAGCCACCCCGTTCTGCGTGGGTTATGGGGTGCGATGAGCTCTCTCCGAATCCCTTCTGCGCTGCAGAACTCCTTGAATTCAGCCGAGATGAATTCACCACCGTTATCACTCCTTA
>CM076570.1:1464411407-1464556380 GCA_034641835.2 Pinus albicaulis
TGTAGAAGCCTCGCCATGATACATTGTTGACGACCATTTAAAAATCCTCCTTGACACATTTGCACTCCATCTCTCACTGGACATTTTCATTAACCATATGGTGCAGTTTGAATACAAAACGCCATTATACAAGGAGATGACTTCCTAGTGTAGGTTGATCTTAATTCTTGGGGCATTAGCCTACAAAAATAACAACACAGTGCACAACTATGTCATATAATTTGAGGTTCTAGATCAGAAATAAATGTAATATTTCCACAATTAACTCTGTATAGTTGTGCATATCATAATTCCCAACACAAGTAACTTCTCATCCTACAAAGACAAATATCTTCTCTACATACAAAGTCAGAGCATGATGACCCTTGTGAAGGTTTTATGCATAAACATCTATAACAACTCTTAGGGAAAATCATTTATTCAGTTTGCCATATTTCAATAACAGATTAGAAAATTGTATAGTATAAAATGGTAAGTAATTCAAAATTATCAAAGACACATCCACTGCAAGCATTTATACACTCACTAGTGATGAGATTCTCATTGCAAATTTTGACACACACAAATGCACAATGCAACTCCTAACATAATATTTATAGAGTGTTATAACACTCTCAATTCTTGGCTGACTTAAATAGCCAATTTGAGGTCCACAAGTTAACCGATCAATGAATTATATCCCTAAGAATACTCTAAATATGTGCAATCTACAAACTACGACCCCAACCTCCATAACTGCAGCTTTGATTCAAATAATCTCAAATAGTTTGAAAGAAATATATAATATACAAAAAGAAAAAAAACAATGCACAAAGTAGTAGAACAATACACATAAGTAATAGTATCATCTAAATAGAGTAGAGTTAGTATAAAGGTTGGCCCAAAGATGAATGCACAATTGTTCCCTTGACTATAAATTTACAATGATTTCATAAATTTACATGCTAAGATCTAAAATTACTCTAATTATTTGTACTCTTTGAGTAAGCATCTACCCCCTACATTTCTATAGAACCTGTAGCAATGAGGTTTTGGAAAGGTATTTTCCATTATATTTTCTTTATCTAAACTTAATGGACAGCATACCACAATCCTCACCTATGTATGGAACAAATTTATGGCCCTATATCTTTCATAGGAAGAGCCATTGTAGACATTTGATTTTCAGAAACTAGGGAAACATAGATCCTAGAAACTTTTAAACATTAATCATTTCTAAAAAGCTTGCTACCCCTACCTCTAGATCCAAGCATGCAGAGAAGAAACAAAAACCAAATTTTTAACCCAAGGGTAACTAGTAACGATTAACTAGTGAGGGGCATTGCAAGTGATCCCAGAAAGAAGTGCAAAACATGTATCCACATGCACAGGAATCAAACCAGTCACCAAGATGACAACTAAAGCATGAACCTCAACCATAGTAAAAAAATGAGTCAAAATCTAAGTCATTTGATCCTAATTGTCCCAAGTCAATCTTAGTTGAAAACTGAGTCATTGTATCTGAGTTGATCTGAGGCTGGGTTAAAACCTCAGTTGATAGGTGGTTCAGTCAATGTCTAAGTAGTTTTAAAATTATGATTGTAGGTGCATTTTTCAGTGTCTCGATGTGAAATAAATATATTCTTTGGTCTTTTGTAAAAGGAGTGGGAGTAGGAGCAGGAGGCCTAGGAGGGTTCCCATGAAAACACTAGTTTATTGTTTAAGATCCACGAATTTGCCTTTAATCCCATGTGTACAAGATATACTAAATCTAGTTGTTTGAACTTTGAGGTGTGCTTCTAGTTGTGTTTATAAGTTTATCAACTAGGGGCTAATTAAGCTTGTTTTGAAGAATACAACTAGGAGATCCTATCAAAGGTGGTAGCCTATCACATTGCTCACTGTTGCCTATAAAATTGTGGCTAAGGCTTTGGCCTTGAGGAACTTCTTTGTTGCTTGATATGTGGTACACTAGAAGAAAACAAGAATTTTACAAGATAGATTCATTCTGGCATCTACTTTAAAGGCTATGGAGTGGGCTAGGGAGACTTGTTAGCAGTCCCTTTTCCTTAAGATTTATTTTGACAAAGCCTGTGATCAGGATGACTGGTCCTTTATCTCAGAGATGTTAACCTACCTGGGTTTTTTTATTTTCTGACCCCAAAATGTTTCTATTGTGAATATCGTCTTCACTAATGCTATGACCTTTGTCTTCGTTAATAATGTTATATCCCTTTGGGTTCTCCTTGGCTCTGTATTTTTACATCTTGACTATTGATGCTTTGGGAATCAGGATAATTGTTGTAGGTTTCTTGTATTGTGAGGTAGGTCTATGGTATTTGTCTCCCAGATGGTTTGTGAATGATTAATAATCACTTTGCCAATGGTTCTCTTTTTGGTGGAGCGTGGAGCAGGAATGAGCTGATGGGTCCCTAGCTTGTCAAAACACTTTTTTTCTACTTCAAGTGCCTTGGTTGGTGCTCATAAGATTTATTTTTGACTAATCTGGTTGGATTCTCATGCTAACTAGATCCTTGCAGCTTGGTCTTATATTCGCTCTAGGGTTATTTCATGTTGTTTGGGTTTTTCGTTTGGAGTTGGATTGCCTTTAGCTACTATGTGTTAGTGGTGTATTCCAAGGCTTCAGATCAAGTTGCATTGTTAGAAATTAGCACCATAAAGTCCTCCCCTTTGTGGGAAAGTTGATTACTGTTGGTTGGATTCCTTAGGCTTGTCATGTGTATTATGTGTCTTGTTGGTTCCTCATCATGGTTCAATTCCAATGACTTCAACAAATTTTGGGAGTTTACTTGTGGTCAAAGGATGGTGGGGAGTGGGCTCTTTCATTGGTCCTGTGGGATGGGGGCCTTGGTTTGATTGATGTTGTTGCTACATATTGAAATATTTTTGCAGCCAATTAGGTGGCATGTTGTCTTGAAGGTTCAACACCTTGGCAAGTTTTGTCTGAGTATTGGGGGGCATTACACAAAACTTAGGTCAATTTCAAGGGGCTTTGGGCTTATGTGGTAGCATTTATCTGCTTCATTTACTTTAGGTGTTAGGTTCTCTCATTGTCAAGAGAGTTTGGACATCATGAAAATCTGTTGCAGGATTGGTTCGTTGGATTTGGGAGGGCTGTTGGGGAGGGAAATATTTAGAATCTTGGCCCATTTGGAGTCACCGAACTAAAGGCTCTTCATGAAAGGGGCATTCTTCCTGTGTGATTTATGGGACTCTATATCTCATTCATGAAGGGAATGGCATGTTCTTGTTCAGGAGTATGGTCTTGTAACCGTAACAATCCTCTGATTATCGAGCTGCAAGGATTTATTCTTGAGGCTGAGTTGTTTATATTACATAATGAACATTGGGATGCTTGGACCATTTCGGAGGAATTGGTATTGGTGCTTTGGTTTTGCACTTTTGCAGTATGAATATTGACAATTTTGTTACATGCTTCATCAGAGGCACCGATTGTCTCAGGCTCTTAATGCTTGTTGGCTTTCCAAGGACCTGGAGGACATTGGGTTTCGAGACTTCACGGTGTTTTCTTAGCCACCTTTCTTATAACCTGAGTTTTTGCTTGGTTGGTCATCTATCAGGGGCTCCTGTCCAAGGCCAGTTTGGCTAAGAGTGGTCCCTTTGATGGCCTTTGTCCAGTTTGTTACAGATTGGAAACAGCAAAGCATATTTTTTGGGAGGTTTGCTAAACAATGTTGGAAGTACCTTGAGGACCAGTATTCAATGTTGCTTGTGGGCAGGATTCCTTGGTGCTCTACAGTGTTTGGAGATTGTCACTTCTAGTTTTGTCCTACATTTGTAGGGATTTGGCATTATTTCTCTTTGTATTCTTTACAGCTCAGCTCTTTGTATTCATTCTATTCTAAATGGAAGAATAAGGTACACCATTAGGTCAGATACTCAATCTTTGGATCTTGCAACATACTCTGATTTTATTTCATCCTTAGTTGCTTTGAGGAAAAGGTTATGATGTTCTTTCTATATACCTTCATTTTTTTATACAACTTTTTGTAAATATTTTTGTCGATATAAGACACATTTTTCAAAAAAAAGGTTGAAATGGTAGTTGCAACTTAGGTGGCATAGTTGAGGCATGTTCTCTATTTTTTTACTTGTTTAATTAAAATTATATGTTATTTTACCAGTAACAAAATCATTACCAAACATGTTTAAACTTTCTGAGTTATGGTTTGAGTTTTCAATCATGAATTTATTCAAACATGTTGTCTACACTCTGCTGTAGGCGTTCAATGTAATTTTTTTAACTTCTGGGAATTTAATCCAATGACTGACATGAACCAACAGACTTCTCAAATCACAAATATACTCCTTATAGCAACTCATAAATAATTACATGGTTGATACAAAAATAATATAATCCACAAACAACCTTCTCACAGTCATGACTTGAGTATATAGTGAATTAGACATAAGTAAGAACCTAATAAGTAGTGGCAGAAAATAGTAGGCAACACATAAATAGATATCAACCCTCTTTGAATAATAGACTAGCTTTATTGGAAGACCAAGATAATGGCCAGGTACAAGAAATCGAACCAGAACTCCCAGGTATAGAGACACACTTAACCGACAGCTGATAGATGGGTATAACTAGAAGATTTGATCACCATAAAGAGTCTATAGTTTGTCCAAATTTCCAGCAGAGGCTCTCATCCCAATGCAACTCCAAATAGACACAAAATCGAACACCTCTAAAGACAAAATGCAGCCCCAACACATAGCAGCTTAGCGACACCAAAATAGTG
Organism: Pinus albicaulis; assembly: GCA_034641835.2. NCBI lineage: Eukaryota > Viridiplantae > Streptophyta > Pinopsida > Pinales > Pinaceae > Pinus > Pinus albicaulis. Next base: position 1,464,416,174 of record CM076570.1, read on the forward strand.
GCTAGACTTACTCATGTAGATAGCAGAACAACCCAGAAAATGGCAGTGAAATGTTCCCTGTAGTAATAGAACTCGTGTCTAGCATAAAATGAGAGGGGATTCAACCTCCCTCTTCATAAAAATTTGTGTCTCAACTATAGAACTTCAACCAGCAAGGAAATGAAGGATTTGGGTTTTGTTCAAACTTCAAATTCAAAAATTTGTCTTATCGCAATAACGCGCCCTAAACCCTGTATTGTGATTTCCTCCATCAGGAAACCCTTGAAGTAGCATATACTCGAAAACCCATTCTATGTTAAGAAAACAAACAAGCAGAATTAGCACCGAAGAAGTGGAGTGGGAAAATAAATTTGAATAGGCTGGCAAATTAAATTTCCATGTGTTTTCTGTTAACATCATAAGACCAATGTTTTGGCTCCTAAAAGTCACAAGACCGAAACTTTACCCTAAATGATGCAATACCAACGGTATCCCTAAACGTCGCAAGACCTACTTATTTCTCTTAAACGTCAGTATTCCAACGGTTTCGCCCTCAACGTCGCAAGACCAACGGTATCCATAAACGTCACAAGACCGACGTATGTCTCCTGAACGTCGCGAGACCGACGTATGTCTCCTAAATGTCGGTATTTTGATGATTTTCCTAAATTTCGTTGTTACAACAATACTCCAAAAAATTCGCTAGAGCGACACTTGTTGGCGAGATTAAAAAAAATGAGAAAAATTGGGGAAATTTTTGACAATACGTCAAAAGTGTCGAAATTTTGACCATATGTACTAGTGTGGTTGTGTTGACATTCAAGGTCCGTCACGAATATTGATTATAATGATGGATAGTGACCGTCACCATTGCATATGAACAACAATGATTTATTGTGATGGAACTTTTATGGCCATCACTATTGGTGCATATATATAGCAATCTTCGTTGACCGTCACCATTTCATATTTGGTGAGGGTCAAAAAATGTCATGATAAGCTCATTGGTGACTTCAAGATCCATCACGAATAATGACTATAATGACAAACATTGACCCTCACCATTTCATATCAACAACAACGATTTATGGTGACAGACTTTTCATGGTCGTCACTATTTATAAGTATATATGGCGGCGTTCGTTGACCGTCACCATTTCATACTTTGGTGAGGGTCGAAAAATGTCACCATAAGCTCATTGGTGATGGTCAAAAGATCCCCCATCACCAAAAATTGATTGTCACCATTCCATATGAATATCAAGGCACGATGGAATCGAACCACCTACCTCTTGCTTGTAAAGCAGGTGCTCTTCCATTGAGCTAGTATGCTTTAAAGAATTATACTTTTAAAAATTACATCTTGAAACTTCATAGATTGTAAATTCTACAACTTTCAATAAATTAAATTCTTGACAATCTTTTACTAAACAAGAAAAACATCATCAAATTTGCAGGTCCCTACCTAATGGTTATGGAAGTTATGAAAAGTGGATGGAGAGAAAAATATTTACGTATAAGAGAATAAATATGTTCAGTTGAATACTCAGTTAGAATTGAAACTCTGAAAACATTTATAGCCTACAAATGACCTATAACTTGCAAATGCACCAAATATTTCAGAGGAAATGTCATAAGTGGGTAGCATATGGAAGAAGAGCATTAATGAAGACATATGCAATATGTTTAAGTGTGGAAATAGTTTCATATATGGACACCTTGATCATTCTTTTATGAACAATAGCTAGTCATCACAGTTTAGAAATATTTAGAGAAGCAACATACTAAAGACCTTACTTCTCCACGCAAAAAGGGCAGAACTAAATTGTTTACCCGTAGTCATGTTCTCTTAACCAGAAGACTGAACTCTGGTACTTCGGCAAGGTACACACATAATTAGTTTTTTATTCCAATGACAACATCACTTTATAGCATAGGAGCATTAGAACCCAAGCGTGGAAAACAACATCGAAAATGTTCTCAGTGTCTTAAAAAAACATACAGTCCATAGGTCTTATGTATATGAATTCAATCCTTAGCCACCCAAATTTGGTGATTTATTTCAAAATGATGAATTTCATTGAATAGGAAGAAACAATGAATTTAATCAAGATAGTTAAATTTTCTAATAAATTTTAAAAATAAATCTTTAAGATTCATTTTTTTGTTACTTGAAACATTAAAAGAAAAACCAAATCATCGAGTCAGGGTTTTGTAATAATATTTGTAAAATATTGAGCCTCCTCTTTTTGTAGAACTTATAAAAATATGAAAAAAAAATCCATGTAGATAGGTAGATAGATAGATAAGCCCAATGAATGGGGTCGATCAATTTGAAAGGGTTGTTTCAAGGTAGAGTTTGTCATGAGGTTTCCAATTCTCGTCCAGTTGAGGTTTGAGTCCCAATGAAAATGCCAGGTAACCAGCTCATGTTATCAATGATAGTTAAAGCAACCTCCATCCAGATACTTTGGGGAAAATTTGTCACGTTTTGCTTAGAGGAAAAAAGGTAGATAATTAAAGATAAAGTTCGAATATCAACTCGGTGACTTAACCTAGAGCAACATATAACCCACATAGAAGAAAACAAATGCCAACTCTCTTCAACAACCTCTAACAAACCATACATGTATATATAAGAGATTGCAATATAGGAACTCACTTCAATATTAGGCTACAATACCAGTCCCACAGGCCACCTTGATCTACGTAAAAATTCCTAAAATTAATATAATTTCGATGGGTATTTGTTCACAGGTGAGATTAGGGAAGTGTTAGAATGTAAATAGGTGTTTTTTTCTCTTTGTGGCATGCCTCACCCATGCTGCATGTGTAACAAAAGCATAAGGTAGGGCACCTAGCCCAGGTGAGTTTGATAGAATGGCTACCACTCACACCTTCATTCGAAGTGGAAGGAATTGTTCTTAAGATCAAGCCCCTAAGCAATTTCATATGTAAATGACCACATCCAGTTTCAGGGGAAATTTATTCAATGAGCTCAGAATTATGTTCAACATCTGGTACAAAATATAGAAGGCTGGGAATTTTTTTTTACGTTTATAGGAAGCAAAATCTTCCATCGAGATATTGAATTTCAGTTCTCGTTTTCTGGTGCACATATTAAACAAAACAGGCCCAACATACCACAAAACTTGAAGTTTAGGTTAACTTTTCTGTTATAAAAAAAGAAGAAGAGATTTATACTTCATTTGAAATAAAAACACACAAATTTTGGCAAAGTATACCAGAAAATATGTAACTCACATCCTAATACATCCAAAAGTTATCCTCTCTCGCAACATCATCAGTACAGTCCTGCGACACTTGGCTTTGTTTTAACACTTTGATGAAAAACTCTGGGAAAAACGATTGATTGGTAGGCGCAACAATTTTCATGATGGCTCGGGTTTTCGATGGCTTCGTCAGTTGCAGAATCAGCATCATACTCTCCTCTCTCTTTGTAGTAAGTATGAATATGGGTTGTGTTTGCGATGGCTTGGTCAATGCAGCCAACAACAACATCATGCTCTTCTTCCTCTTTTTTCTTTCACGTTCACCATGAGTCGATATTATTTCCCAAATCTCTTTGTCGTGACCATGCAGTAGGGATGCCACACCACTTTTGTCATGCTGAGATTCCTTCCAGGCCCTGTACAAATGTCTGGCTCCTGGTAGAACGTTGTCTAGGATGATCTGTTCACCATCAATTAGAAAGCTCAAAAACAAGTTCACATGGAGTTGTGATTTGAATTCAAACTCCTCAGTCAAGAAGGCTCACAAGGATGTTTATATGGAACTGTGTGTTGGTTTTGGATTCCTCATTCTTCAAACACTCTCTTACTGCTGGGTAGGGACATATTGCTCCACAACCAATATTGTTTCTTTTGTAAGTTCGATTAAAGTTTTGAATTTATCATGTTAAATTTACATGTTAATGTCCAGTTTCCATTAAGAATGAGGCAAATGGTTCTTCAATTTGACATTCTCCAAATTTAAGTAGACACAAAGACACATATAGATGGCCACGATGCCTATTTTTCATGTCAAATTTACATGCTTATTTCCACTTTCCATTGAGAATGAGACAAATGGTTCTTAATTTTGACATTCTCCGAAGTTAAGTAGACACAAAGACACATATAGATGGACACAATGAAGGAATTGACTTGTATAATCAAATAAAATGGTTTATAATAAGATCTAAAAATTAAGGTCTTTGAAAATATTCCTAACTTGCTCAAATAAAATTATTGAGAATAAAATCTAAAAATTAAGGTCCTTGAAAATCTTCCTAACTGCATAATGAATTTTTCCCAATATATATGTTCCTGGATAATATTTTGTTTGAATATGGTGCCCTCCCACCATCTGTCTATGCTTTCATTACTCACTCAACTCAATCAAATGGGTATACCACCATTTCTTCCTTGGTTCTCAACCTAACCAATCACTGCATTTCTAGCACATCCTATAACACCATCGACATTTGGGCCATTGGTTTGATCAAGGAAAGTGAGGAGGAAAAGGAAGAGCCAGCAGAATAAAAGATATCATCATGGAAGTAAATTTCCTACCTGATAGATAGATATCAATATGTTTCTATCTACCTCAGTCAGATGGATAAGGAAAGACGTTAGATGGATAAGGAAAGATGTTGGTAAATTGAAAAACTACTTCTGCTTTATATTGCAATCTGATCAGCATCCCATCACTGAAAAAATAATTATTTAAAATATTCCTAACTTTCTCTAGAGTAACGAAAAGAATGACAATAAAAGGACCTTGTCTCATCACAATGGGAATAAACCCTTGTAAATATCCATAGGACCTCCAGCCTTGATGGTTTTCCTAGCAGAGTCAAGGGCTCTAGAATAAGGTGTTGGCTCCTGGTAGAACGTTGTACAGAGGTTTGGCTCCTTGTAGAACACATATTTTCCAGTCGGCTCCTCGTAAAATCCATATTGTGCAGAGACTTTTTCCTCTTAGATAGTTTCTGGACAAACTCAAAGTTGTTAAACTACGATATCCCCTAGAGTGGGTGGAATGGAACCTTGGAGTTGATTCATATGGAGTATAAGGTCATGCAAACGAAAGAGGTTTCCCAATTGATAGGGAATGGGACCATGCAAATTGTTATGGATAAGGTTGAGTTTTACTAGAAACTAGAGATTGCCAAGAAGAGGAGAGATTGTACCTTCTAATTCCATGCCTGAAACATTTAGGGACACCAATATGTGCCCACTGCATCTGATAATTTTCCACTTGTATATTGAAATATTTGGTTTCCGGTTGGAGGGTAACGCCTCGGAGGGATTATAAGTCCTGATTGCAGACACGAATCCAAGCATTACCTCGTGTTCGGTAGCATTGCTTATATGAGCACTGGAACAGTAAGATAATAAAACTGTGGCAAATCCAAAGGGAATTACAAGGAGAAACAAATAAACGAGTAAAAAATACATTCTCATACTAGAAATGGAAAGAGAAGGAATGTATCAGATCTCCATCACCTCCTACATGAGAATAAAATTTTCAAGGATAAAGACGCGTCACAGTTTCTCGATTGATATATATAAAGTGAGTATATGTCTAGAGGTGAAATACAGTGTAAGGTGATATTGGGCATCACATTCAACAACAGGTGTATTGAAAATTGCAACAAAATTCAGTACGACGTCCACCTCGAGAAGAAATTCAAAGTTAATAAAGCAGATTTCATTGTTATTGCAGTCGCTGTCACATATGAAGTGGTTGACAACAATTGAATTGTTCTATAACATCAATCGAAAAGAATGCGATGCATGGAAAAATAGTTTTAGATAACGCTGAATAATATACATTGATATGGGGAGTTCTCTCACCGTTTTGTCAATATTCCCAACTACAAAGCAAACAGATTCCCAATTTCCCTGCAAGATCTTCGGGATGTCACTCAAATTTTCCGTTGGATATCTTCCAGTTAAACTGCCAGCACAATACCATGGTAAGTTGTTTCGGATTTGCTGTGTACTGCTTTAGCTTTGCAGGAGCATCCTGTCGTACAGCTCTGTCAATTGTGTGAGCTTCTGAACAGATGGAATCAGAATCCCACACGATATTCCTCCCTGTTTCTTCAAGGTAGATCTCATTTCCTTGTAGAGAAGGATGGGTAGTTTTCTCTCTGGCTCTACATCATTCATTGGAAGGCGAATACATTTTGAGAAAGGGGATAGTTTTGAAGTGGAAGGACAAAGAGACTAGCGGACCTAAGAATAGATCCACTGACTGTGGTTGGATTGGTTCGATGGTGGATATTCGATGTAGATGTTCGATTTGATGTTCAATTCAATAGCAGGGGACAAATCCACCACGGGGAGGGGACAAATCCCGACCATTTCTTATCTATCTAATATAGACGCCCATTCCCATTCCAGTTCTGGGTTCAAGCCAAAGCCTGTTCGAGATCGAGATGCATAATGTGTTTCATATCAACCAGTCCTAGCATTCCTTCAACATTGCAAGCAAAGCAGTTATTGTAGACACAGTCCAAAATATTTCATGGTAGCAAAACCCTCTTAGCAAACTCTCTTCACTAAAACATAAGGATGAAGCCCCATGCAAGGTTCAGGTGATTTTTTCTTTACTGGGTGCTAATTTTTTCCCTACGAGGGATCAACCACAGATAAGAGAGGTGCAGCCGGTAAAGAACTTGGGAATCTCATTCCACCACCAGCCTATTGATTGGGTGGATCTCATGTGAATTGGAAATGGAGGCCTTATTTATCCCCACCCATCTTCTGTATAGATTTATTGTTAGGTTTGATTCTTGGTAGGCCTGCCAAGTGGCATCAAAATAAGGAACATACGTTGGAGCTTTCATTATTTGGTCGAATACCATAAAAACAATATGTGTAACTTATGATTCAATACATTTGACTCTTCCTATTAAATAATAAAATACATGAATCCATAGTAAACCGGAACAAACAAAACTAGATCCATAAAATACAAAACCCATATACCCATAAGTAAACTCTAATAACATGTAAGGAAACAAGAGAGTTTGACATCTCCTTAGAAAAATTGAAGAACAATAGCTTAATGGGCCTTTCACCTAAGTATTAAATTTTTTCAACAGACAGCTAGGGTTTAAGAGTGAAAAATAATTTGTGTGAGGAGACTGAACCTTGAAAATAATTAGACAATGGTGTCTTAGCCTCCTCGGCCTATTCATTACCGGCGCCCTCCTTGAACTTCTTGGGATACCCTCGATCAAATATTTGGCCTCTGGTGAGTGAGCAGATGACCTTCGATTACGACAATTCGAGCGCTTGTTTAGAAGTATTATGAAGTTGCAAAAAGAGATGGAGGCTTTAGGGATGGGCCATCGCCCTGAGGGTGGGGAATATTGTTCAGATTCGTTATGTGGAAAAAAATCACCACGATTGAGGCACCCCTCCTCCTTCCTGTGACAAACCACAAAACAAGGGCAAAACAAGGGTAGTATAGGGTTTTGTTGGTAAAACTCAAATTTGAACCTGGGCCAAGACCCCTCAAACCAACAATAACCTTTATAATTCATTCTATACATTATGGTGCAATCTTAAGAGTGACTAAATATACAATGTTCACACAACAAATTCCAGTTTACCTGTAATTCGCCTTCCCTTTCCCACAATGTGCTCGATAGGCTATTGGACACATCTAGAAACTTTAAATTCTCCACTGAAAACCAGTAAGGCAGGGTCAAGTTGGGACACTCTGCCAATGTGACCCACGAGATATTTGGTAACTCCACCTCCCTCAACATGCATCCCAAAATATCATTTTCAGTGTCAAGAATTTTCAAATTCCTGAAAATCCTTTTCAGAACAATTTCTTCAGTAGCATCAACGCCAAATACATTATCTTTATCATGTTCGTCGTGAATGATCTGAATTCCTCGCACATACCTTATTTCCTATATATTGTTAACAAAGAAATCCTTATTACTTATTTCCTAATGTGCCTTTAGCCCAATGATGTTTGACGCCATGAAAAAATCATGATTTATGAAAATTATATTTTTTGTGGTGTTTCCTATGCCACCTAAACCCCAAATCCCCAACACTTGAGATCTCTCGCTCTGCTTTTGCTGCAATCAGACTTTATCTTCAAATATTTCAGTTTCTCATCCAAACCTATTGGAAATTTGGCCACATGAAAATATGGCTTTTTCTTTTTTAGTATCTCCAACAAATGTCTAACCAACTTATCCATCAGCTCCACGTCAACCTCCTCGCTAATAATTCATAAAAAAATAAATAGAATTGTGAAAAACAAACATCTACTTCTATTTATTAAATATAAAATACTGCCATATCTAAAGTGAAGGTTGAGCTCTTACCCAATATTGCATGCCTCTAACTCAAAACCGCTTATGTCTGCGACCTGAGAAAGTGCATTTCTCCAATTTTCAATGACGGTGGATTCATATCGCGACTTCTCTTCCTAGGTTTGAGGGTCTGAAGTTTTCTTATTTGCCAGGTTTTTTAGGTCTTTAGCATATTTTCCGTTTTTACTGCGCGTCCACCGAACCTTAGAGTGCGGGACACTGTAAAATACAAGAATGATAGGAGCCCTTGTCTCCAACATCTGTAGGAGCTCATCAAGGCACTAATTTGATTCAACATATCTGCACATGGACAGAATCAGTTTTGATAGATTGTTTTATTTAGGAGGGAAAATTGTATCCCTATTGCATCTCCTCCCGATCCAGGAATGCACTTACTCCTTTGAGAGAAGGCGAACGTAGAGAGACTTGGCGAAGGTTTTCTTCGTATCAGAACCTCAGTGGTTTATAAACACTTCGTACCACTGATTTTTGTTGTTGGAATGAGGAGCGGTAGAGACATAGATAATGATGGAAGATGATGCAACCATTGCAAATTTGAAAACAAAAGTAAAAATGGTAGTGATTGTTAATGTTATGGATGCAGTTTGCAAAGGAAATAACTTATGGTTTCAGAAGCCCATTGATATTGATATGCAATGTTATAATTACATATATGGTAGTCTAAAAAAACCCATAGATTACTTAGGAAAATAATGGAAATTCTCACAAGATTATGATAAAATTGGGCAGAAAATTTTGAAAATATGGGTTATAGCTGTCAAACTTCAAGATTTTTGGTGCCTTAAGGGTTTTTTATGATGTTGAATCCATTTCCACCATTAAACAAAACAATTCAAACAATCCAACAATCTGATATGGCAAAAAATCTGCAATCCTAACAAATTTGTGAAGTATATGCTAGGTTTTCCCTTTTTTCTAACACTAAGATCCAATGACTCTAAGCGCGGATGTACTGTATTGACCAGTATCGAGTGAAAACCCCTTATGCTACCTAGTATTTACGCCTAATCAATACAAACTAAACATATCATTTCTAAAAAAGCTAAGTGAAAACCCCTTAGATCACCTAATGTTTAATCCTAATCAATACAAACTAAACATGTCATTTCATTTCTAAAAACAAAACTAGCATGGTGAGAATTTTCCCTTTTATTCTTTATAATTAATAACAAAAACTCAAGTCCCATATCGACCACTAAATTCTCGGACAAGTTACTAAAACCATATGCTCACTATCAACGACTTCTAGCCAATCTATTTGGCTGTACCGGCCATCCACCATTTAGCCTTCCAAAGAGATGCTAACCCCGCATGTATAGGCTTACATTCTATTACTTTTTTTTCCTTTTGTCTTTAAGATACTTTTAAATCCCTAAACAAAAAGTCATTATCAAAAGATTATCATCCAATTATAATAATAATAAAGTTCATTATTTTATTTGATGGTATCAAACTTTAGGTGAGAGTATGACAAACAACTTTAAGATAAATTCAATTAACTATATATAAATATTTTAATAAAGACTTAATTGCTTGGCATATTTTGAATTTAATTGCTTTGGCAAATACCGGTGTTTGAGCATCTTGCCCGTGACTTGTGGACCGGTTAATCTCGACTCTGATCGTCTTGGCTTCTGAATCCGGTGGTCGAATTCTTTTCCGATGCATGCTCTACTTTTTTTCCTTTGACTGTGCCACGTTGCGTGTATCGACCAATAACGAACGAGACAAGCTGGGGCGGCACAACTGATGGCTGTCACCACCACTTCGAAGGTAAAACACGTGGGAACTTGGCTCCAGAGGCGAAGTGGAAACTTAACTGGCTAGTGACTGTTTAATGACAGAGATACAAGGGGTGAGGGATTTAACGTGTAATTTCATCAATGTTTATTAGTCAAAAGTTTGAAATGTTTACTTGTTTACTTTTTAATTTTATTTAGAATTAGATTAGAAATGGATTTATTTTTTATTTTTATTTTATTTTAATTACTTTTTAAATATTCAAATCAAAATACAATTCACATAATTCAAAAATTATAATTTAATTGAAAAAATTTGTGAGGAGTAGATTTTTTTTCTCATAAAACTTTCCACACACCAATTTTCTAAATTACAATAATTGATTGGAATTTGGAACACAGATTCTATAAAGCTCTCACACATAGTTATGTAAAGCCTTTAAGTTTTCAATGTTATCTTCAAAAATTAACATTCAACGTCAAACCAAGTTGGAATTTCATTCTATTTGTCCAACAAATTTTTTTCAGCATAAAAAATACTCTGGTTTATATTGAGTATCAGGACATAAACTTTTTGTTCAAAAAATTACATTCTTCTTTTTCAGATATAGTAAAAATACATTCAATTTTGGATATCTAGTTGTAAAAATCTGGCCAATACTCTTATTGGCTGATAATCTCTTTTTACATACATACTATTGTTAAGGTTCCTTTTATCACAAAAAGAAATAGAAAAAACATCGAAAAAAGCCGCATCATCAGCTTATAGGTCTAAAACTTCCCAAAAACCTGATTCTGTAAGATTTCCTTTTGCTTTTGGTTTTGTTATTCAACAATAACCCTATAAACAAAAACTCAGTAGCACTGTTAGACATCAAAACTCCTGTAAAATAAACCTCACAAGTATTCATATAATAAACTGGTGGCCTTCCACAGAAGTATCAATTGAAAAGAAACTTTCCATTTGCACCCGCACCACGTGAATGTGAATTTATTAACTCATAATGCAATCTCCCCGAATAATTCATTCAGTCCTTTCTTTGATTTATTATCTATTTGTCCACCATTTTATTATCAATTTTATTTGATTGTTTATCGTTTTTCCCACACTGTCATTCGTGAAAGTTAAACAGATTTCTCATTCAAATGTTAATGATTTAATGTATTGATCTATTTCCAATTTCTTCATCAAACCACAGTATATTTAAATTAGCAAGTACATTTAAAGATGCAAAGGAATGCAAGAAAGTGTAAGTGGGGATTTAAAAATTATTATAGATTTATAGTTATGATTTATTAAACATTGAGAGGAATTAAATTTCTCCAGATCATATTTTCTTCAAATTTCACACTTAAAATAGTGATCATCCCAATTTTTTTTTTAACTTTATCAATGTGAGATGTATCATGAAGTAAATGTTTTGGTGTTGATGAATATTGGTATTTACAAACCATTTAATTTATATGGTTGGGTTAGTTATAGTTTTTTGGGCATATTGCAATGAAGCATATTTAAGATTCTTCAGGGGGTGAATATCTATGATTAAGAATATTGTTACATGTTTTTTCTATCTAAATGTATATATGTTTTAATAATAATAATAATAACAACTTATTATTTTTTGTAATTAACAATAATAATAATTTAAAATAAAATTATAATTTAGTTACTTTTTTTATGTTTTTTTTAAACCTTGGAAATGTTAGATGTATCATGAGGTAAGTGTTTTGATGCCTATTTATGTTTATTATACATTTAATTTATATGGTTGGGCTAGTTTATAATAAAAAGTTTAAAGAGGACAAAAAAAAAATGATGGAAACAAATGATGAAAGCTATTAGCAATGATAATATTGGTGGAAAAACCATTTAAAGAGTAAAATTAAATTTAATGGTTAAAATTTTAAGCTTTTCTTAGTCTTTTTTTTTTTTTTTGTCAGTAAAAAATATTTTATTAAGCCATAAAAAAGAGACATCTTGCATTCCAATTCATCCCTACTGTTATGAAGGTAAATCCTCTCTGTGGATAGAGACGATACCTCTAGCCCTAGGGTGGGTCTAATAACAAAAGGACACACTAAAGTGTTGCTTCCTAGTTAATGATTGAACAAAAGACATGGTAGATGGACTTACCTTGAATCCAACATTGCCGATGTTGTGGAAAGAGTAGTGGTCTCTCGCTCCTGCCTTGGAAAGTCGCGATCCGTTCGCTGTCGTGCTCAGACACCTGCACATAGGACAAAGAACAAGAACAACATATGACAGAATAGTTTCACTCACAACTATTAGCCAGTCAAAGAGGGCTAAACATATCATATCAAATAGACATCATAACACAATAGTGGAACCAAACAATAGTTATGTATATTAATGAGTAGAAGGAAGAGTACAACTGATGCTTTGACGTCGTGATCTCCTCTAGCGGGGTTCAGACGAAACGCATCTCAATTGTTGGTTAGGGAATTCAGACTCAAGCGTTCTTAGAAGTCATCAACTCGAGCTCTCTCAACACAACCTTTCTTACTCTATCTTTTCTGGAAACTTAGCTATAGTATAATTCTCTTAGTCAACTATTCATCCGTTCAGCTATTTTTCTATAATGTGTTTAGCTAGCTTCTACCAAAGGAGATAGTTTCTTATATAGAGGGAAGAGAGGAGGTTGGGATCCCTACAAAGGTGGGAGGGAGTCCTATCCTTTAGGAGAGTTCCAAGGGAGGTAGAAACTACCAACTAAGGGAAGGAGTCAGTGGTTGTTTCAGTTCAACCACTCCTAATGACTCATCCCCGAGGTGGTTGGAATGGAACCTCCGCCTCTATTTAAAAAAAATATTCCATAAAAATCTTGGCGCGGGTGTCTAACTGGCACAGAGCGCCAAGTGGCATGAGCTTAGTGTTAAATTTCCTGGTCGGTGCGACGATGTAATGGGCTACTCACGCCAAGGAAAAAAAAGGGATTTTCATAGCTCTTCTTAGGGAAATATATTACCCTGGATCATAGACCACTGGGTTGATAGTGTTTTGGGGGGATTTGTAACTGAGTTTGCAATCGATCAGTTTGTATCCTATTCTGAAGTTGAGTAGAGGTTTTTCAAAGGATTTAGGGGTAAGTTGTTGCAAACATTGCCTACTGATTAAGATGCTATTCTGTGAAAAGGGTGTCTTGTGCAGTCACACCGAGCGAATGACCCCTTTTCAGAGTGGAAGCACAACACGAAGCAGTAAATACTACCAGTTTAATCAAGAAGGGGATTGATCAGTGTACAGCCCTCCGAGGGACCCACCTGATCTAAGAAAAGGTGGGGTTGTGCACACAAAAACCAGTCCTTTGGCTGCGCCACCATCAAACTCGTGCAAGGGTAATAATTCTCAAACCCCACCTCCACCGCCACCTTCAAACGATATGGTTGCTCAGATGAAGCTACCTACTTTTAAGGGTGCGGGGGATGAGGACATGGATTGATTTTGGTTCGTGGTAAACATGGTGTGGGCTGCGCAGAATGTTAATAATGATGCTGTAAAAAGAGGACAACTATCAATAGCCTTTGAAGCACGAATTCTGGATTGGTTCATGGGATACATTACTCAACATGAAAATCCTACAATACAGGAGATCAAGGATGCCTTGAAGCAGCAGTTCCGAAAACCTAAATCCTATTCTCAATGCATAGTAGAGTTGAAAGATATTAAGCAAGGACCTACAGAGTCTGTCTAGGAAGTTGTCCAGATATTTAAGAAAGTCATCAGTGACAGTGATTTGTTTATGATGACAAACATCATAAGGAATGGTTCATCGCCATGCTATTACCACAAATGCGTGGACCTATGGGTTAGCATAAGATTGATTCACAAGAAGAAGCCCTAGAGATTTCTATGAAGATAGAAGTGGCACCAAGGGATGATGCTGAATTTGGGGCGTTGTAGATCCAAAGCTAGTTAGAGGCTATGCTCTTACAAATTTAGAATTTGCGAAGGGATCAGGGAAAAAAAGCTAACATAGATCTCTGGTGCATACGCTGCAGGGTATCAGGCCACACCAAGGATATGTGCCCTCTAGTGTCAGATTATATGCAGGCTAGGGGACCAAGTCCATTACGTCCAAGAGATATTTCTAGACCAAGTACCCCCACACTGTGGTGCGCTGATTGTCGGGTAGCAAGAAGGCATGATACATACCACTACCCACAATTAGGTGCCTATGTCCCATAACTGAAGCAATAGTGGTTCATATTTGGCTCATCAATGGGTCATGACGAGCATAACAACTGAACGTTTGACCTAATGATAGATGGGGGGAACCTATACAAGATGCAGGCTAACCCTTCATTGCCAGCATATCTCTCCAGGCAAGAAGGATCCCTTGCAAGAGGGTGGGGAGGAGCGAGAGGCGAAGGTGTAGGCCGAGGAAGAGGGCAACTAATTTGCTACAACTGTGGGGACGCTCGACATTATGCAAGAGACTGCCTGAACCCTGCACACAAATCCTGTAGGTATTGTAGACAGTTCGATCATGTAATTGAAGATTGTCCTATGTTGATCGCTAAAATGTAGGAAAAGCAGCAGACGACTACGCAAAATGTACAACAGGTTAAGGCTGAACCGTGCGATGATGGCCCCAGTGTCAATGTAATTACACGCAGTGGCATTGCCACTGGAGGAGCTGAAGGAAAGGCCGATGCTGAATCCCTAATCAGGAAGGCCTCTGAAAAAAAGGAAACCTGGACCTACAGAAAGAGAAAGAGACCTTCATCAAAGCTAGGAAGGATTTTGCTATGGACAAAGCATCCACCTCGAGGACTTATGTTGATCCAAAAGTAGATGAAGTAGTTAAGCCATTCCTTCAAGGGTGTATGAAGTTACTGCACAATCAGAAGGCGATGGAGAATCTTCAAGAATTAATAGACAGCTGGGCAGAAAAGGAATTGCCCCGAGCAGAGGTAAATACTATGAATGATATTTATAAGAACAAGAAAAGGACTGGTCGGGATATGTGTATGACTGCACAGATTGGAGAATATGAAATGGACCAAGTCATCCTAGATATGGGATCTGATTCCAATGTCCTACCGAAACAAACATGGAAAAGGATGGGAGAACCCAAGTTGGAGTGGTCCACCATTCAATTACATATGGCTAACCAGCAGAAGATCATTCCATTAGGCAGGCTGCCGAAGGTTGTGGTAGACATTGCAGGAGTTAAAGTCTATGTAGATTTCGAAGTAATCCAGATTGTGGATGATGCAGACCCTTACTCTGCGCTCTTATGACTGGATTGGGCTATTGACATGGGAGGTATCATCAATCTGAAAAGGAGGAGCATGGTCTTTTAGAACGATGGTACGCGGGTAATAGTCCCCTTGGATACAGCGGAAGGTGAACGATATACATAATCGGTGTGAAAATAGGAGGATGTTGATCATATTTACAAACTGACTTCCCAGTATGATGATGGGATCAACCCTACCGCTAATGGCATGTTGTGTTGGGAGAAAGACAATGCATGTCTATGAGAATCGGATGACAAGATAGAAAATTGGCAAAACTGGTTGCATGACGTGTTTTCACTACGATGCCTCAAGATCACAAAGAGCTTCCGATGCATCTCCTTAGAGGTAAGAGAACTGCCTTACTTTGATGGTTCTGTTAGTGTTAAAGAATTTCTTAAAGCATTATAAGTAGGTGTCCCCGAGGAACGACGATTCTGGGCACTTGACTTGGCTATGCGCATGACCCCTGCGCGGTGGTGGGAAACCCACAAGGGGGATTTTCAGGACTGGGAGGAATGCTGAAAAATGATGATCCTATGATTTGAACCTCTAGTCAACCCACCCATGGAGATCTTTTCAGGTCGTGGGTACTCGCGCAAGCACTTGGCTATGTGGATGGGGGTATGGAATGAAAGGATATGAATGAGTGGGTCATATGTTTATTCATGGCTTAGGACCATTAATGGCTTAGGACCTATCCCCACCACCTGGTGTTTAGATGCTGAGCTATACCAGTGCACTCGTCACTGGGGTAAAATGATAGAGGATTTCGTGGTGACATTCGATTTAGTTGGAGGGACGAAGAAATTGGATGAATCCTCGCAAGATATATATGATCTTGTCTTTTATGAGTATTTATTGACTTGGGATGCACGGATGCAGGATATTGTCAACTGTCGGAATTTGTCAGTAGAGGACTGTGATGAGGATCCCTAGAATATCACCAACCCAGAGACAAGAGGAGACGAGCAAGACACCAACGAAGACCTGGACAATGATGATGCTGACGAAGCAAACAGAGATCAGGAATTGGGCAATGACCATGTAGAGATAGACCCTGGTGGATCGGATGGGCTTGGTGGAGTTGGTACAGAATCATCGCGTGGCCTCAAGCGTGAAGGAGAAACTTCTAAGGGATCGCGTAAGAAAAGGAAAGGGTCCAAGACAGGCAAGGAGGAGGTGGTTACTCTGACTGAGGAGGACCTTGAAAAAATTACTGATGTCGTCACCTTGGCGTCTGAGGATCGATGGAGCACCATAGAGGCTTTGCACAAGGTTGTGGTAGAATCCCTGCAGTCCAGCTTACAGGTTCTGCAGCTAAAGGCCGATACCTTGCAAGTGAGGCTAGTTCAAGCGAGCATGGATCAAGCGAGGCTAGTACCCATGAACCTGCCCTCCACAACAATTTTCACAGCCACAAGAAGTAGAGTTTGTTCCCTCCCAGGTGCTGCAGTATCCCTAAATCTAGCAGACTTATGCGTGCAAATCCACGCCTGCTCTGAGGTCGGCCTTGACCTAGCCCAGTTACCGAGTGGGTAGCTCCATGCATTGCACACCTTCATTTTGGAGGAGCTTCAGGACAGGGAGGCACGTGCCCAACAGAAGGTTGGTGAGGCCTAGCACGTCGCAGCTACCAAGGCAGAAGAATCTCAGCAGGCTCGGATAGCACAACAGGAAGCCTTAGCTCAATGAGTGGAATTAGAAAGTTCCATTGACCGGTTATGAGGTGACATCCCCGACATTACTATCCCAACCTCGGTCGCACCACAAGTTAAATTCGAAATCCTGGTTGCAGCTCTCAAAGCCTTGCGGTCGGAAGTTCAGCTGGTAAAGGCTGAGTTTGAACAACAGATTGCAGTGTTACAGGCGCAGCTGAAGACCGAGACTCCCCTCGAAATACATGTGCAGCGAACAACTACAATCCAAAATGCAGTGGCTAGCATTTCAACATCTGTCACGTATGGCTCCTCCCTGCTTGACAAATCCATGGGGCTATGGAATTCAGTGTAGAAAGATCCTCTACTCAAGAAACTCAATCAGGAGCTGTGCACGAAAGAGAAGGATTTCGATAACTTACAAGAAGTTATCCCTACCCTCATCCCTGCTTAGCAAATGGCACACCTTCAGACTAGCTAGGTGCTACAAGGCAAGGTAGAGGCACTCCACCGTCGGAAGAAAATCATCACTGATCACATCAAGCCTTGGGCGGAGGAGGCCATGCAACCCTCTCTGGACCTTGATGTTGTTGTCTGCAGTCTGAACCACATGATGAAGCGGGTCACTCCAGCCGCTACAGGGCCTCCATCAAAACAGTTGGTCGAAATCGTGCAAAACGTTGCAGCCCAAAGTGTAGGTATCTTGATCCCCTTTGCTGTGTCTATTGAGGTGCTCGAGCTCAAAATGAAGACCCCACTGCCATTGTGACTCGAGGTGAGTCACAAGAGTGTGTTGGGGGCCTGTTGGAGTGGGGTCCCCTGCATGCAATTTTGATATATTTTTGTAATATTTTGTAATAATTTAGTTTGGCGTAGGTGATTTGGGGCAGGTCAAAGCCCCTAATGAATTGTAATGGTTCAAAGGGTAGACCAAGGGAGAGTAGAGCAGGCTAAAATGGTATAAATAGATGAATAAGATCGAGTCTAGAAGAAAGTTTCAGGTTAAGTCTGAAGAAGAATATTAGATCTGGGTACAGTTATGCAGAATTTGTATAGGTAAGGGCTCCTGCTGGTTGTGTGCGCGGAGACCCTAAGTCCTGCTGTGTGCGGACCCAACTGGCTATGTGCGTGGGCTGGTAAGGAGTCTGTAAGTGGAATCTGAAGTATTAATGAATGAGAAGACTTTTTTTTTTATATTGGAATATCTCTGTGTTCTGTTATGGGATGTGCTATATGTTGGTTTCCGAGTTATGTATGTGTGTTGAATACTGTTAGTTATGTGCACGTGAATGCAATGCTTTAGAGAGTAATGAATGCATAGATATGGTTATATTTTGTCACATTGCTTCTGTTAACTAGTTATCTTATGGTTTACTTGCTTCGCATGAGTTTTTCAGTTAAGTATATTGTTAAGGGTTTCTGGTTAGGGCTTCCTCAGAGCCGACCTGTTTTAGATCTAAAGGCAATCACTTCATTAGACTCTATCTCTCTCTCTCTCAAGGTACATAAACCTCATTCCAGCACCCTCCCATACTACTCCGGGTGAGACCTTGACTTGTGCAAGCAGGTCATTGCCGAAAGGGCCAGTAGTATAGGGTTTTGTTGGTAAAACTCAAATTTGAACCTGGGCCAAGACCCCTCAAACCAACAATAACCTTTATAATTCATTCTATACATTATGGTGCAATCTTAAGAGTGACTAAATATACAATGTTCACACAACAAATTCCAGTTTACCTGTAATTCGCCTTCCCTTTCCCACAATGTGCTCGATAGGCTATTGGACACATCTAGAAACTTTAAATTCTCCACTGAAAACCAGTAAGGCAGGGTCAAGTTGGGACACTCTGCCAATGTGACCCACGAGATATTTGGTAACTCCACCTCCCTCAACATGCATCCCAAAATATCATTTTCAGTGTCAAGAATTTTCAAATTCCTGAAAATCCTTTTCAGAACAATTTCTTCAGTAGCATCAACGCCAAATACATTATCTTTATCATGTTCGTCGTGAATGATCTGAATTCCTCGCACATACCTTATTTCCTATATATTGTTAACAAAGAAATCCTTATTACTTATTTCCTAATGTGCCTTTAGCCCAATGATGTTTGACGCCATGAAAAAATCATGATTTATGAAAATTATATTTTTTGTGGTGTTTCCTATGCCACCTAAACCCCAAATCCCCAACACTTGAGATCTCTCGCTCTGCTTTTGCTGCAATCAGACTTTATCTTCAAATATTTCAGTTTCTCATCCAAACCTATTGGAAATTTGGCCACATGAAAATATGGCTTTTTCTTTTTTAGTATCTCCAACAAATGTCTAACCAACTTATCCATCAGCTCCACGTCAACCTCCTCGCTAATAATTCATAAAAAAATAAATAGAATTGTGAAAAACAAACATCTACTTCTATTTATTAAATATAAAATACTGCCATATCTAAAGTGAAGGTTGAGCTCTTACCCAATATTGCATGCCTCTAACTCAAAACCGCTTATGTCTGCGACCTGAGAAAGTGCATTTCTCCAATTTTCAATGACGGTGGATTCATATCGCGACTTCTCTTCCTAGGTTTGAGGGTCTGAAGTTTTCTTATTTGCCAGGTTTTTTAGGTCTTTAGCATATTTTCCGTTTTTACTGCGCGTCCACCGAACCTTAGAGTGCGGGACACTGTAAAATACAAGAATGATAGGAGCCCTTGTCTCCAACATCTGTAGGAGCTCATCAAGGCACTAATTTGATTCAACATATCTGCACATGGACAGAATCAGTTTTGATAGATTGTTTTATTTAGGAGGGAAAATTGTATCCCTATTGCATCTCCTCCCGATCCAGGAATGCACTTACTCCTTTGAGAGAAGGCGAACGTAGAGAGACTTGGCGAAGGTTTTCTTCGTATCAGAACCTCAGTGGTTTATAAACACTTCGTACCACTGATTTTTGTTGTTGGAATGAGGAGCGGTAGAGACATAGATAATGATGGAAGATGATGCAACCATTGCAAATTTGAAAACAAAAGTAAAAATGGTAGTGATTGTTAATGTTATGGATGCAGTTTGCAAAGGAAATAACTTATGGTTTCAGAAGCCCATTGATATTGATATGCAATGTTATAATTACATATATGGTAGTCTAAAAAAACCCATAGATTACTTAGGAAAATAATGGAAATTCTCACAAGATTATGATAAAATTGGGCAGAAAATTTTGAAAATATGGGTTATAGCTGTCAAACTTCAAGATTTTTGGTGCCTTAAGGGTTTTTTATGATGTTGAATCCATTTCCACCATTAAACAAAACAATTCAAACAATCCAACAATCTGATATGGCAAAAAATCTGCAATCCTAACAAATTTGTGAAGTATATGCTAGGTTTTCCCTTTTTTCTAACACTAAGATCCAATGACTCTAAGCGCGGATGTACTGTATTGACCAGTATCGAGTGAAAACCCCTTATGCTACCTAGTATTTACGCCTAATCAATACAAACTAAACATATCATTTCTAAAAAAGCTAAGTGAAAACCCCTTAGATCACCTAATGTTTAATCCTAATCAATACAAACTAAACATGTCATTTCATTTCTAAAAACAAAACTAGCATGGTGAGAATTTTCCCTTTTATTCTTTATAATTAATAACAAAAACTCAAGTCCCATATCGACCACTAAATTCTCGGACAAGTTACTAAAACCATATGCTCACTATCAACGACTTCTAGCCAATCTATTTGGCTGTACCGGCCATCCACCATTTAGCCTTCCAAAGAGATGCTAACCCCGCATGTATAGGCTTACATTCTATTACTTTTTTTTCCTTTTGTCTTTAAGATACTTTTAAATCCCTAAACAAAAAGTCATTATCAAAAGATTATCATCCAATTATAATAATAATAAAGTTCATTATTTTATTTGATGGTATCAAACTTTAGGTGAGAGTATGACAAACAACTTTAAGATAAATTCAATTAACTATATATAAATATTTTAATAAAGACTTAATTGCTTGGCATATTTTGAATTTAATTGCTTTGGCAAATACCGGTGTTTGAGCATCTTGCCCGTGACTTGTGGACCGGTTAATCTCGACTCTGATCGTCTTGGCTTCTGAATCCGGTGGTCGAATTCTTTTCCGATGCATGCTCTACTTTTTTTCCTTTGACTGTGCCACGTTGCGTGTATCGACCAATAACGAACGAGACAAGCTGGGGCGGCACAACTGATGGCTGTCACCACCACTTCGAAGGTAAAACACGTGGGAACTTGGCTCCAGAGGCGAAGTGGAAACTTAACTGGCTAGTGACTGTTTAATGACAGAGATACAAGGGGTGAGGGATTTAACGTGTAATTTCATCAATGTTTATTAGTCAAAAGTTTGAAATGTTTACTTGTTTACTTTTTAATTTTATTTAGAATTAGATTAGAAATGGATTTATTTTTTATTTTTATTTTATTTTAATTACTTTTTAAATATTCAAATCAAAATACAATTCACATAATTCAAAAATTATAATTTAATTGAAAAAATTTGTGAGGAGTAGATTTTTTTTCTCATAAAACTTTCCACACACCAATTTTCTAAATTACAATAATTGATTGGAATTTGGAACACAGATTCTATAAAGCTCTCACACATAGTTATGTAAAGCCTTTAAGTTTTCAATGTTATCTTCAAAAATTAACATTCAACGTCAAACCAAGTTGGAATTTCATTCTATTTGTCCAACAAATTTTTTTCAGCATAAAAAATACTCTGGTTTATATTGAGTATCAGGACATAAACTTTTTGTTCAAAAAATTACATTCTTCTTTTTCAGATATAGTAAAAATACATTCAATTTTGGATATCTAGTTGTAAAAATCTGGCCAATACTCTTATTGGCTGATAATCTCTTTTTACATACATACTATTGTTAAGGTTCCTTTTATCACAAAAAGAAATAGAAAAAACATCGAAAAAAGCCGCATCATCAGCTTATAGGTCTAAAACTTCCCAAAAACCTGATTCTGTAAGATTTCCTTTTGCTTTTGGTTTTGTTATTCAACAATAACCCTATAAACAAAAACTCAGTAGCACTGTTAGACATCAAAACTCCTGTAAAATAAACCTCACAAGTATTCATATAATAAACTGGTGGCCTTCCACAGAAGTATCAATTGAAAAGAAACTTTCCATTTGCACCCGCACCACGTGAATGTGAATTTATTAACTCATAATGCAATCTCCCCGAATAATTCATTCAGTCCTTTCTTTGATTTATTATCTATTTGTCCACCATTTTATTATCAATTTTATTTGATTGTTTATCGTTTTTCCCACACTGTCATCTGATGTAGATTATAACTAGTTTTCCATTAGCTTCAAATATATATATAAAGCGGTAACTTGAATTTTCGAGGAAAGAATTCGTGAAAGTTAAACAGATTTCTCATTCAAATGTTAATGATTTAATGTATTGATCTATTTCCAATTTCTTCATCAAACCACAGTATATTTAAATTAGCAAGTACATTTAAAGATGCAAAGGAATGCAAGAAAGTGTAAGTGGGGATTTAAAAATTATTATAGATTTATAGTTATGATTTATTAAACATTGAGAGGAATTAAATTTCTACATCTTTAAAAATTTGATCACTATTTAAATTTAAGAAACGTAGACTTAAAGTTTTGAAAATATATATTATAGAATCCAAATAAATTAAAATAATTAAAATTATATATATATATAAACAAAATAGGTTAGTTTTATTTCTCTTATAGTGGAAGTTGATAGATATGTTTATTTCAAAATAGTAATTTTCAATTCTTTATTTATTGAATAGAAAAAATTAAATGAATAGGTTAAATTTAATAAAAATATTATATAATTTTCATAAATATAAATATAATTTTCATTTTTTTTTATATAAAATTATTATATTAGTTCTAAATCTAATTTATCATATATATATAATATAGTAACTTTCATAAAACTTCTTTTCATTGTAAGGATGTTTTCTATTTAGAAATAGTGTTTTTGTCTTTTTGTTTATTAGATAGATAAAAATTAGATTAAGAGTTATATATATATATATATATATATATATATATATATATATATATATATATATATATATATATATTATACAAAATTATAATTTTCATGGTTTTTATATCTAAAAATGATTAGATAATCTAATAATTAGATTAGATTCTAAAAATGATTTTGGTTATTAATCAAATTTATTTTGGTAAGAATTTAAATAAGCTAGTTATATTTCTTTTTTAGTTAATATGCATGCTTATTTAGAAATAGTGCTTTTAAATTTGTTTTTATTGAATAGAAAAAATGAGATAAATAAGTGATTTATTTAAAAAAAGATAATTTTTATTGTTTTGATATATAAACTAATTAAATTAAAATCTAAAACTATTTTTAATAGTTAATTAAATTTAAATTTATTATTTTATTTTAATTTTTTCAATAATAATATATATACACATAAGTGAAATAGGTCACTTGAGACATTAATGTTTTTTGTGAAGGCTTCATAGAAGTAAAATAAGAACCATTATGCCTTGCACGGTCTCAAATTCATTACTACGAAGACTAAAGGGGCTTGTGACTGGAATAGACCAAAGGGGCTGGTGATTGGAATTTGGTTGAGCAAAGGTTTGATGAACTTGTTGTTGATGGGTTGTTAATGGGTTGATGGGTAGTTGATAGGTCTCAGCATTCTTTATACTTGGAATAAGTTGGAATACAACCTTAAAAATGCATATGAACTCATGAATGATATGGAAGATATTTATTACTAGTTTGAGATCTAGAATTTTGTGTGAATCGAGAAAATTGACAGAATAATCTCATATTGTTATCCCTACTCTCTCATTGTTTCTTGTTTGGCCCATCATTATAACTATGTTGCAAGTAGTCCTTTGAACCTAAAATATGAGTGGATTGAATCCAACTCATCCCAAATTGTTTCAAATTCTTACTTTCCTTGTGCTCAATGATTGCACTATAAATTTATTCACATATTTTATTGCTGGTTGAATAATTTCCTCTCACTCACTCAAAACACACAAATCAATATCCTCTGGATTGGATTGCCCTGATGCATCAATTACAATCATACAACAAATAATGGTTTTGTCTATACAATAGAGTATGGTTCTGAACACAGAAACACTATAACAAAGGTATTATCATCTATTGATTTTGACAATATTGGTAAACATGACTTTTTCATTTGCTCATTTTTCATAAACTACAAACATAAACGCTTTTCTCATTGATAAGCACACCATCCATAGCTTTTATTATTGCATTGTTTGCAGCTCCTTCTTGCTCAAAATAAACACATCCATACCCTTTGGATTTCCCTCATGCATCTCTTGCAATCTAATCTTACTATAGAGAACTCTTCCTAACACATGGAAAGTAGAGTAGAAAGTGTTATTCCCTACTGATTTGGCAAGATTCCTGACAAATATGCTTGCTGATCCAAGGTGTTCGATGCCAGAGTCAAGCGGTGAGTAGATTATCCGAATACACTTTCCATTAAGAGGTGTATTATTAAAGTGATGTAAAGCCTCACTGCATTTTTAGTCGTACACCTGTAATTGACATAGGCATATTCGAGAGAAGTGTTGCCATCTCTTCATAGGCTAACAAAGAGCACGAGTCCAATCTGCCCAAAGAGATCATGGATATGTTCTTCAATAACATTGGGCTACATACATAGATTTTTCTACTAATTAAATATTGCTGCCCTTATCAAGTACTTGTTGATGTTGTGACATTGCCTCTTTCTTTTCTGTTGTGGAAATATATAAAGCATGACTTTGAAAAAATAGATGGTGTATCGATTACCCCGTATTTGATACATGGATAGGATCGAACCCAATTTAAGTAAACATGTGCGATTCCATCTTTTACTATTCCATACTGCGAATCCAGCTGCTAAAGCATTCACAAATAAAATTATAGACATTTCCTATATATAGTTCTCCTTGGATCCATGTGAAAGACACATGCGCTGGTATTACGAAGAGAAAATTAGCTTGGGCTCAAGAGAGATTGTTATGGCACAAGCCGAGCTGGTGGGTTGTCCAAATTGCAGTGTTGAGGTGTGGCTTCATCCCGGAGTTGCTCGTTTTCCCTGTCATTACTCTGCGGTGCTTATGTCGGGATTCGCCGACCAAAACCCCGCTGGCTGCTATGCCTATATGTGTCTTACATCTCATTCTGGCTATGTCAACAACATCACTGCAACTCAGAATATTGGCCAAAATGACGAGGTTCAGTTTCCAAATGGATTATCCATCAATAATATGCACTGGAAAATTTAGAAATTAAAAATAATATAATAACGTTTAAAAATAAAATATTATTTAATATTCAACATAATATTATATAATATTTTGTTTAATATTATATGTCCTAAGGCATTTTCTCTAGCTGTCACTGTGTCCATATCTGAGTTATTGAATTAAATGTTAGATTCATAATTTAACAATGGATTACAGTAGGCCAAAAATCTATAAATAGTTAAAATGTCGTTATTAAAAATCCGTTATATTTTTATATGTAAATGTAAATATTTTTCTATATGTTTTTTTATAGTATTTGCTTTTTTCTTTTTAATAAGTTAAGTTGAATTTAGGTAATAAAATAGAATAATAATAAACTATAAAACCAACCCGTGGTATTGACCCATGGTATTTATGTGGAATATAGTTTATTTAAAGGGGGGAATTAAGATGGCCTAGATCAATCTTAACTCTGGATCTACCAAGATCATGAGGGATCAAATATCTTGATATGTAAACCTCTTTTAGAGTGAAAAGAGAATTGATTCCTGTGATAAATAATATATATCTAAGCTAACTATTTAATAAAATTATTTTTAATTGTTTATAACTATTATTCTTTTAAAATTTTACTTACTAAAATGTATCTAAATTTTCATACATTCAGATAAATGTTATATATTATTTATGTTACAACTGTTTTATTATTCTTTAGTATTTCTTAATATATAAAAAGTTAAATTAATAATGAAATTTTTTAAAATATGTGATATTTTTTTGAATTACCAAATTATTTCACAGGACATGATTTATCTTGAGCAATAATGATGAATGATCATAATGTTCATTTCTTAATTAACACTAAATTTACCTTTAATTACTTAATTGTATAGTTTTAAAATTACATTAATGTAGAAATTCGATTGTGAAAGTGGACTTTTTTAATGATATAACTAATAAATCTATTATCCATTTTTATTTTTTTAATGATTCATTTAAGATTAACATTTGTATGTTGTCATGAGAAGATTTTTTATTTTTCATGTCAATTACCTTTGATGACTTTAGGAGGTTCTTAATATTGTCTTTTTTTTTAAAATAAATGAAACTTAATTATATATTTAAAAAGATGATTATGTATTTTAGGATTATAATTTTTTTTTGGTCCAAGTTGACAATGTGAATGCTTATTTACCTAAAGTTGGTTCCCATGTTCAATACCTCCCCATGGGGTTTGAAGATAATAGGTAATGGAAATTGAATGACATATAAAACAAATAATTTATGCGTCAAAAAATCAGTTCTATATATTATAGTAGTTATAGCATTAGTAATCTTTCAATTTGGCATTCAATTCTTTATTAATAAAGTTGTTTTACTTAGTAGGGAGTACAATAATTTTGTAATCAAATAATAGCATAAAACATATTCACAATATAATTTATTTGAATGAATAGATGTGTGTAAAATATTTTAATAAGAAACTAGATATGTAATTATAAAATATAAAACTATAACTTAAATTTGTGAAATTACTTTGTATTTTTAGAGAAAGACTAAACCAAGTTTGGAGTTAAAAAAATAAACCATAACATGAATAACAATATCTCCTTCCAAAAATGTCTCCATATTAAGATGACTTTCACTTTCTTTTATACCAAGACTATTGTTCTTCATATACAATTTCTAACAAGCATGCAATTGGCGCTGAGATATGTAGATAAACTTCTTGTAAACTCTATTTCTGTGAATAAAAATTCTCTTCATTTACATCTATGCTAGATATATTGTACTTGAATGTATTTAAAATATCTTATTTGAGTTACATGGTCATTTCATGCTTGTTTCAGAGGATTATTAATCACCAAAGGATTTTCACCCCAATTTCCTTTTTCAATATCTATAATTTTTTTTTATATATGTGAACAAATTATGTTGGTTTACATATATGTTTTCACCCACAATTGCCTATTCCAATATCTATAACAAAATTTTCTAGTTGATAACTCTTATAATCAAAATCTTTGAACCATGGAAGCAAAATATGACTCCTTCTCCGTAACAACTTATTTCATTATGTTGGTTTACATATATGTTTTCACCCACAATTGTCTATTTCAATATCTATAACAAAATTTTATGGTTGATAACTCTTATAATCAATATCTTTGAAACCTCCATGGCTTGCTTCGATGTAAGAAAAATTTTCCTTTCATTCCTTCAGGATTGCTCCTTCTCTGCAACAACTTATTTCTTCTAGGCTACTCTTTCCTATGTTATTGCCTTATGACATTTCTTTTGCAACATATGGTGCAATTGCTAGTTATATGATATTATACAATGTTGAGGATTATTAACTATAGACAAAGAGGAAGTAAAGTTTTTCTAAAAAGTAAAAGAGGGTGGCCCATGGGGATAGTTCAATTGACAAACACCTTGCTATGAAGTTGTATGTAAACCATGAGGTTAAAGGTTCAAATCTCCCATGGTTAAAAACAAAAACAAAAAATAAAATGCATAAGAAATTAGATTTAGAAATCCATTAAAGTCACAAAACCATATAAAAAAACAAGATATTAAAATTTCACCAAATTAAAGAGGTAACCACATATGTAAGGTCCTAAATTGACTTTGGATTATTTTGCTCTCTTTACTGAAATAGAAGCCCTAATTTAAGTGTAGATGTTGATTTCTAATATTTTTATATTGACTTCACTTGATGCATTGATTTTAGTGTAGCTATTGATTTTTAATTGTATATTATTAATGCACTCCATGCATTGATTTTAGCTTAAATGTTGATTTCTATTCCTATTTGAATTTTTGCACTAGATGCGTTGATTTTAGTGTAGATGCTAATCTATGATATGATGTAACTAGATGAACTGTGTGAATTACTTTCAAAGTAATTTTATTAATAATGTGCATTGATTTCAATATACACACAAGGTAATTATTAATGACATGCATTCATTTTTGTGTTATAGTAAGCATCAATGTAGATCCATATTAAATAGAAATTAATAACAAAGAGCCTACATCCGTCTTAATCATTAGTCTAGATCCATATTAAATAGAAATGAACAACAAAGAGAAAGTCAACAAAGAGGGACATTGTAAAAGGTGCCTTCGCCGAGGAATGTCAACAACAAAGGGACAATCAAAGACATCATCAACAAACATAGTCGCAACAAATGAAAATTGATAAATAAACAAGAACATATCAAGGAAAAAATTGAATGAAAAAAAGTATATCAAAGAGAATATTGATAAAGGAGGGCACAAAAAATGAAAATTGAATAGTGTCTAAGAGTAAATAATATAAGGAAATGCACAAGGATGAGGAAATCGACAAAAGAAGGTAGATGGAAAGAAAATTAAAGAGCATAAAGAATAGAGGAAACAAAATGATGAATAACAAAGAACATATCAACAAAGAAAACAATATTCAAAAAACACTAGAATAGTACAAGATGCAAAAGAAAATCCTATGAAAAAAAGATGTTTAAAGATATCTATGCCTAAGCTCAACTTTTAATTCTCATTGATATGAACATTGTACAACGAAAATTCCATGATAATATTTAGTGATTATCTCAATTTCAAGTATATCATTTTGGTGAGGGATCATATGTTGGAATTCAAGTGTTTAATATAAATACATGCCTAATGTGCATGAGATGTAGAAGATAAGGAACTCATCAGATTAATCTTAAAGATATTTAACATATTTAAAATGATTATATTAATCACATGTTAGAAAAAAAATGTGTGGTTGTGCACAACTCAAACTAGCCTAGATCCATGTTAACTCTAGATCTATCAAGAGCTAAGAGGGATCAAATCTCTCAAAGTGAAAACATTTCCTCAAGATTTGCACTCAAAAATAGGTCTACACCTTGAGATATAAGACCCCTGTCAGTGCTTGAAAGATTTGGAGTTAAGATGGATATATGATGGTATATTATATAAAATATATTTGTAATGTAACAAGATTTCTAATCATGGAGATTCACCCCACGTTGTCATGGACATTTTAAACTTGTAAATATGATTTGTTTCAATATCGTGGATTATCAATAACACATGCCCAAAAACCATTACTCATTTCATAGTCAAAATATTTTTTATATTTTTTTTAGCTTGATTTTATTATAATTTTTTAATTAAATTGAAAAACAAAAGGTGTAAATTTCAACCCTTTATCCCTACTACTGCTAAAAATATAAGATGAAATCCTTTTCATCCACCTAGACCAATTACCAATAATTAAATTATTAAAATTATGAAATCCCTATTCCAAAACAAACAAACCTATTAGCATAAATTAAAAAAATAAATTGTTATAAAATAAAATTAAAATAAAAAATATATAAAATGTTTTGAGTATGAAATTAGTTACGTTGATAGGTATGTCTATCTTGGAATAAGGTTTTACAATTTTTTTTTTAATTATCAATAATTATTTGGTGGATGATAGAGATTTAAACTCCATGGATATTCCAGAATATTCATAGGCATATACAAATAAATGGTTGATATTGATCTCAAACGTAGTTATGCCATTTTTGTAAATGGTTGATATTGATCTCAAACGTAGTTATGCCATCTTTGTAACAAAGTATATTTATAGACTAAAAATATTTATGGTAAATTAGGGATAAATATCCATAGTTGAGAATCTTGTTCCATGCCTTTTTTAAATAATTAAGAATAATTTAAACTAAAATTCACCTAGAGATCACACTCGGCCTGGTCCACACTAGTCATTTAGCTTACTGGATTTTTTAGCATGTATCCTCCTCTTAGCATAGGTCACAACCACCCCCCGTGAGGTTTGATCTTGGGTTGCCTTACAGACGAGGCCCATCCTCAACGGGTTGTGCTAGTGGGACTTGACAACTAAAATTATAATTTAGTTATTGTTTATGATTTTTTTTTTAACTTTATCAATGTGAGATGTATCATGAAGTAAATGTTTTGGTGTTGATGAATATTGGTATTTACAAACCATTTAATTTATATGGTTGGGTTAGTTATAGTTTTTTGGGCATATTGCAATGAAGCATATTTAAGATTCTTCAGGGGGTGAATATCTATGATTAAGAATATTGTTACATGTTTTTTCTATCTAAATGTATATATGTTTTAATAATAATAATAATAACAACTTATTATTTTTTGTAATTAACAATAATAATAATTTAAAATAAAATTATAATTTAGTTACTTTTTTTATGTTTTTTTTAAACCTTGGAAATGTTAGATGTATCATGAGGTAAGTGTTTTGATGCCTATTTATGTTTATTATACATTTAATTTATATGGTTGGGCTAGTTTATAATAAAAAGTTTAAAGAGGACAAAAAAAAAATGATGGAAACAAATGATGAAAGCTATTAGCAATGATAATATTGGTGGAAAAACCATTTAAAGAGTAAAATTAAATTTAATGGTTAAAATTTTAAGCTTTTCTTAGTCTTTTTTTTTTTTTTTGTCAGTAAAAAATATTTTATTAAGCCATAAAAAAGAGACATCTTGCATTCCAATTCATCCCTACTGTTATGAAGGTAAATCCTCTCTGTGGATAGAGACGATACCTCTAGCCCTAGGGTGGGTCTAATAACAAAAGGACACACTAAAGTGTTGCTTCCTAGTTAATGATTGAACAAAAGACATGGTAGATGGACTTACCTTGAATCCAACATTGCCGATGTTGTGGAAAGAGTAGTGGTCTCTCGCTCCTGCCTTGGAAAGTCGCGATCCGTTCGCTGTCGTGCTCAGACACCTGCACATAGGACAAAGAACAAGAACAACATATGACAGAATAGTTTCACTCACAACTATTAGCCAGTCAAAGAGGGCTAAACATATCATATCAAATAGACATCATAACACAATAGTGGAACCAAACAATAGTTATGTATATTAATGAGTAGAAGGAAGAGTACAACTGATGCTTTGACGTCGTGATCTCCTCTAGCGGGGTTCAGACGAAACGCATCTCAATTGTTGGTTAGGGAATTCAGACTCAAGCGTTCTTAGAAGTCATCAACTCGAGCTCTCTCAACACAACCTTTCTTACTCTATCTTTTCTGGAAACTTAGCTATAGTATAATTCTCTTAGTCAACTATTCATCCGTTCAGCTATTTTTCTATAATGTGTTTAGCTAGCTTCTACCAAAGGAGATAGTTTCTTATATAGAGGGAAGAGAGGAGGTTGGGATCCCTACAAAGGTGGGAGGGAGTCCTATCCTTTAGGAGAGTTCCAAGGGAGGTAGAAACTACCAACTAAGGGAAGGAGTCAGTGGTTGTTTCAGTTCAACCACTCCTAATGACTCATCCCCGAGGTGGTTGGAATGGAACCTCCGCCTCTATTTAAAAAAAATATTCCATAAAAATCTTGGCGCGGGTGTCTAACTGGCACAGAGCGCCAAGTGGCATGAGCTTAGTGTTAAATTTCCTGGTCGGTGCGACGATGTAATGGGCTACTCACGCCAAGGAAAAAAAAGGGATTTTCATAGCTCTTCTTAGGGAAATGTCAACAAGTAGAATGTTTCTTTCATCAAAAGGGATACAAGGATGGTATTTGCAAAGCATGACACTACGTATTGGTCACAGAAACAACCCTCCAATGTGCGAGTTGGAGATTGCACTGACTGTGACAAAATGTTGTGTAACACATACTCTCCTAGTTTCACTCCGACTAGATATGTTAGCCAGAAGAGTAGGAAAAAAACAAAGAAGATATTGACATGTTTCATATGAACTCCATAGGATAAAAATGCCTTACTATCCAAAAAAATAACAACACTAAAAAATAACTAGTAGATAGCATTTACGAAGGATTATTTGGTGAATGAGTAACACCTTGGCTTGCAGGGTGGCCATGACCTTGGTGCACATGGAAATCGATGTGAGCAAGTCACACTTTTATTTTATTGAGCCACTCACTAGTTTTGCATTAGCTCTGACGCACTGAGGAAATATGCTCTAGTATTTACTATTTACCCTTGACTAAATTGAACATCATTTATGTATGCAACAGTTTCATTGTGGTCTTCATATTGTTGTTCATGCATGAATTCCAAACTAGTCATAATATCCCTTAGTCACTCAAAAATCGAGGTGAGCGAATGTGGCTGCACCACTTGATCCAGTGATTGGACGTGGTTGTGGAAAACCTCACCCCCCTCATCCACACTTCCATCCATGTCATCGGATCTCTCCCCATCCATGCTTCTGAAACCACCACCCTATTAATCACAACCCCTCTGGTGGTTTATAACTGCTCAGTAATCTCCACACTAAGTATACTGTGAACCTAGGACACCTGAGCCACGCCCACTCAACCAACCAACATTGTTCCAACACTTGGTCAAGTGCTGAACAACCCACCTCACATTATGACCACAACCATATCCACCCACAAACTGACCATCGAAATAAGAGTGCCTCCCAATTTGGCCACCATTGTGTTAATTTATGAAACTAGGGTCTAATTCCATCTTGGACAGCTCAGATAATAGAGATTATGATTGCATTGAATTCCACTTTTCAAGAGGACCTAAATAGACCTAAATATCACCTCATTTGGACAAGCATAAGTTGGTTTTTAAATTTATGTACCCACTCATGTACATTGGGTTAGGTTAGTCCTACACACATGCACAATTGGATAGGTCGACCTGAACAACAAATTGATCCCCATGGAAGCCTATAAATATAAGAGACCTCAAGCTCATTTGGAGATCACCATCAAGCATCTTATTCTTTATTCGTCTATTTTTTGGCTCACACAGGTTCATCGGAGGAAGCTCGCTTAAGGTATGAAGTTTCAGGTCTGAGGCTCGCACAGATTAGGGTTTCCATTTTCCAGTCACTTGCATGACATAGGGTAGATCCAACCACAATAGCTTGCATGCATTGCCTAAGGTAGTGAATAGGTCATCATAGTCGCTCCCATAACATCTCGAAGGGAGCAACTAAGGGTTTGATTCAGTTCTGGTCCATAGTCACACACTTGTTGTGTCTCTAAGCGTGACTGGGAAGCTACAATCACTCGCATATCAACTTGAAGGGTGAAACTGAGGCCCTAAGATTAGATCTGGGCACATCTGACCATAGTTTCTCGCTTGCACTTCCTTAGAGAGTGACCAGGTCATCACAGTTGCTCACATAACATCTCGCAAGGAGAGACTAAGGGCTTGATTCAATTCTGGTCCATAGTTGCATGCTTGCATTATCTCTCAGTGCGACTAGGAAGCTACAGTTGCTCGCATATCAACTTGCAGGGTGCGACTGAGGCCTTCAGAACATAACTGGGCAGATCCGACCATAGTCTCCAACTTACAGTGCCTCAAAGAGCAACAAGGATGTCATAGATGCTCACTTATAATTTCCTAGGGAGCGACCAGGAAGCCATAGTCACTCACAAAATAACTTGATGAGTGTGACTCAGTTTTGAGTTAGGGTTTAACAGATGACCGCAGTTGACTGCAAATGTTTGAAGGCTAGAAGTTTTCTCTCTATTGTACAATGATTCTGGGAGTTTTTTTTCTAATTTGTATTGGGTAAATCTATGCTGAAAGATTATGTATTGGGCTCATTGTACTCTCTGTTGAAACACTATATGACAATCTAATAAGAAGAAGATCTAAAAGGGTTTTCTCTCTAGTTGGGTTTTTCCCTAGTCTTTGACTAATATGGTGTCTCTTGTGGTTGTTTTATTGTCTCCTTTGTCATTGCATATATTGTTCTATCTTCAGTTATTATTTATGATTAGAAACTTTGTTAATAACTGGATCCATTGCGAAATGATTAATTGAATTGGGTTATAGTAATTGAAACAACATATAACAATCTGTAAAATTAACATGGAATTAGAACTAAGGTGAAGGACAAGCCCAAAAGGATACAAGCATTGGAGCCATCTTCCTTGGATAATTGAAGGAGCTTATCTAGTCAAAATGAAGATGTCTTCCTCTACCTTCAAGGATCATGAGAAGTTGGGTGAATCATCTAACTTTGTTGCATGGAAAGTCAAGTTGGAGATCATAGATGACAACAATGATGTGTTGGAGTACATTCAAGGTAAAATGCCCAAGCCTCTAGAAAATGCTTCCACTTCCCTCAAAAATAGGTACAATAAAGGTGAGTCCAAAGAAAAGAAAATTATAGCTAATGGTTTACAAGATCATTTAATTACATATGTTGTGAATTTAAGGAGCTCAAAATACATGTATGATAAGATAGTTGGCATGTATGAAATAAAAAATTTGAATGATACCATCTCTTTGAAATATCAACTCAAAGACACGAAGATGAAAAAAGGATAAGTTGTACAATCATATATCATGAGGATATAACGTCTTAGAGATCAACTACAGAGAGTTGGAGAATATGTGTCTGACAGGGAATTATTGATTGTGACTCTTAAAGGTCTCCCTCCTATATGATAAACCTTCATTACCACTATAAGCAACAACAATGTCCTTTCGTCATTTGATGAAATTGTTGGAAATCTTACTCAAGAAGAATCAAGGATGGTATCAAGTGGAAGAATTCAAAAGCATGAAGAGGGAGAGGCTGTTGCATATATCACTCATGAAAAGAAGAAGAAGAAAGAAAAAGGAGGTCCATCTAGAAATCCTCCTCCTAAAAATGAAAAAATAAGGAATTATAGAACATCATCTCATATTGAATGCTATAATTTTCACAATAAGGGTCACTATGCTTGAGATTATCCCGAGAAGAACAAAGGACCAAATTACAACACAAGAAGCAATAAAAACAAATAAAATAATTAAAGAAGAAAATAGAATCAAAGAAATAACTACGATAGAAGATATGAAGGAAGAAGAATAGATACCTAAAATGATTGTGAAGAAGATCACTGTCCTCAAAATAAGTCAATATTTCCCAGGTATGAAAGTAATGTTGTAAATATGATATGAATGGAAAAGTTAGTGTTTGTTGTGCTAAATTTTGTTTGAAAATATAAACAAAGTTCTTGAGGAATATGAGGTAAATTGCAAGTTAACCATGAGTTTTTTTTATGTGAATTTATTGAGCATATTAACATAAACAAAAAAATGAACAAAAACATATAATAGTCATAAACATCACCATAAACAGTAACACAACAACACTTGGTGAAGGAGTTCACCCCTCCTGGGCTACGTCTCCTTGGTCTAACTTCCAATGGCCTGGTCGTCCTCAATTATGCTCAAAAGTGTGGATACATAGATTTACAGTGCTCAAAAATCTCTGAAACATGTTCCAATGGCTTCAAAAGGCCCAAAAATTCTTATCTAGCCTCTTCCTAGTTCTAAATTGGTCAAAAACTGACTTAGTTATGGCTTTCCAAAGTTTTGGTACTAAATGCACCACAAATTCCCCAACATTCGGACTAGTCCTACAATTTCACCCCATAATCCACTAATTGAGCGCCAATTTCGTGGAAAGCTTGGCGAAATTGTTGGATACATAATTTTCCCATTAATGCCTTAAATATGAATTACAAACCATAATTTCGCATGATGCATTAAAATTCTTTAATAAAAAAATGGGTCGATGGTTATACTAACCATTGACGATCAGGGGCAAAGTTTGCATGTTACGGTTTATGTGCGCGGCTAGGACTCCACACCCCTGGTCATGGTGTATAGTCATATCGTATGCCATATGGGGGGGGGGAGTGGTCGGGGCTAAGCCCTAGCCCCTTCCCCTAAAACCTCTGGCGCATTACATTTCAAAAATGACATTTAAACCTCATATGAATGAGAATCATGTTAGTGCGGTTAGAGTTTGTCATTGTTTGTTGGGTAGAGGTTTGGTGTTCGACCCCCGCCTGGTCCGCTTAGCCCTTACCAAATTTTTTGTGGCCTCTCTGCTGCCATGTGGCAGCCTCTGGTTGGGTGACGTGGAAGAATGTGGTTGGCCATCAACCCAACTAATGAAAATTCCCCAACCAGCAACCAACGAAAATTAGATAAGTGGTGAGGCCTGATTAGCCCAACGAACCCAATCATCCTTTGACCATTCACCCAAGCCCAGTCAGTTGTAGAGACTGCTAACTGGGAAACCTGCAGATTTTTTTGCCAAAATTTACCTGTTTGGGAAAACGAACATAACTTGTTTCTGGGAGCATGCAGTGTGGTTTTTCCACGAAACGAGTTGCACCCAATTTAGAATGATGAGATATATGCAGTCATTCAGGTTCCACATTGATCTAACAACTTTGAATTTTGAGCTAATTTTTGAGCATCTGATCACTCTTCTCCACTGGAATATTTTGGACCCCAAAATATCTTTTATTACTGAACAATTGGCTAAGCATACAACCCCCTCACCCTTCCAATTAAAATCCAATGGAATTTTCCTGATCTCATCAACTTGAGCTCTTCCTGGAAACTGATCTTTTTCCTTGATTCTTGAGACCCTGTCTTGGTGTTGTAGATACCAACATGCTGCAATTTCCAATAATTTGAAGAACAACAAACTATCCTTGAAGAAACAAATATATTCCTTCCTTGGTCGTCAATAAAAGGAATCTTGAATAACTTGAAAACTTTCTCACCTCAAACACTGTCGACATGGAAATTTTTAGCTTGTCTTGCCTTGTACTTGTGTTGACTTTTGATCAAGTGTTTTTGCCATTGCCATGTACCATTTTGAAACCAAAAATAAGTACTCATGGAAAATATTCCTTCTTTTTCATCTTTCTTTGGTGCTTTTTCTTTTATTTTTTCACCATTCAACATGGGCATCTTGTTCCCATCACTGTTCAACAATGATGTGGACTACTGCAAATATTTCACATATTATTTACCTCTTTTAAAAGGCAACATGTTAGAGCCCTGAAACATATTATTACAACCATTAGCAACTTCAATGAAATCATCTCGTTCATTTGATGCATCTTCTTGAAAGGTCTCATTCAAAACATCATTATGCTTAAACATTAACAAAGCAAAATTTTGTGTTGCATTCACTATTCTCTTCATTTGTCCTGCATGAAAAAGAGACAAACTCATCTTCTTCTTATATTCTCTAACTATGTACTCAATTCTATTCTTGAACAAGTGGTGCTCTCATGGTTTTGAAATACTACCCTCTTATCATAAAGATAAGGACTTCCCAAAATAATACCTGAAATCTCAAGCGGAACTACATTAAGTTCAACTTCATCAAGAAAGTTTGAATTGATTACAAAACTTAGGATGCACTTCTTTGTTACCTGCAAGATTCCATTCTTTCATATCCAGCCTAAAGGACAAGTTCTTGGATGTGCAACAATTTCTAGATTTAACCTCTTAACTAAGTCTTCAGAAATCAATCTGGCTTCAAAACCATATCAAATAGTGTGTCTATTTTGGTATGCTTTGAAACAACTATAATATGAAAGAGTTCAATTCTTGTATTGTCATCTTGAGTTACATTAGAACAACTTGAAGAACTAGTGTTTTCTTTGTTCTTACCTTTCAAACCCATTGTTGTAATCTTGGTTTCATCTCCTGAATCTGAACCTAAGTCATGTTCATTGATTGTAGTTGTTTTCTCCTCCTCTTTGGGTTTAAGTTTGTTGGGCTTCAACTCTAGATGGAGTTTCCAACAATGGTATTCATCATGGCCATTTTTAAAACAATGTTTTCATGTGGGTTTCTCTTTCTCTAATTTAATAAAACCATTTTTCTCTCCTTTTCCCTTAAACTTACCCTTTCCTTTTCCTTCATACTCAAGGGAACTATCACTTTTCTCATTTCCACTATGTTTCCCTCTTGCTTCTAGATGTGTGGCTTGAACACAAACCTCATCTGAGTTTGTGGGATTGAGCATGAGAATATTATGTCTAAGATAGCTATGCAAACCCCCAATATACTTTAACAAAGTGTCTTGAGAAGATAAATTGACACCCAAAACTAGCGCTCTTCTCCTAAACTCTTAAGTATATTTTTGAACACTTTGTCCCTTTAGTTGTCTAAAATTATTCCAATCCATAATAGGTTTATGTGTATAATATAGAGGGTAAAATTTTCTTTTAATTGCAGTAGTAAAATCATACCAAGAGATTGAAATCTTACCATGGTTTTTCATCTCTTCTTGTGTCTTCGCTTCCCACCATATTAGTGCTGCACCCTCCAGTCTCAAGGAGGCTAGTTGAATCTTTGTGTCATCATTTTGAAGGTTTTGAACTTTGTAGTAGTCCTCAAGTTGATGAACCCACTTCCGGCCATCTTAGGAGCAGGTTTTAGAAAAAAAGTGTCGTCTCAACTGCGGCTGATACCTGTCACCTGCGCAATAGGCCCAGAAACACATGAAAGTTGGAATTTTTATTTTTTTAGGGTTTTAAAGGTTAAAAACAACATCAAGAAAAGAAAAACAAGAAGTTGAAGAAAAAACCTAAGGGTTGAAGCAGCTGGTCATGCAGAGATCTGAAAAATGACAGCAGTTGTAATTATAAACCCTTGTGGAGTCGGTAGTTGTTAGTGTGAATTCTAATCGCAAGCGTATGAAAATAACTCACTTTAGTTGTGCATAACAAATAGCCCTAACATCAAATATTGTTTCCAATTTCCTTAGATCTGAAGTTAGTTGACCAAGATAAATGCTACAAAATCCAGATTTATGCAGTTGAAGACATTAAAAAACAAATAAAAGCAAGATTTGCTCCATGCATCCAATAGACAAGACACGAATATTTTTAAAGAATTTTGTATTTATGACACCTGGGAAGGGAACATAGAAAGATGTTACCAGTCCCCCTCAATGGGATGGGTTCTTGTATGTCCTCAGCGCTTCAGGTCTAAGATCTCTCTCTCTTGATGGTGTAGAAAACCCAGAAAAAAAAATGGAACTCAAGGGGAGTTCACAAGAAAAAATATAGAAAAATATGACAATGATGGAGGATCAAATTCAGACCAAAAGTATAGATCCAGAGTGATCTCTAGGCAACAAAAGGTAGTGAATGAATGGAAAAACCCTTTTATTTATAACAAAACATTGAGTTAGTCTAGATATTAGTGCATAATTAAAATATTATTAACCAAATCTAGATCCAACTTTTATAGAATATTTTATTATTTTTGTTGGAGGCAAAAAGAATTTGAATTTGGTCAAATCCCATTATTTGTAAATAATAAATAAATAAATGATTTATTTATTATTTTAAGAACGTGGTTGAGTAAAAATTAAATAAATAGTGATTTATTCAATTATTTATAAATGATTTAGTCAAATTTAACAATGAATATTATTTAAATAATGTTTTAAATAATTATTCCTAGAAAATAATAAGATAAATAGTGCTTTATCTTCTTAATGTTCCTGTTTTGGGTTAAATATGATGAGGAATATTAATTAAATTGTGGTTTAATTAATTATCCCTTGAGGAAAACCAAACAAATAGGGATTTATTCGATATTTCCTCATGGGGTTTCCTGGTTAGACCATAAACAACTTAATAAATTGTGTATTACTAAGTTATTTTTCATAGTGAAAGAAATTTTACTAGGGTAAAATTGGTCTTACATGGTCTACTTTGGTCCCTCTAATAGTAATCTAATAGTAATAGGTTAGATGACCAAAAATTGGTGTAACACTTTGTGTCATCATTTTGAAGGTTTTGAACTCTGCAGTAGTCCTCAAGTTGACGAACCCAATTGTCAAGATAGATTTCTGCATTCACTTCACCATTATACATTGGCAATTTGAATTTTACATCTAGTTTCAATAATGGAGTTTTACCATGTCCCTTTGAGGTATGTGCATGAGTGTGAGTAAGGGTTGTAGTAGTGGAAGAGGATGAAGATGAAGGTGAAGATGGTGGTGAGGATGATGGTGGATAAGATGGTGGCTTATCACCATTCCCATTACCTCCTCCTCCTGGAGAACCCTCTCCTCTTGGAAGCTTGTAGCTTTCACCCTACAACCTTGTATTTATCTCTTCATAGAGGACTTTCACCATCTCTGTCATGCCAAAGAAAGCATTCCTAAGATCCTTCTCATCCTTTTTCATGTTACCAGTTCCTCCATCATGAGCCATTCTTACTGAAGCCTCGAGCACAACAGGAGGTGAAACTTGTGGTGGATATTGTGGAAATTGTGCCCTCCTTCTCATTGATCCAACTTGAGAACCTGCACCCACAAGCGTTCCTTCTCCTTGCTTGAGCTTCAACCTTGTAAGCATCACGTTCACTTGCAAACAGTTAAATCCTCACAGTAGCAAAAAGAACCAAAGCTCTGATACCAACTTGATATGAATGGGAAAGTTAGTGTTTGTTGTGTTAAATTCCATTTGTTAGCACTGGTTTTGATTCCTTTGAAATTTTCCCTCTCCATCATTTTATTTGGCCTCTAGCTCCTTATGCTTCAATTTTTCTTGCCACTTCTAGCTACATCCTCACCATCCTCTTCGATCCTTTCCTCATTTTCATTTTTTCCAAAATGCTAAAATGCCATAAACTATTCGTATTTGGCCATTTGCATGTCTAAAAGCTACCTAATGATATTTTAATTTTGTCCTATCTATTCCTTATTCTAGCCAAATCTTATCGAAAAGGGAAAATAAAATTATATATTAATTTTATATTTTTATATATAAAATTATTATAATTTTTAGAAAATAATAAA
Source organism: Pinus albicaulis (assembly GCA_034641835.2). Classification (NCBI taxonomy): domain Eukaryota; kingdom Viridiplantae; phylum Streptophyta; class Pinopsida; order Pinales; family Pinaceae; genus Pinus; species Pinus albicaulis. Next base: position 1,464,457,122 of record CM076570.1, read on the forward strand.
AAATAGGCTTCATTGAGCTCCCTAGCTCTCAGCTCAAATCCTCATCACACAACCAAGTGCCATATAACCGAGAGCCAAGTCCAAGTCCAAGCCAATGTTCAAACCTGCATAGCCTTGGGCTCATAATCAAAACCCTCGATTCCCCTGATTGTGATGTAAATGGGCCCCACCTTCCATTCTCATCGCACATCGCACTTTGCGAATTTTAACCTTTAACTCCCATTCCTCATAGAAAAACTGTTGATTCACGATTTGCAGTATTGTATGGGCCCCACCTACCTTTTCACATCACATTTTCGCAAAGTTCACTTACCGCATTCACTTCCGCTTCCTGATTTCTACGATTGCGATATTGAGTAGGACCCTTTCTTGCCACATCATCATCGCTAATCACACATCGCAAGCTCAGGAGGATAGGCACTCAGGAATCCATTATGAATGTCAAAATGTGATTACGATTTCCACCGGTTGTTACACCTTGTGATCTTCCCCACACTTTGATCCACGGTTCTCATGCCTTTTCGTCCCCCCTCCTCCATTATGCTTTTAACACTACGCGCGGGGGGGGGGGGGGTCCGAAAAGCTATTTTCTTCGTCGATCCTCCTACCATGTGTCCTCCTCTCCACATTTCGCACCCCCCTCGGTCCAAACCTCCTTGCCACATCATCACTCCCATCCCAATCGCATTCCCTCCCACTTATGTCTTATGCTTAAACATTTCTGACCCTGATCTACGATTGCGATATATGTATAAAAGGTTTTCTCCTCCCACTCATCATTTATTTAATAATATCTCCTTCTAATAAAATGAAACCCCACTGTCTCTTTCAAACTGCCTCCAAAACCTATCTAACCTCTGTATTTCCCGCTCCTCTTTTATTTCTCCTACTGGCCCACAATTCAATGTGTCTCCTTCTCATATCTTTCACATGCTCGGTCCTTTTGTTTGGAAACTATCTATATGGGTTTTTCCACTCCAACACTATTTCCATGTTTAATTCAAGACCCTATTGCGCCAAACAAGAAACCAAAGGAAAGGTGCAGCGGCAGAGTTTCTCTGAAACAAATTTCTACCATTACTCTTAGCACCAGCACATTTCCACAAGGTATCAGGCATCATTCAAGGAACAGACACACGTCACTTTCACTGCTTTTTACACTTTTTGTGGAGTTGGTTGCACCAGAATAGAGGAGGAGTCTTCCTATAGACTGCCACATCATACAACCACTTCGAATTGTTAGTCTTGATGCTATTTATTTTGATTATGTCATAGCACTTTGTATTAAAGTTTTTGGATAAGCCTCATCTCTTGCATGAGATGGTAATAACTTTTAGGAACAGATTTAATCCTTTTGTGGGGATGACATTTTTATATTTTTTTATATGTGTGACAAACTGCTATGAAGAGAAAATGGGGGGGGGGGGGGCGTGGTTGGTGGCACAAGGCCGAGTGCCCTGTAATTGATTCTCATGTCATTCCTGAACAGTGTATTGTCGAACACATAATATATTCCAGTTACACTCTTGAGGATTCACAAAATTATATGGTGTGTGTATTGTTTTCCCTTCTCTTTTTACATTCTCTATGTGCCTTTCCAGATTTATCATAAAATTTCTATCTTATGCTCTTATAATTCTTGTGAACCTCCAAGACATATGGATCTATTTTTGTAAGTCTTGTTCCAAGCTTTCCTGATTCAGTATGAATTGAAGATTGTTCATAAGCATCCCTTGAGGTGGAATTAATCCCTGTTTCATGTTTTTATATGTCTTTTGATCTAGCATGCATGTTAATCTATTTTTGTAAGTCTTGATTCACCAAGCATTCGTGATTCATGAGGTCATGTTAGTCAGAAGCATTCCTTGTAATGGGATTCTTTAAATGTAAAGTGAGACTCTTGTAAGTCTTTTAAAATCATTCTTTCACTATACATTTCAGATCTGGAATTTGTGTCATTTTTTTCTCCCAACAGTGGATTTCTATGCTACAGAGTCACTATCTTTCTCCCATTCTTCTAATCATTGAACTACAAATTTTTCTACCACATAACATATACGAGTGCCCTCATATGTGTCAAAGCATTTTTATTTGTTCAACGTTCCTTTCAAAGTTCTTGAGATCAAACCACTTTCCAAAAAACCCAATCAGACCATAAGAAATTGCCTTAGAGCTTAGGATGTGTCTGGTCAGGCACTTGAAGTAGTCCAAGTGTTGATTCCAGCGATAACTTCTTTTGGTGCGTCTGTCGGGAGATGAAGGCCTTGAAACGAAGTATTCTCCCGAGTCTCTTGTTTTAATTGCTGAAGATTGATTCTTGAAGGTGAACAGGAATTGATAACTTGAAGAGGACTGCATTTTTTCACTTAGCGACTCCATTATTACGGATCCAGTGGTGACTTCACGGGGATGCAGAGATCAGATTTTCAGTGGAAGTTTTGGATAAACAACTACACATTTCAGAATTACGAAAGGGACATCATTGCAGAGGTGGCATTTAATTTTTTTTTTCATTCAGTAGTTGATGATTTGGAGTCTTCTTATAGTGGATGCATTCAATGCTTTATAAGTATCTCGCATTGTGACTATTTTCATCATGAGCTGCACTATGCTATGATATGGATTCTTTCAGTTTTACTCTTAAGATTGAGAATCCATATGAGGTTTTTTCAACTATTTGAATGGTTGTACGTTAAGTTCCATATTGCATGAAGATTTCCATTCAAATCAGATTAGAAGTACAGGGATGAATACGCTCGTTGTTTTGAGCATTTTTTTCATAAAGTTAAATTTCAGTTTTTAGTTTGAATCCAGCCTCAGTTTGGAGAAATAATTTGCAGAATTGAAATGATGCTTTTGACTCCATTACTCAATGGCTAGGCATGCTGGTTTTCTGAGTTAATGAGCAAGATCGCTGGTTGGAGAGATAAGAGTTGAATTCAAGGCACTAGTTTATAGTTCTTGATAGCCCGCAGGGGGCATATCATCCCCAATTAGAGCCATTGTTACCACTGGTTTTGATTCCTTTGAAAGTTTCCCTCTCCGCCATTTTATTTGGCCTTTAGCTCCTTATGCTTCAATTTTTCTCACCAATTCTCGCTACATCCTCACCATCCTCTTCGATCCTTTCCTCATTTTCATTTTTGTCAAAATGCTAAAACGCCCTAAACTATTCCTATTTGGCCATTTGCATGTCTAGAAGCTAGCTAACAATATTTTAACGTTGTCCTATCTATTCGTTATTCTAGCCAAACCTTATCGAAAAGGGAAAATAAAATTATATATTAATTATATATTTATATATATATATAATTATTATAATTTTTAGAAAAAAATAAAAAATAGGCTTCATCGAGCTCGCTAGCTCTCAACTCAAATCCTCATCACACAACTGTCGAGACATAAAAAGGTATCTTTTTAACACCTATTTATCTCACATTAATTATCAATCCGGGAGCGACTTTTTATTTCAAGAGTGTACTTAGTCTGAGGCAGCAATTTATCCAAGAGTAATGTTGTGAAGATGTAGTACAGAACAAATGCAAAGGTAACAAATGCTTGTAAAGAAACCTAATTACAGTAACAAGAATGGAAAGATTAAACTACTTCAATCTTGCAGAACATCGATCAGGGATGCAGTAGCAATAACTCTTTCCCTTAGAAATCGATGCAAGATTACCAATTCTGGGGACTTGGAAGCGAAAGCCTCTATCCTCTACAGTTGGAAATCTTAAAGCAATTGAAACACAAGCAAGATAAATAAAAGCAATTTAAAAGAAACACAATCTGAAAAGGAACAACAGCGTATAACTGTAACTCATCTATTTGCAAATCAAAAGCTGTAAATAAACAATGAACAGAAAATGGAATGGCAGTATAAAATGAACAGCAATTACAACTCTTCACGCTTCAATCCTGTCGACAATCAATCATTACGCAACAACAAATCATAAATTAAATGAATAGCAACTTGAATCAGATACAGAAAGAAAAGATGTTTAATGATAACAAGATAACTGATCAACGAATGTGCTTCTTGTAAAGAAATGAAACATCAATGACTTTGTATTTGATTCAATTAACAATAAACCAATTCTAATAAACATTAAACAAACTTCACACAACAGAAATAAAATGATAGAAATACAAACAGCAGAATGACTCCACCAGGGCCGGGCCCTCAGCCACCGGTGAAACGCTGCTACGCTTTACTCCAGCGTTTGAGAAATGGAACAAGAACAAACTATTTTATTAATCAGGCATGAATAATGTTTACAAACAGCTCGTACTCTCTTAACAAGATTCGATGCACAATTCTGCAAATTACAACAAGAAAAGTCTCTCCATTCTCCTCTCCCATAACAATATTGGATTGTTCCCAACAACTTGATCATCTAGAAAATATAATTGCAACAATCTTTCAACAAGAGCAAGGCGAATTTGGCTTTGCAGCTAAGATTTGGAGGACGGTTGCAACAACAGAACTCAGAAAATCATGCTTAAATAACCCTGCATATCTCTCAATAAAGGCAAAATTTGGGCAAACTATTTTTTGTAAAAGTTAACTGGGTTCGTTCTGGACAAAACCCATGTTCCGGATTTTCCATATTCTTCTTCATTTGCCCATAATCTTAACCGCACAACTGTCACTTCTTATTCCAACGGATTTCTGAGTTGGAATATCTCATGATGATTTGGAAATAAAATCTGTAATATGGCAATTATCTTGGAGGCTAAAATGGTAAATGATATTAAAAAATATATTAACAAACGATCATTGATAAAATTATGCATAATAATCATCAATTTATTAAAAGTAAAGGAGAAGAATTAATATTCATCCATAAGAGCATAAATCATTATAAAATGGATTTATAAGATAAATTATAATAAATGACATGATAAAGAAGAGTGAAAATGGATGAAATAAGTGTTAAGAAGTGGTCGTATTCACGGCCCAAAAACGACCAAGTGTCGTATAACCCCGATCAGTCCGAGTCGAAGCAAATCTTCAAAGTGCATAGCCTCGGGCTCGTAATTATCAAAACCCTCGAATTCCTAGATTCTGCGATGTAAATGGGCCCTACCTTCCATTCTCATCGAACATTGCACTTCACGAATTTTAACCTTTAACTCTCATTCCTCATAACAAACTCCCGATTCATGGTATTGTATGGGCCCCACCTACCTTTTCGCATCGCATTTTCGCAAAGTTCACTTACCGCATTGACTTTCGCTTCCTCATTTCCTCGATTGCGATATTGGGTGGGACCCTTTCCTACCACGTCATCATCGCTAAATGAAAATATCAAGCTCAGGAGGATAGGCACTCATGAATTTGTTATAAATGTCGAAATGTGATTGCGATTTCCACCGACTGTTACACCTCGTGATATTCCCCGCCCTTTGATTCACCGTTCTCATGCCTTTTCGACCCCCCTTCTCCATCCTGCTTTTAACACAGCAGGGGGGGCGTCCAAAAAGTTGTTTTCGGGCTGTCGCTCCTCTTGCTACATGTCCTCCTCTCCACATTTCACACACCCCTTGTTCCAAATCTCCTTGCCACATCATCACCCCCATCGCAAATCGCATTCCCTCCCGCTTGTGTCTTATGCTTAAATGTTTCCGACCCCGATTTGCGATTGTGATATATGTATAAAACGTTTTCTCCTCCCACACATCATTTATTTAATAATCTCTCCCACTAATAAAATGAAACCCTGCTATCTCTTTCAATCCACCTCCATAACCTGTTTATCCTCCATATTTCCCGCTCCTCTTTTATTTCTCTTGCTAGCCAACAATTCAACATGTCTCCTTCCCATATCTTTCACATGCCCGGTCCTTTTGTTTGGAACCTATCTATATTGATTTTTCCACTCCAACATTATTTCCATGTTTAATTCGAGACCCTATCGTGACAAACAAGAAACCAAAGGAAAGGAACATCGGCAGAGTTTCTCTGAAACAGATTTCTACCATTACTCTCAGCACCAACACATTTCCACAAGGCATCGGGCAACATTCAAGGAACAACCACACATCACTTTCATTGTTGTTTACACTTTTTGTGGAGTTGGTTGCACCAGAACAGAGGAGGAGTCTTCCTATAGACTGCCACATCATACAACCACTTCGAATTGTTAACCTTGATGTTGTTTATTTTGATTATGTCATAGCACTTTGTATTACAGTTTTTGGATAAGCCTCATCTCTTGCACGAGATGGTAATAACTTTTAGGAACAGATTTACTCCTTTTGTGGGGATGAAAGTTTTATATTTTTGTATATTTGTGACAAACTGCTATGAAGAGATGGGTGGGGGTTTGGTGGTACAGGGCCGAGTGCCCTATTGTTGACTCTCATGTCATTCCTAAACAGTGTCTTGTCAAACACAATATATTCCAGTTACACTATTGAGGATTCACAAAATCATATGGTGTGTGTATTGTTTTCCCTTCTGTTTTTACATACTATCTGCCTTTCCAGATTTATCATAAAAGTTCTATCTTATGCTTTTATAAGTCTTGTGAACCTCCAAGGCATATGGATCTGTTTTTGTAAGTCTTGTTCCAAGCTTTCCTGATTCAGTATGAATTGAATATTGTTCATAAGCATTCCTTGAGGTGGAATTAAACCTTGTTTCATGTTTTTATAAGTCTTTTGATCTAGCATGCATGTTAATCTGTATTTGTTAGTCTTGATTCACCAAGCATTCCTGATTCATGAGGTCATGTTAGTCAAAAGAATTCCTTGTAATGGGATTCTTTAAATGTAAAGTGAGACTCTTGTAAGTCTTTTAAAAGCATTCTTTTACTATGTATTTTAGATCTGGAATTTTGTCATTTTTTCCTCCCAGCAGTGGATTTATGTCCTATAGACCTACTGTCTTTCTCCCATTCTTCTAATCATTGAACTAAAAAAATTTCTACCACATCATATATACGAGTTCCCTCATATGTGTCAGAGCTTTTTTATCTGTTCAACATTCCTTTCAAAGTGCTTGAGATCCAACTACATTCCAAAAAACCCAATCAAATCATAAGAAATTTCCTTAGAGCTTAGGATGTGTCTGGTCAGGCACTTGAAGCAGTCAATTATTTAATTCAGCCTTTAACACCATTCCGTAATATAAATAAAGTGCTTGAGGATTATGCATGGTTTATAACGAGTTCAACATGAGTGTTTATGTGTTTTTATGTGAATATCATGAGAAAATTAACATAAAAAAAACATTGAACACCAACATCTAACATACATGAACATCACCATAAATAGTAACACAACAACATTTGATGAAGGTGTTCACCCCTCCTGGGCTACGTCTCCTTGGTCCAACTTCCAATGGCTTGGTACTCTTCAATTATGCTCAAAAGTGTGAATACATACATTTACAGTGCTCAAATAGATTTGAAACATGTTCCAATGGCTTTAGAAGGCCCAAAAATGCCTTTCTAGCCTCTTCACACTCCCAAATTGGTCAAAAATTGACTTAGTTATGGCTTTCCAAGTTTTGGTACTAAACACACCATAAATTCCCCAAAATCTGGACCAGTCCTACAATTTCACCCCATAATCTACTAACTAAGTGCCAATTTCGTGGAAATCTAGACGAAATTGTTGGATACATATTATTCCCATTAATGCCTTAAATCTGAATTATAAACCATAATGTTGTATGGCGCATTAAATTTTTTTAATAAAAAAATGGCCCAGCGGTTATACTAATCGTCGATGGTCAGGAGCGGAGGTTACATGTTATAGTTTATGCAGGCGACTAGGACTCTGCGCCCTTATTCATGGTGTATAGTCATACAATATGCCATATTGCGTGCGGGGGGGGGGTCGGGGCTAAGCCTTGGCCCCTTCCCCCCAAATATCTGACTCATTACATTTCAAATGTGACATTTAAACCTCATATAAATAAGAATCACGTTGGCACAGTTGGAGTTTTTCATTGTTTGTTGGGTAGAGGTTTGGTGTTTAACCACTACCTGATCCGCTTGGCCCTTACCAAATTTTTGGTGGCCTCCTCTGCTGCCATGTGGCAGCCTCCGGTTGGTCCACATGGCAGCATATGGTTGGCCATCAAACCAACCATTTCCATGGTTTTGACCTTGTTGCAGCTTCAGCATCACTTCGATATGCTACTTCCAAATTAGATAAGGAAGAGTGATTATCTATGGGATGCTCCTTTTGGTAATGAGGACAAAACACTTCATCAAATTCTTGATTTCTCTGAACCTGCAAAACATTCAATTGTGACTTTAGAGAGCTAATAAAATCATCTTTAAACTTTTCAAATAAAACCTTGATTTCAGCTCTTATATCTTTTGTTCCTGTAGCAAATTTGGAAAAGAAAGAAGAAGCTTCTCTAGAATTCTTACCAGCCTTTGAAATTCCTCTTGAATACCTTATGCACAACTCACAAACATCATCATATGATAACTGAAAAACATCACCTTTTTCCTATCAGATTTAAGAGTTCTAAAAAATCATCTTTGATTCCCTTAAGAAGGAGTGTTTTCAAGATATCTTTTTCCAAATGCTTATGCTTTGATTTTCGAAGGTTATATCGAAATCGCTCTACATAGTCCTCCGAGCTTTCATCTTCCCCTTGTATCATACCTAAAATATCTTCATTGGATTTGCAATAGTCTTGGTACTTCTTCAAGAATATGTTCTTCATGTCCTCCCATGTTTTAATGCAGTTCCCACCTAGGCTCATGAACCATCGGAGAGCTACTCCTTTTAATGTAAGAGGAAACACTTTCAATCTTTCATCATTAGTACAATAATCATATCCTCTACAAAGTATTTCAAACTCAAATAAGAATGTATCTGGATCTTCATTTGTCAAACCATGAAAATTTGGTAGAGACAATGGGGGAATTATGTGCATTTGTGTTACCCCTCCTAGATCTTTGATAGGGAATTCAAAAGTTGCAATGTCAGCCATTTCTTACCATAATAGAAGATGTTCTTTAGGTGTTTCTTTAAGGATCCTCCTTCCAATGTTCCTGTCAATTAGTTAGTGAAATGGGTGGTGCTTACATCACCACTTGAGTGGAACTACAAGATTTTTTCAAAAATTCTACCTCTAAAAAAAAAACCGCAAGCATTCATTCCTACCTTAAGATTTCACTCAATTCTGCTGTGAAGCGGGCCAGTGAACAAGTGTGTTTCTTGCTCGGTGTGCAAGTTCTTACCTTCCGTCTTTAATACCCAATTCTTCCCAAGCAGAAAAAAATTAAATATGCATCACTCTTTCTAAATGGCATACACTCTCCCCGGCAACAGCGCCAAAATTTCGAGGCATAAAAAGGTATCTTTTTAACACCTATTTATCTCACATTAATTATCAATCCGGGAGCGACTTTTTATTTCAAGAGTGTACTCAGTCTGAGGCAGCAATTTATCCAAGAGTAATGCTGTGAAGATGTAGTACAGAATAACAAATGCAAAGGTAACAAATGCTTGTAAAGAAACCTAATTACAGTAACAAGAATGGAAAGATTAAACTACTTCAATCTTGCAGAACATCGATCAGGGATGCAGTAGAAATAACTCTTTCCCTTAGAAATCGATGCAAGATTACCAATTCTGGGGACTTGGAAGCGAAAGCCTCTATCCTCTACAGTTGGAAATCTTAAAGCGATTGAAACACAAGCAGGATAAACAAAAGCAATTTAAAAGAAACGCAAGCAGCGTATAATTGTACTCCTCTATTTGCAAATCGAAAGCTGTAAATAAACAATGAACAGAAAATGGAATGGTAGTATAAAATGAACAGCAATTACAACTCTTCACGCTTCAATCCTGTCGACAATCAATCATTACGCAACAACAAATCATAAATTAAATGAACAACAACCTGAATCAGATACAGAAAGAAAATTTGTTTAATGATAACAAGATAACTGATCAACGAATGTGCTTCTTGTAAAGAAATGAAACAACAATGACTTTGTATTTGATTCAATTAACAATAAACCAATTCTAATAAACATTAAACAAACTTCACACAACAGAAATAAAATGATAGAAATACAAACAACAGAATGATTCCACCAGGGCCGGGCCCTCAGCCACCGGTGAAACGTTGTTGTGCTTTACTCCAGAGTTTGAGAAATGGAACGAGAACAAAATCTTTTATTAATCAGGAATGAATAATGTTTACAAACAGCTCGTACTCTCTTAACAAGAGTCGATGCACAATTCTGCAAATTACAACAAGAAAAGTCTCCCCAATCTCTCCCATAACAATATTGGATTGTTGCCAACAACTTGATCAACCAGAAAATACATTTCCAACAGTCTTTCAACAAGAGTAAGGCGAATTTGGCTTTGCAGCTGAGATTTGGAGGACGGCCGCAACAACAGAACTGAGAAAATCGTGTTCAAGAACCCTGCATATCTCTCAATACAGGTCGAATTTGGGCAAACCATTCTTTGATAAAGTTAATTGGGTCCGTTCTGGACAAAACCCATTTCCGGATTTTCCAGATTCTTCTTCATTTGCCTAGAATCTTAACCGCAAAACTGTCACTTCTTGTTCCAGAAAATTCCTGAGTTGGAATATCTCATGATGATTTGGAAATCAAATCTGTAATTTAGGAAATATCTTGGAGGCTAAAATGGTGAGTAATATTAATAAACTATCATTGATAAAATTATACATAATAATCATCAATTTATTAAAACTAAAGGAAAATAATTAATATTCATCCATAAGAGCATAAATCATTATAAAATGGATTTATATGATAAATTATAATAAATGATGTGATAAAGAAGAGTGAAAATGGATGAAATAAGTGTTAAGAAGTGGTCGTATTCACGGCCCAACATACCCCCAAACTGAATATATTGCATGCCTTCATGCAATCCAAAACTGAATATATTGCATGTCCTCATGCAATCCAAAGACAAAACTCATGTGTTAACCAAGCAAAGGAAATTGTTCATCTCAATCTCATGAAATGGATGGAACAAATGAATTTTTCCTCAAATAATGAATATTCAATTTTAGCAATCTTGATAAAGGCATAACAACTATACGTATATGAAGTTGCAGAAAAATGTGACATAAGCAACAACAAACTTCGTTAACCATTTTCTCAAAAAGCAGATCATCTTGATGCACAGATCATGAGATATAAACAAAATGGTTGTAGGTGATAGTGCATAATTTTCAAAATTTTATGAACTGATTTAGTGTGAAATTATCTGGGTTTGTGTATTTTAATGATTCCTCTTTGTTATCCAAAAATTACAATAATTCAGTTCATAGTTTTAAAGATATATGAAAAACAATGTCTGCACTATATAAAAATGAAATTGTATGCCTTAAATGAGAAAGAAAGTGGAAAACATCCATCATGTGTAGCAATTCCCTCCCCCCAAACTAAAGAATTAGCATGTCCTCATGCGATGCTAGAAATAAAGAGAGGTGGTTGCTACAATGTGTTGAAATCTATGCTTGGTGTAAAACATGGAATAAGGTAGGGGTTGAGAATGAATAAGAATATCCATGGATGATAAAGAATATTACGGACATGGTCATAAGAAAGAAATGAAATAAATCAACACTCTTCCAAACTGAAAGATGAGACGTGTCTAAAAAAATGGGAAGTGGTAAAGATGTGGAATGAGTAGTGATAAATAATGCTCAATGGATTTTCATGAAATTCTCCTAAATTCATAATAAATCAGAAAATTATGCTATTTTACCTCAAGTATTACCTCCAAAAAAAATGTGGAATGTCATGTAGAGACTGGCCTTTGTTGAAGCTGATGTAAGCTGAGCAATTACTGAAATTAATGCAAAAGGTGGAAGCCATGCAAACACATCATGTTTGAAAAATTGTGTGCATCCGCGAGCCTTTGTTGTTAATTGCAATAATGATCATGCTGCGGATAGAATTTTCCCCATACTTGTTGTGCTCCTGTAAACAAATCACAATTCTGTATGCAATTTTCTTGAATCTATAGTTTCAGTTTGGAATGGCAACAGATAAGATGCATGCAAAAAAAGTTCAAGCAGAAAAAATTCTGTAAAAATGCAGTATCAATATTGTGGAAAATCAGCAAAATAGAAGAGCAGCATATTGCACAGCAATTGTACAACATGGAAAGATATACATACTTATGATATGATCAACAAATTATCGCATTAATAAAATCCATGCATGTGATAAATCGTAAACAGATATAGAAGCGTTTTGTAATGATTCAAGGATAAGGAGAAGGGACAACTTAAGATAAACATAAGTACAAATGCGTTTATTACCCACTTAAACTAATGTGATCGATTTATGATGATTTTCATGTATAATAGGTTCGAAATCAAAGGTTAAGGATTCATACTTTCATCTGATATTTAAATAGAGATATAGGAAAAAGGGTTTAATATCACTATTGATGTGTATAAATGTGACTCCAATACCATCAGCAGAGCTCTATTGCCCACAGGTGTCCATAACCTTGACAGAGTTGCTCTCTCACCCTTGGAACCATTGTCCTTTATTTATGCTGAGGAAGTGCTTGTTAATTGTCATAACGGAGGCCATTGTGCTGGCTTGGTGACCAGATAAATCACAATGCCATTCACTGGGAAGAAGTGAAAAGTGGGCAGGTCGGCTCGTGATGAGACCTCATGTTCCAAGGACTTCTTAATTTTTTCAATTGTCCATTGGACCATATCCCTGGTTTGGTGGCCATGATGGGAATGCCACTTCACTTGCTTCCTTATGAACATGGTAGGTCGGCTCTTGATGAGACCCCTTATCCTCCATCTGCCAAATTATAAAATTATTAATAAAATATGTAAATATTTTTTTTTTTCATATAGCACTTTTCTATTTATTCATAAAGGATGGTTCAACACTCCTTAAGAGTAGGAATGGTGGAAGAAGTCTAAACAGCTCAATAGAAAATAATATACCCTTGTTCCTACTCCATAAGTAAAAATCAAAGAAAGTTATAAAATATGGGAAAGAACCAACATGATAAATATAATCGATCATATAAATTTAGTGGTAATAAGACAACAAAATCATGTTATTGATTATATCCCTTTTTCCTTTTTCTTATCATTACTAAACAACTTTCTTAAAAATGACGATTTCTTTTGATTTGCTTATTACAGTAAGCTCTAATTTGTATATCCTTCCATAAATTATATGTTTGTCTTTCAAAAAGTCATGAAAAATTAAAAAAAGTTCTAAAAATTTTGTTTAAAAAACAAGAAAAATGCACTCAAAAAGTGTTGTTCATTTGAAAAGGAACAACAAAAACAATCTGTGAAAATGTTGTTCCTTTGGAAAGGAACAGTAAGAACAGTCTGCAAAAATTTTGTTCCTTTGGAAAGGAACAACAAGAACAGTCGGGGTTGTTCCTTTTGAAAGGAACAGCAAAAATGAACGGTGTTGTTCCTTTTGAAAGGAACAGCAAAACTGAGCAGTGTTGTTCCTTTTGAAAGGAATAGCAAAATGAACGATGATGTTCCTTTTGAAAGGAACAAAAAAAACATGCAACAAAAATGTTGTTCTTTAAAATAAAAAAACAATAAAACAAAAAGGAAAAAAAAAAGATAAAGGAAAGAACAAAGCTAATATGCAATCCATGGCCAAGCAAATCCAATCAAATAGAAAGGAAAGTTTATGTACAGGTTTCAAATTTTTTTTACAGAATTGCAGCTATTGAAGAATTGCCTTTTGTAACTGAAACTTGCATGGGGGGGTTTTTATTGATCAATTACTACTGGAGCACAAATTGCAATTTGAAGAGATTAACACCTGAAACACAAAAACATAAAAGAATTCAGAAAAGAAACAACACTTTTATTAAGTTACAACAGCTATAATGTTATTTCTAAGAGAATATCAAATCGATTAATGGGAAAAAAAATGATCTTTTGAAAAATGTTTTGGCAGCAGTGGGTGAATCTTCAAATGGAAACCAATTCTTCATTTCTTCTTGTTATGAATCTGTTAGGTAATAAACTTGATGAAATATCTTTGTTCCACTAAAATTTATCTCCAGAATCGCTCGTCCATAAATTGACCTTCTTTGTTCTCCTAAGACCTGCAAAAAACGAGTATCTACCTGCAATAAAACATTAAATCATGGAGAAAGAGAGGTGATCGGGCTCCCTAATCCAAGAATTATGCAAAAAACTAACAAGTAGTTACTCTGTAGAACAAATCCATGGAAAAATAAAACAAATTTTATTTGTCACCTGCGGGAGAGCAGTGGTCGACTATACTAACCAGCAGTGTTTTAATCATACCTTCTTTGTTTCTCGTCCGATTTGAGTGATTCCAAAGCCAAATGAGAGCTAATTCAAAGTTTTATATCCAATAGAAACAATTTTTAAAAATTCCATGTAATGATATGTTAAATTTTCTTATAACAACCTACATAATAGAGTCATTTTCGATTTTCTAGCTCAGACCAACAGTTGGTATTTCAAGCATAAGTTATTCGTTTGATAGCGGATTGAACTGATTCAAATTGAAGATTAAATTATATTCAATTATTGATCTTCAATAGAAACAGGTTTTAAAAACAATAAGAATTGATGGGTCAAATATGTTAAGGAACAGCCGAGAAAACAGAGTTTCAAGAACGTTGATTTATGATAGGCAGTCAGTATTTTGGTCATAAATTCCTTATACGATATCAAAATTGAGTGATTAAAATTGCGTTGTAAACTAGATTCATAGAGGAATCTACCATAAAAGCAGGTTTTAAAAATATAGTCATTTAGACCTCCAAAAACTAACTGTCCCAACTTTGTTCCTGAGCTGCCTACTAGACACCCTGTCAATGTTTTGGTTCTAACTTTTTCGTTTCAAATCCAAATTGAGTGATTCCAATTGGGTTGGAAATTATACATCAAGGTCTAATTAGGATAGAAACAGGTTTTAAAAATATTCAATTTTTGTTGCCCAAAACATGACTGTCTCAACTGTGTTTTCAGAAATTTCATCAAGCCCGCAAGCCAAAAAAATGATATTCAAACAATTTTTTCATATTGATGATAAAAATGAATATAGGTGTTTGTAGAATTGTAATTTGCAATATAATTCATCTACATACACAAATAAATTAAAATATTTATCATCAATGTTGATTTCACAGTGTGTTGCAACAAAGAAACAACTATTTTTACAAAAATAAAAATAAAAATGTGTTTGTTTTATTTCCTCTTTTATTTATTTCTCCACTATCCTACTCTGAATTGGAAAATGAATATGATTACGTATAAGAGTATTTCCAGTGGAGCCATTTCCGAAATAATGCTTCAATTATGTACATACCCAAATTTGAAAAATGTATGTTAATAAAAATTAGGGTATGAGAAGCCAACTTCCCTTGAAAAGATGGTGCCAAAAATTGTTGAAGTATGGAGTGATGTTGCAAGCAAATGATGGAGTGAAACCAATCTTCAATATATTCTTTACTTCCTTGATTTCCCATAGCCATCATATCATGAAGTTTTTGAGCTTTTAAAATGGTTTGTTGGTCCAAAATAGAAGAAACCTCATTTTCTTTCGTAACTTCTACAATTTTTGGATTTGATACATTCTGGATCTCAGTGTAAGTTTTTTCCAATGGTACATGTGAGATAGAATGGGTGGGAAGGGTGCGTGAATTTTGCAGTTCAACATTGTAAGCATGTTGTACTGGTTTATTATCGCGTGGGTGTGGAATGAGTTGAGCAGGAGATTGTGTAGGGAATGGAGCCTCTTGATGATGAAGTTGATTGTGTTGAGTGGATGATTTTGATAGGCAAAAAAGGTGTTGTGGAAGAGTTGGAAGATGTGTTTGTGCTACAAGATGAGGGAGAGTAGTCATGCAATCATAAGGCGAACCATTCCAAACTTGCAAACAAGATTGGTGGTGGTTATATTGAGATTGGCATGGCTTCCCTAACATATGAGTATTCCATAATGGATTATGCAAGTAAGAGAATGGAGAGGAAGTGTTTTGAACCATACTTGTAGGCCATGATTTCCATGGTTTTGACCTTGTTGCAGCTTCCCCATCTCTTTGATATGCTACTTCCATCCTAGATAAGGAAGAACAACTATCTATGGGATGCTCCTTTCGGTAATGAGGGCAAAACACTTCATCAAATTCTTGATTTTTCTGAACCTGCAAAACATTCAATTGTGAATTTAGAGAGCTAATGAAATTATATTTAAAATTTTCAAATAAAACATTGATTTAAGCTCTTATGTCTCTTGTTCTTGTAGTAAATTTGGAAAAGAAAGAAGAAACTTCTCTATAATTCTTACCAGCCTTGGAAATTACTCTTGAATACCTTATGCACAATTCACAAACATCATCATATGATAACTGAAAAAAATCACCTTTTCCTATCAGATTTACGAGTTCTAAAAAATCATCTTTGATTCCTTTACGAAGGAGTGTTTTCAAGATCTGTTTTTTCAAATGCTTATGCTCTGATTTTTGAAGGTTATATTGAAATCTCTCTACATAGTCCTCCAAGCTTTCATCTTCCCCTTGTATCATACCGAAAATATCTTCATTGGATTTGCAGTAGTCTTGGTACTTCTTCAAGAATATGTTCTTCATGTCCTCCCATGTTTTGATGCAGTTTCCACCTAGGCTCATGAACCATCGGAGAGCTGCTCCTTTTAAAGTAAGAGGAAACACTTTCAATCTTTCATCATTAGTACAATAATCATATCCTCTACAAAGTATTTCAAACTCAAATAAGAATGTATCTGGATCTTCATTTGTCAAACCATGAAAATTTGGTAGAGACAATGGGGGAATTATGTGCATTTGTGTTACCCCTCCTAGATCTTTAATAGGGAATTCAAAAGTTGCAATGTCAGCCATTTCTTACCATAATAGAAGATGTTCTTCAGGTGTTTCTTTAAGGATCCTCCTTCCAATGTCCTTGTCAATTGGTTAGTGAAATGGGTGGTGCTTACATCACCACTTGAGTGGAACTACAATATTTTTTTAAAAATTCTACCTCTAAAAAAAAAAAAACGCAAGCTTTCATTCCTACCTTAAGCTTTCACTCAATTCTACTGTGAAGCGGGCCAGTGAACAAGTGTGTTTCTTGCTCGGTGCGCAGGTTTTTACCTTCCGTCTTTAATACCCAATTCTTCTCAAGCAAAAAAAAATTAAATATGCATCACTCTTTCTAAATGGCATACACTCTCCCCGGCAACGGCGCCAAAATGTCGAGGCATAAAAAGGTATCTTTTTAACACCTATTTATCTCACATTAATTATCAATCCGGGAGTGACTTTTTATTTCAAGAGTGTACTCAGTCTGAGGCAGCAATTTATCCAAGAGTAATTCTGTGAAGATGTAGTACAAAACAAATGCAAAGGTAACAAATGCTTGTAAAGAAACCTAATTACAGTAACAAGAATGGAAAGATTAAACTACTTCAATCTTGCAGAACATCGATCAAGGATGCAGTAGCAATAACTCTTTCCCTTAGAAATCGATGCAAGATTACCAATTCTGGGGACTTGGAAGCGAAAGCCTCTATCCTCTACAGTTGGAAATTTTAAATCAATTGAAACACAAGCAGGATAAACAAAAACAATTTAAAAGAAACGCAAGCAGCGTATAACTGTACTCATCTATTTGCAAATCGAAAGCTGTAAATAAACAATGAACAGAAAATGGAATGGCAGTATAAAATGAACAACAATTACAACTCTTCATGCTTCAATCCTGTCGACAATCAATCATTACACAACAACAAATCATAAATTAAATGAACAGCAACCTGAATCAGATACAGAAAGAAAAGTTGTTTAATGATAACAACATAACTGATCAACGAATGTGCTTCTTGTAAAGAAATGAAACAGCAATGACTTTGTATTTGATTCAAATAACAATAAACCAATTCTAATAAACATTAAACAAACTTCACACAACAGAAATAAAATGATAGAAATACAAACAACAGAACGATTCCACCAGGGCCGGGCCCTCAGCCACCAGTGAAACATTGCTACGCTTTACTCCAGCGTTTGAGAAATGGAACGAGAACAAACTCTTTTATTAATTAGGCATGAATAATGTTTACAAACAGCTCATACTCTCTTAACAAGAGTCGATGCACAATTTTGCAAATTACAACAAGAAAAGTCTCCCCAATCTCTCCCATGACAATATTGGATTTTTGCCAACAACTTGATCAACCAGAAAATACATTTCCAACAGTCTTCAACAAGAGCAAGGTGAATTTGGCTTTGCAGCTGAGATTTGGAGGACAGCCACAACAACAGAACTGAGAAAATCGTGTTCAAAGAACCCTGTGTATCTCTCAATACAGGCCGAATTTGGGCAAACCGTTCTTTAATAAAGTTAATTGGGTCTGTTCTGGACAAAACCCATGTTCCGGATGTTCTAGATTCTTCTTCATTTGCCTAGAATCTTAACCAAAAAACTGTCACTTCTTATTCCAGCGAATTCCTGAGTTGGAATATCTCATGATGATTTGGAAATAAAATCTATAATTTAGGAAATATCTTGGAGGCTAAAATGGTGAGTAATATTAATAAACCATCATTGATAAAATTATACATAATAATCATCAATTTATTAAAAATAAAGGAAAAGAATTAATATTCATCCATAAGAGCATAAATCATTATAAAATGGATTTATATGATAAATTATAATAAATGATGTGATAAAAAAGAGTGAAAATGGATGAAATAAGTGTTAAGAAGTGGTCGTATTCACGGCCCAACAACAACCAAGTGTCATATAACCAATCTAGGTCCAAGTCCAAGCCAATCTTCAAACCCGCATAGCCTCGGGCTCATAATCAAAACCCTCAATTCCCCCGATTGCGATGTAAATGGGCCCTACCTTCCATTCTCATCGAACATTGCACTTCACGAATTTTAACCTTTAACTCTTGTTCCTCATAACAAAACTCCCGATTCGTGGTATTGTATGTGCCCCACCTACCTTTCTGCATCACATTTTCGCAAAGTTCACTTACTGCATTCACTTTCGATTCCTCATTTCCCCGATTGCAATATTGGGTGGGACCCTTTCCTACCACGTCATCATCGCTAAATGAAAATATCAAGCTCAGGAGGATAGGCACTCATGAATTTGTTATAAATGTCGAAATGTGATTGCGATTTCCACCGACCGTTACACCTCGTGATATTCCCCGCCCTTTGATTCACTGTTCTCATGCCTTTTCGGCCCCCCTTCTCCATCCTGCTTTTAACACAACAGGGGGGGGGGGGGCGTCCGAAAAGTTGTTTTCGGGCCGTTGCTCCTCTTTCTACATGTCTTCCTCTCCACATTTCACACCCCCCTTGGTCCAAATCTCCTTGCCACATTATCACCCCCATCGCAAATCGCATTCCCTCCTGCTTGTGTCTTATGCTTAAATGTTTCCAACCCCGATCTGCGATTGTGATATATGTATAAAAGGTTTTCTCCTCCCAATCATCATTTATTTAATAATCTCTCCCGCTAATAAAATGAAACCTTGCTATCTCTTTCAATCTGCCTCCATACTTCTTTAACCTCCATATCTCCTGCTCCTCTTTTATTTCTCACGTTGGCCTACAATTCAACGTGTCTCCTTCTCATATCTTTCACATGCCCGATCCTTTTGTTTGGAACCTATCTATATGGGTTTTTCCACTCCAACACTATTTCCATGTTTAATTCAAGACCCTATTGTGACAAACAAGAAACCAAAGGAAAGGAACAACAGAAGAGTTTCCCTAAAACATATTTCTACCATTACTCTCAGCACAAACATGTTTTCACAAGGCATCAGGCAGGATTCAAGGAACAACCACACGTCACTTTCACTGCTATTTACACTTTTTGTGGTTTTGGTCGGACCAGAACAGGGGAGGAGTCTTGCTATAGACTTCCACATCATACAACCACTTCAAATTGTTACCTTTGATGTTGTTTATTTTGATTATGTCATAGCACTTTGTATTAAAGTTTTTGGATAAGCCTCATCTCTTGCATGAGATGGTAATAACTTTTAGCAACAAATTTACTCCTTTTGTGGGGATGACAATTTTATATTTTTGTATATATGTGACAAACTGATATGAAGAGAAAAGGGGGGGGGGGAGGGGGCGTGGTTGGTGGCACAGGGTCGAGTGCCCTGTTGTTGATTCTCATGTCATTCCTAAACAGTGTATTGTCAAACACAAAATATATTCCAATTACACTCTTGAGGATTCACAAAATCATATGGTGTATGTATTGTTTTCCCTTCTGTTTTTACATACTTTATCTGCCTTTCTAGATTTATCATAAAAGTTCTATCTTATGCTTTTATAAGTCTTGTGAATCTCCAAGACATATGGATCTATTTTTGTAAGTCTTGTTCCAAGCTTTTCTGATTCAATATGAATTGAATATTTTTCATAAGCATTCCTTGAGGTGGAATTAAACCATGTTTCATGTTTTTATAAGTCTTTTGATCTAGCATGCATGTTAATCTATTTTTTTCAGTCTTGATTCACTAAGCATTCCTGATTCATGAGGTCATGTTATTCAGAAGCATTCCTTGTAATGGGATTATTTAAATGTAAAGTGAGACTCTTGTAAGTATTTTAAAATCATTATTTCACTATACATTTCAGGTCTGGAATTTGTGTCATTTTTTCCTCCCGATAGTGGATTTCTGTCCTACAGACCCACTGCTTTTCTCCCATCTTCTAATCATTGAACTAATTTTTTTTCTACCACATCATATATACGAGTGCCCTCATATGTGTGAGAGATTTTTTATCTATTCAACGTACCTTTCAGAGTGCTTGAGATCCAACCACTTTTCGAAAACCCAATCAAATCATAAGAAATTGCCTTAGAGCTTAGGATATGTCTCTATCAGGCACTTGAAGTAGTCTAAGTGCTAATTCTAGCACTAACACCATTTCGTAATATGAATAAAGTGCTTGAGGATTATGAGGTAAATTGAAAGTTAACCATGATTTTTTTATGTGTTTTTATGTGAATTTCTTGAGAAAATTAACATAAGAAAAAACACTAAATATCAGTATATAACAGTCATAAACATCACCATAAATAGTAACACAACAACATTTGATGAAGGTGTTCACCCCTCCTGGGCTACGTCTCCTTGGTCCAACTTCCAATGGCTTGGTACTCTTCAATTATGCTCAAAAGTGTGAATACATACATTTATAGTGCTCAAATAGATTTGAAACATGTTCCAATGGCTTTAGAAGGCCCAAAAATTCCTTTCTAGCCTCTTCACACTCCCAAATTGGTCAAAAATTGACTTAGTTATGGCTTTCCAAGTTTTGGTACTAAACACACCACAAATTCCCCAAAATCCGGACCAGTCCTACAATTTCACCCCATAATCTGCTAACTAAGTGCCAATTTCGTGGAAATCTAGACGAAATTGTTGGATACATATTATTCCCATTAATGCCTTAAATCTGAATTATAAACCATAATGTTGTATGGCGCATTAAATTTTTTTAATAAAAAAAATGGCCCAACGGTTATACTAGTCGTCGATGGTTAGGAGCGGAGGTTACATGTTATAGTTTATGCAGGCAACTAGGACTCTGCGCCCTTATTCATGGTGTATAGTCATACAATATGCCATATTGTGTGCGAGGGGGATCGGGGCTAAGCCTTGGCCCCTTCCCCCCAAATATCTGACTCATTACATTTCAAATGTGACATTTAAACCTCATATAAATAAGAATCACGTTGGCGCAGTTGGAGTTTTTCATTGTTTGTTGGGTAGAGGTTTGGTGTTTAACCACTACCTGATCCTCTTGGCCCTTACCAAATTTTTGGTGGCCTCCTCTGCTGCCATGTGGCAGCCTCCGGTTGGTCCACATGGTAGCATATGGTTGGCCATCAAACCAACCATTGAAAATTCACCAACCAGCAACCAATGAAAATCAGACAAGTGGCAAGGCCTGATTGACCCAACAAAATCAACCAACCTATGACCAGTCAACCATGCCCAATCAGTTGTATAGATTGCTAACTGGGCAACCTACACATTTTTTTGCCAAAATTTACCTGTTTGGGAAAACAAACATAACATGTTTCTGGGAGCATATATTGTCAGTCTTTCGTGAAACAAGTTGCATCAAATTCAGAAAGACGAGATCTACTCGGTTGTTTAGGTTCCACACTAATCCAACAACTTTTAATTTTGAGCTAATTTTTTAGCATCTAATCAAAATAACTCTCAATACATTATTATTTCTTTCATTACTAGTTCTTCTCCTTCGTATTTGTGGGATAGTTGGTTGGTTGATAGTGGGGCACTCATTATTTCTCTAGATATGAGGAATTTTTCTCTAATCTAGTAGAGAGGGAGACTAAGTTGAAGCTTATTCTTGGAGACAACTCCACTCATCTCGTGAAAGGTTTTGGGTCCGTCAAATTTCATTTGAATTCTGGGGAATAAGTTTTGCTGCATGATGTTATACATGTGTCGATATTAATGAATAATTTTTTATCTGTACCCGCTTTGGAAGATAAAGGGATTAGGGTTGCCTTCATCAAGTTTAAAGTTCTAAATTGGATTGTTGGTTCACCTATGAGATATGGATTCACATTAGGATCAAGATTTGAAGGAATCTATAGACTCATTGGAAGGCCATTTCTAGCATTGGTTCATAATACTAACCATATAAGTGAATTATGGCACCGAATATTGGCTCATCTAGATTATGATTCTCTTCTAAAATTGAAGAAATTGGTCTCTGGTATTCTTGATTTTCAAGCCCATCATGATGGGGCGTGTCCAGGTTGAGTGAGTGGAAAGAAAAGAAGGGGACCATTCCCCTCTAGTGAGAAAAATACAAATGACATCCTCCATCTCATTCATTTTGATATATGTGGTCTGATTCTTGTGCATTCTATTGGTGGTAATCTCTACTACATCACTTTCATTGATGAATTTTTAAGAAATACATGGATATATTATTTTAAGCACAAGGATGCAGTCTTTGAAATGTTCAAGGAGTTCAAAGCTTTGATCGAAAATCAAACAAGGAAGAAAATAAAAGTATTCTATTCCAACAATGGTGGGGAATACATTTCAAATGAATACATATCATTTTGTTGATAACTTTTCAAATTAGTTGACACACAATGTATAGTGTTTTGTACCTACTGTACGAAGGTCTGAAAATCGCCTATCAATTTTCGAGCCCAGAAATTGAGGTTAATGGATTTTTGTAAGCCCACAATGAGTGCCTCGTATTCTTTAGTGTTATTAGTGCACTCAAATTCCACGTGGCAAGATATTAGGTGTTCCCTCCGTTGCAAGTCTACTAAAACACAACCGACTCTGGAACCTTCCTGTATCTTGGAATCAACAAAATAAAAAATCCAAACATCATAAATAAAAGAGATATTCCTTAAACTAGTACTATTATTATCTACTGTATATAGATCATTTCCGCCAGCTGGACTAGGAAGGTGTTCCAACTTTGTGTCTGGTGGCACTAGGGAAGGCTGAGCAAGGTAGAACACAAGGTCAGTCTCCAAGAAGAAATTTCCAAAAAATCAGATTTGTGAATTCAACTGGCTCATTCTTCCCTTCGAAGGTTGAGACAATGTGTTTTCTGTAAGGTTTTGATTCCTCCTATATTTGGTTATTCTTGCCTTTATACGAAAGCCATAAATATGAACAGTCGGTAGTAAAATACCCCTGTAATTTTCTGGACTAGTCTCTACTTAGTAATATGCCATAGGCTTATGAAATCTCCACAATTACTATGTTTATGAACTTGTGAACTCGCTGATCGGATGATAGGTAGATAAGAACATTTCTAAGCTCACCAATAACATGGAAAATGGTCATGTCCAGTTGAATGATATATGCATCGATCTTATCCCATTTCGAATTTATTTTCTTTGTGACAGATAATGGCATTACCTTTACAAATGCGCCAGAATCAACTAAGAAATTGTGTATATTTTAATTAAAAATTTCGAAATTCAACACAAAAGGCATGCAAAGTGTGTCAACTTCTAATGTTCAGGCATTAAAACCTGACTCTAGCGGACCAGAAGACTTACCATATCCCTTCCGTGAAGAAGCAACATACGGTTACCTAAGGAAGGTTGTTCAATAACTCGTACAAGCTGCTCCCACTGGGTTTTATCCTTGTAAGATCGAATATTGAAATATTAGTGCAAGCTTTATTCATGTCTTACACTATATTATAATCCAGTGGGGTGGGAATTTCCGAAGTGTTTGGAGGAGTGGCTTTGTATGACACTTCTAGAGGGGTAGGCTTTCTTTCACTATTGGCGTAATTGTTGTTTGTTGTGGTAACTTTTCTAGACTTACCCTGAGTTTTCTGAGCTGAGTTGACAAGCGATGTGATCTTGTGTTCCTTAAATTTCTACCTCGTCAGCTCTTGTTTGGAAAATGGCCCTTGGATTCTCAAATTATATCAACTACTTTACTTTTGAGTTGGGGCCTCACTCGATGGTGGTTCTTCTACAATTTTCTTTTCAGCTGCGAACTTACAACTGAAAGCATTCACTGTGTTCCTGACATTCAAAGTCTCTTTTTCTCATCTAAAATTACTTTGTCCATAATTTTTGCAACCAAAGCATTCATTCTATGATTCCTATGTGGGCATGTCTAGTTTGAATGATACTCTTAATGAAAAGAGAAATATTGGTCCATGCCCATTATTTTGACAATCAACATGACGTTCGAGCTTTGTGTAGACTTAGTTGGTTGATTGTTGTTGTTTTTTTTGTTAGTATCTCTTCTCAGGAAGTTGAAATTTTAGGGCTTGTTGTTGATGGTGGTATCACTTGACCTTTGTTTTAACTCTGCCATCTCATTGGAAAACGACTTGATGGTTCAGGTCAAGCTTTCAAGATCAGCAACTTCCTTATCCTTGGCCTTACTTGAAGATGCTCGAGACCTTTTACCCATCTCCTTGGAGTCGTTTGATGTTTCATCATCTATAATGACTCTGATTTTGCACAAGTCCTTTTCAACCGCAATGGCTTCTACGAAATTTTGAGCCAAATTTTCTTTCGTGGTTCTCTTCATGAACTGCACGATTCTTGTTGGCAAGGTAGAAGTATAGTAATCAATTGTGATGAAGTCATGAGGTTTCATATTTGTAGAAAATTCGTTCAATATGTGATTGATTCTATAATTAAATTCTTTAACCTTTTATTTCTAATACATCTTTAGATTTTCCAACTCCTTTAATAACATAGTTGGGGCTTTTTCATCAGCATACTTTTTAAGGAACAAATTTTTAAACCCCCTCAAATTCTAAATTGAGTTTGGAGGAATATCGTGGTAAAAAAAACTTCTCTATCGTCTAAGGTACAAGGAAAAATTATGCATGCAACATCATCATAATGTATCTTGAGCATCTGTAGGTGTAGATAGAATTTATCCAAATGGTATTCCTCTTTGACTGCTTTCTCAGGGTCATACTTTGTTAACAATTTTTTCGAGTGTCTTGGCATCTTGTGTAAAAGGCTTGACAGAGCAAGTGGGAATATCTTGGTCTACCATGTTTTCATTTTTGTGCTCCTTCTCTTCTTAAAAATCTTCTTTGTGACTGCCTAATCCGTGAAAAGCGTTGTTTGAGAGAACAACGTTGTCCCTGTCACCCCCATTAAAATATTGAGGTTGCTCTGCGTTTTCTGTATATTCTACCAACTCTTCAAGGGTGGAAAAAACAAAATCTTCAATTGTAGAAACCACTATCGCAATTGGAGTTGTTTCTTTCTTCTTTTGAAAGTAAGGAATATTATGTTTCCCAATAATTAATCGAAAAAACTTTGTGAAGTGACAGGTTATAGGTCATATTTCTTGAATGTGATGGTAATAAATTTCACAGGTTTTTTCTAGACCAGGCTAAGAAGATCTACCAACTTCAGGAATATGAGTCCGAGAGGTACTGGGAATATTACTGCCATGACTAGAAGAAGTATGATGACGGTGGGTGGCGTTACCATCCATATAAATATGACTTCCCTTCTTCTAGCATCTGAAATGTTGATAGTGTTGGACTTGCCAGCATTCAAAGGGGTGTCCCTGATATGCAGTCCTAATTAGACCTCACACTATTTGGGATAGGAGCCCCATTCGAAATACAACTTGATTACCATTTTCTTAAAGGTTTTCCTTGGATTTGGCTATCAGCAAGAGAGAGGATCACATATGGACCTTCGAAAATAAAGTAGGTGTGTTTGGTGAATGTTTATTTGTAGGTGTGTTAAGGCTCTTCTACTACGGAGCGAAGAGAAAGTGAGCCTCTAAAAGAGAGGTAATAGTAACACCCTAGCAGATACGCACATGAACAAAATAGATATTTCTAACAACCAGCGAAATAGTCCACAAAGACACAACGGTCATTACAACCATTATAATACATTCTCAATAGGATAAGAATTAAAATAACCGTAATAGTTCAACTAATTTAGTATAGGTGAAAACAAGCATGAATCACAAACATTCAGAGAACAATCTTACAAATAGTCATAATCCATACATGAATAAATATATTAAGTAAAATTCCCAAGAAACATGTATACAACGAATGCCACTAGCTCCAAAAGTGAAGCATTGGAGCCACTACTTGCTCCCCAAAATAACTAACTTGTCTTTCTAATGCCTTGTGGGAGAAGCCAAGGTGAAAATTCCTTTACTTGTACAATGAGGGTGTATATATAACCATTGGGGTGATCCTTCAAATTCCTTGTGACTCTTTGACTACCCTCATGACCATTTGACTTCCCTATGACTTTTAAACTTTTACATGACTCTTTACATTTTGTACGTGTCCTTTGGACTTTCACTTTACAATACACTTTGAATAATAATTTACAATAATCCACAAAATTATGTGGCACATGATGTCTCATGACATGACATGACATTGATTACATGGACTGCATGATGACATGGAAATTTCAAGCCATTCTTTGTTTTTGCTTTCTTTTTGTCTTCTTGAAGATGATCCCTTCTTCACCTCCATATGGCTTAAGGATGAGGAGTCTTAAGTTTTATTACGTCTTGGGTTTTTTTGCAAACTATTGTCCCTGTACTTCCTCCATACTGATTAACTCATACTTTCAGCTACACGAGTGTCTTCTAGCATGATCTACTTCTCCATCTCCTTCTTCATCATCATGCCATAACATGATAGAGTACTTGCACCTGCAATTTACTCATGACAAGATGACATAAAACATATAAAACCCCTAGTCTAAGATTCTGCATGATGATCTAATGACTGAGCTGAAATTGGGTGACACACTGAGATAGGCATAGTAATTGTGCAACTCAGGAAGTCAAGGGTCAGTACTGGGCCTTGGGATTATGCAATGCATAGTTTGGGCTAGAATGGTCTTGAATATTGCATAGTTATTGTCTATAATTTTTGTGCTAATTCATGAGCGTATTGAGCTCATTTCATGGCGCTTGAAAATTTAAGGATTTCATAGCACTCTTAATTCTGATGTCTTTTGTGATACAAGGAAGGCATATTAATGACAGTTTCATCAATGAAGAAAAATTCAAAATGATGGGAAAAGGTTATATTTTTGGGCAAATAATTTTTTTTTTTTTTTTTAAGGTTGGTTTTTCCTCTCAAGTCTTATGAAATTTTTGTAATTTTTCATAAAATGATTTTTGGCCTTGAAGCCAATCTCTACATCACATTCAAAGCTCACAAGACTGAGGGTTAACCTACAAGCTAGCACACAAGACCAAGTCAAGGAGGGGCCCAGCGCGCACGTGATAAGCCACAAGCCAAAGTTTACAAGGGAGGAGCACATAGTGCTCATGTAATCGAGATATATCATCTATAATGGTATATATAAACACCAAACAATTTTTTCCCCTATGCATGTGGGATGAAGCCCACAACAAAAAAATAAAAAAAATGCAGGTTTCAATGAAGAGTATGCCCAGGTGATCGAAAAATATCACAGGTGTCAAAGAAGGGGATTGTGCAGTTGTTAAAAGGAATAGCGCAGAAGTTTCAATGTCTAGGACACAGATAGATTGTGAAATTCGTGTAGGACAAAGGTATACGAAGTCTATCTCTTCTAAAAAACACACATCAATCATGGAGCAATCTCGACAAAAGCCAGATGAATGAATGCCAATGTTATACAAGGCCATGGAGGTCAATAATTACAATGCTCACCCATTATTGAGGGCCTGCAGTATTAATGTTGATAATAAGCTGGTATGTTTAGATGGTCAAGTTCTAGATCCACCCATGCTAAGGTTTGGGAAAATGGAAGAGGCTCCAAGGAATAGTCGTTGGAACTTTAACAATAGGACTATGGTTTGGGCAGCAAAATTTGGAGAATGGGAAATTGCATGTTTCAATTCGAGAATTCACTTGAATGAAATAATTAACATGAGACGTGAGCTTCAGCAATGTTGTGCCAAAAGAGGATTAGTGATGGCCGATTGTTTGGGGGTTTTGGAAGAGAGTATGCAAGACAGAAATAGGAACCCTATTGACAGAGTGGAAAGGATGCTTAATTAGATGCTTAGGCTTGAGAACTTCTGGAGAGTGTTGATTTATTGTTTGGTTTCAGAGAGATGTGTAACTTTTGAAGATTGTGTGTCTTGAGCGAGAAGAAAGTTTGAGGACTATTTCTCAAATCACGTGAAGCGACTTACTTACACATTCCCTAAGGATGCAACTACAATTGGAGGTGCACCATTCTGGTCTGCACCAAAACGTTTTCCAAAGTACCTACAATTTAATTACCATGATCCTAGTTACATGTACTTAATTTTTGTAGCAACAATTTTATGAGCTAATACATATGGCATTCCCATTCCTGAATGGTCTTCTAAAAAAATTAGTAGAGGACATATTTGGAGGCAAAAGATCAGCAGGTTGACCAACCAACTCCAAGATTGGTGTATGAAGGTACAAGGTGGCAATCAAAAGATAGATTTTGTGGAATATGGTTCCACACTTAAAGGAGCAGATTCATGGATATTGATCCACTTGAAAAACCTTCACTAAATTTGGATTTTCAACAACAATTTCCTATGATTCTCGAGATGATTTTGCATTTTAGTGGAAAATTGTATTGTAATATTGTATATATTGTATTTTTTTTTATATGTATGAGAGAGGAAGGAGTGGGAGAAAAATGTCTTCTTGTATTGTACTTTAATATTTTTGTTCCAACAGAAGATGTTTAATACATAAGTACATATTTTTCAGTGCCAAAAATTCATGTGATAGTGTTCTCAAATCTGTGTTTATCTTTTATGTGTATGTTTTCTTTCTCATCTCACCATTTTAATGTTATTATTTAGTATTTGATTGAAAGGTATTATTCATAATTCATTCTATATGCTCTGAATTGTAACAGTTAAATACTTCATTTGTATTCTTCTAAAACTGCATTAGAATTCTTTTTGAATTCGATGCTCTGATGTGACAATTGGTTTTTGTTAATCTTCTTCCATACTGCAACGAAAATTTGTGATTAAAAGAATGCTATCTACATTGCCTTTGACACATGATTCTTCATTTACCATCTATTGATCATCTTATCTATCTTCCATATTGTATAGACTCCATGCCCAATGGACACTTTCTCCTCAACTTTGCCACCATTTTCATAAACTTCCATTTACCAAAGATCTAGCCACTGCTCCTAAATATAAATTAAATATTTTAGAGACTAAGTATTCAAGAGAGAGCCATCTCTGATTTGGTAGGGCTAAATCCCAAATCTAAAGATTGGTATGTGGTTACCTCAGTAGTTTCCTTTCTCAGCCTTGGGAAACTGAGTGCTAACATTTTGGCATTGTTATCGAGAAGTGAAAGGTCACATTTTACCTAGGTGTGAGCGACGTGGATCAGATCTGATTACTGATGGTGGACAGTGATCAGACACAGGAAGGCTAAAATCATTCACTTGGTGACTCTAACCTGATTCAAAGACTCCACTGGAAGAAAGATCTAGAAATCAAGGTTTTATTGGTGATTCCACTGGCAGAAGAATCAATAGCCTAAAGGATACCTTAGTTCAGCTATTGTTCTCAAGACGGATTCAATTGCTAGAAGGTATGATCCTATGAATTATTCTCACATTCCTAGTTTTCCAAATTGAATACCTTGCATATATTGGAAAACTTATCTTCCCAAGTTCATAGATGGAAGCGAGGATGAGGTTATTCTGCATCTAATAAAATTTTATTCGCATATACATATAATTGGGATTAGGTTTCATGAAGAATTTTTAATGAAAATGTTTATGGCTACCTTGGAAGGGAAAGCAAGATCATGGTATGAAAGGTTGAAGCCAGGTAGATTATTCTCTCTTAAATATTTCCACACAACATTATTTTTATGGAAAATCTCATCATTCATTCTTTTTTTTTGAATATTGTTGTGAATCCTGTGAAGATTTCATTCAATACTTTGAAGAGGATTTTGGTGATGAAGAGTGTCTAAATGATGAGATCATAGAGGCAATTTATGAATTTTATTCCAAATAGTTTCTAACAGAGATTAGGTGCCTTGATGCAAAGGATCATTCCCAACACACATCAACTCCTTATTTTCTTGAATATGAAACAGATCTGCATCCTGACAGTCAGGAAGAAATTGGTCCAAGTCAAAATTCTGAAATTCCATGTACATAAAACTTAAGCAATGAACCATCTTATGGAGATAATCATCTACTTGTAGGTTTTAACCCTGAATAGAAATTATCTACACAAAAATCTTATAACAGAAAATAAACAATAGTGAGAGCATAAAACATAAAACAGATAAACACAGAGATTTTCCCCTGGATCCCAAATTGGGACGACCATCTTGATTTTTCATTATATTCCTTTTAGTGTTACAGCACATATATATACATGCCGAAGCATAAATAAACCCCAATCCATCAACCCTAGATTAGAACATAATCGTAGTTCCTTTGACCGGATCTACAAAATACCAGGGGCTGAAAACCATCGTACCCCAAAACCATGTGCAAAATCATGCACAAAACATGGGTGGGTCCACCTATGAGTGGGACCGCATACCAAAAAAAAAAATTTTGCCAGGGCGCTGCCACCCCCCTGCTGCGCCCAGCGCAACGTACAACACGTGGGGCTAGTCATGGAAAGAATATAACACATACCCAACATTCTACCACTTGTTGTTTTCTTTCCACAAGGGGCCACAGGAGAGCTTAGTCATTGGGCCAATTCTTCAACACCCATTATTTCTCTACACCAAGAGAACTTCTGAGTGCTTACAGACTTTGTCAATGCATCTGCAACATTCTTCAAAGTGTCCACCTTTACCAGCAACACCCTTTTAGCTTCAACCATAACTCTAACAAAGTGATATTGAACATCAATGTGCTTTGTCTTTGAATGATAAGCAAGGTTCTTAGCCAAGAAAATTGCACTTTGGCTATCACAGTCTATCCTTATAGCTTGTTGTACCAACCCCATACTTGAACACAATCTTTGCAACCAAACTGCTTCCTTGCTTGCATGAGTGGTTGCTATGTATTCTGCCTCTGTAGTTGAAAGAGCCACTACAAACTGTCTTTTACTCATCCAACTGACTGCGCCTCCAAATAGGCTAAACACATACCCACTTGTAGGTCTTCTTTGGTCCAGATCTCCAGCCCAGTCTGCATCAACAAAACCACGAATGTTCAACATTCTTTCCAATCCTGGTCTTCCCTGGTAGCACAAGCCATAATCACTAGTGCCACGTAAATATCTGAAAACCCGCTTCACTGCTGTCCAATGCTCCTTCCCTGGGTTTGACATAAACCTGCTCAATACTCCCACTGCATGTGCAATGTCTGGTCTAGTACAGACCATTGCATACATCAAGCTACCCACTGCACTTTCATATGGAACACGGGACATATACTCCTCTTCTTCTTGTGTCTTGGGACACTGTTCAGCAGACAACTTTACACCTACAGGAATAGGAACATTCACCGGTTTACTATCCTGCATATTGAACCTCTGTAATATAGTCTCGACATACTTCCTCTGGTTTAACCAGAGCTTCCTCTTTGCCTGATCTCTCTTAATTTCCATGCCCAAAATATAGTTTGCAGCACCAAGATCCTTCATATCGAATTTGGAGAATAGTTAGGTCTTCAAATCTTGGATAATTTCTTTGTCATTTCCAATCAACAACATATCATCCACATACAAGACCAAATAAATAACACGGTCACCAATTAATTTAAAATAAACACGGTGATCCTCCTTGCTTCTGGTGAAGCCAAGTCCCCGTATATAGGTATCAAATTTCTGATACCACATCCTTGGTGACTGTTTTAACCCATACAGAGACTTCTTCAACCTGCATACCAGTTCTTTCTTACCCTTCACCATAAAGCCTTCAGGTTGCTTCATGTAGATCTACTCTTCTAGATCCCCGTGAAGAAATGTTGTCTTCACATCCATCTGTTCTATCTCAAAATCAAATGCAGCAGCAACAGATAAAAGTAATCTAATAGAAGTAACTTTGGCAACAGGAGAAAAAATATCACAAAAATCAATTCCCGGCACCTGGGAATAACCTTTCGCTACCAACCGAGCTTTGTATTTCTCCACCTTGCCTTCTACATTCATCTTCTTCTTAAACACCCATTTGCTCCCAATGGGCTTCCTTCCAGCCGGCAACTCCACCAAATCCCATGCATCATTTTTGTGCAAGGATACCATTTCATCAACCATGGCCTCCTTCCATAGTTTTCCATCCTATGAATCTACTGCCTCCCTAACATTTCTGGGTTCATCATCAGTTATAGCTAAGGAAAAACCTGAACAGAAAGCAGATGGACTATACCTTTCTGGTTGCCTTCTTTCCCGAACTAATCTTCTCAAAGTTGGAGTTTGTGGCTCTTCATCTTCTGAGTCTTCTTCTGTTGTAGAGTCCGATTCATCCTCCTTTAGCTCAAACTCTATCTTCTCAGGTTCCTTTGGTAGGACTTCATGTTTAACAACATCTTTCACTTCTCTAAACACCACATCTCGGCTGTACACAACCTTCCTTGTTTCTGGGTTCCAAAGCTTGTAACCCTTTAAACCATCCTTATACCCAATAAAGATGCACCTTTCGGATTTATTATCCAACTTGGTCCTTTTCTCCTTTGGAACATGTACATATGCATCACATCCAAATACCCTTAGATGTGAAAGAGAGGGTTTCTTACCAGTCCATACCTCATGTGGAGTCTTATCCTCCAACGATGATGAAGGTGATCTGTTAACTAAGTAACATGCAGTCTCCACTGCCTCTGCCCAGAATTCTTGTCCTAACCCGGTACCACTGAGCATGCTTCTTGCCTTTTCCATCAGTGTTCTGTTCATTCTTTCTGCAACTCCATTTTGCTGAGGTGTGTATGGAGTAGTCTTCTACCATGCTATACCACACTTCTTACAGAACTCTTCAAATTCCTTCTTGCAGAACTCCCCACCATTATCTGTCCTCAATGCCTTTATCTTCTTCTCTGTCTGGTTTTCCACCAGAGCCTTAAATTCTTTAAATTTGTTAAAGACTTCAGATTTATTCCTCAAGAAATATATCCATGTATTCCTTGAGAAGTCATCTGTGAATGAAACATAGTACACAGACTTTCCCAGTGATGGAACTGACACAGGCCCAAACACATCACTGTGCACAAGTTCTAATATCTTGTTTGCCCTCTTAGCACCAGAAGGAAAACTCACCCGATTCTGCTTTCCATATACACAATGTTCACAGAAATCGAAATCCAGAGAGCAATTAGACATACCTTCTACCATACCATTTCTATGCAGTATCTGAAGGCCCTTCTCTCCAATATGTCCAAGCCTTTGATGCCATAGCATGGTCTTTTCTCCAGAGACAGCTAGGCTTTCAGCTCCTCTTTCAGGAACCATAGAATTGTTACACCCATCAATAACAGTGCTACCTTGTAGCTTGTACAGAGTTCCAATCCGAACTCCCTGCATTAATACCAGTGCTCCCCGAACCATCTTGCGGGCATCTTTCTCGAACATTGTTTTTACACCTGCATCATCCATCTTGCTTACAGAAACAATATTTCTGGCCAATGCAGGAATATGCAGAACATGAAGAAGTGTTCTAATCCTTCCACCTTGCAGCTTCAGCTTGACCTTTCCACATCCGACGATTCTGGCCTTCCTATCATCCCCTAGGAAGACATCACCACCATCATATTTCTCATACTCGCAGAACCACTCCCTATGGGGAGTGAAGTGAAAGGATGCACCTGATTCAATCAACCATGAATCATGATCTACATGTGTATTTGAAGAAGAAGCCAAATACACATCCCCACCTTCATCCGAGGTGGTTTTTGCCTCTGCAGAAGGACCTTCATCAGATCCCTTTCCTTTCTCAGGAGCTTTAGATCTGCATTCCTTTTTGTAGTGCCCTTCCTTTCCTCATTTCCAGCACACCTTTACAAACTTTCCGGGAGATTTAGATCTCCCTCTAGATTTATATCTCCCACTCGAAACCTTATTCGTGTTTCTGTTCTGGGACCTTCCTCGTACAGATAAGGCATCTCCATTCTGACCCTCCATATTTCTCCGTCTCATTTCCTCCGACAGCAAGGCTGAGACAATGTCATCAAAATTCAAGGTAGTTGTATTGCTACCTATTACAATAACCAGACTGTCCCACGAGTCTGGTAGAGAACACAAAAAACTGATGCACTTATCTTCATCTGAGATTTTAATATCAACAGATGACAGCTGACTTACCACAGTATTGAAGGCGTTCAGATGCTCTGTCACCGAGTCTCCATCCTTCATCCTCGGGTTATACAACTTTTTCCACAGGAACAACTTATTCACCAGAGACTTAGATTGGTACAAAGTCCCAAGTTTTTCCCCACAAATTCTTCGTCGTAGGTTCCCCAGATACATTCAACAATACTGAATCTGAGACACACGACCGTGTTGTGCTCTTAGCCTTCCGATCCAGTTTCTTCCAGTCTTCATCTGACATTGCCGTTGGTTTAGTACTTGGATCTACCGCGATCACTGATGTTTATCCACCAGGAGATCCTTCATCTTGAGCTTCCATAACTTAAAGCTCTGACTATTAAATTTCTCGATCTTTATCTTTCTGCCACTCGCCATCTTCTTTCACAGCAAGAATCGATCCCGCAGATCTCCCACTGAACAGGGTCTACCTCAGGCCCAAGCAAAAAACCCTCAGCAACAAAGGCGTCCCCTTGAAGCCGAAACAACTCTGATACCAAATTGTAGGTTTTAACCTTGAACAGAAATTATCTACACACGAATCTTATAACAGAAAATAAACAATAGCGAGAGCATAAAACATAAAACAGCTAAACACAGAGATTTTCCCCTGGATCCCAAATCGGGGTGACCAGCTTGATTTTTCATTATATTCTTTTTAGTGTTACAACACATATATATACATGTCGAATCATACATAAACCCCAATCCATTAACCCTGGATTAGAACATAACCGTAGTTCCTTTGACCAGATCTACAAAATACCAGGGGCCGAAAACCATCGTACCCCAAAACCATGTGCAAACTCATGCACAAATCATGGGTGGGTCCGCCTATGAGTGGGACAGCATACCAAATTTTTTTTTTTGCCAAGGCGTTGCCCCAGACCCCGACAGGGGGGGCTGCCGCCCCCCCCTGTGACCCCCTTACTCCACCCGGCGCAACGTACAACGCGTGGGGCTAGTCGTGGAAAGAATATAACACATACCCAACACTTCTTTTGCAAGGAAATAATGAACAATAAGTATTTTTCCTTGATTCTTATGATAGTCAAATTGATATTCTTCTTGTTGAAACACATGATGAACCAAAAACACTAGAAGAACATGAGGAATCGAATATAATTGAAGTGGTTGTTGCATTTAAAGTTTTCCATGAGGATCTGAAACCTTGTCTTTTGGTTGATAGGAACGAATATTTGAACAACTAGATTGATGTTTTTTCATTTACAAATATTTATGAAGTTTCTAGTAAAGAGCCTGAAGATATTGAACAAAAAGAACAGGTCCTCTATGTTTTGGAAGATCCATTTGAAAATATATTGAAATCATCAGTGGAGATCAGGTTTTTTTCTTCACCGACACAGTGATTGGGTTTAGTTTTCAGTTGGGGTTGTCATTACCACAACACTTTTCCTTTGAGGAAATGAGGAGGAACAAGAAATTAGATAGCCATTTTCTTTCATGGCTACACTGGAAATTATGTATCACCTGATTGGTTAAATATTTCTCAGAAGTATAGGGTAGATAGGTGTGTGGAAATAATCTCAGTGCTTTGAGCATCTTTCAATACTTTCAGTTTCAGTTTCAGCATGTACAATTTGTTTTTCCAAGTGGTTTGGTTTCAAGTTAGTTTAAAGGTTGCAGGGTAAAGTTTTGGTAATATCCCAATGAATAAGGCTACATGGTCTACGGTGTTCTTAACACCTCCTAAAGGACATTCCATCCCCGGATGGAGTCGATGTTGGCATTCTATAATTTTCATACCAATTCACGAGCGTATTGAGCTCATTTCGTGGAACTCCCAAATTTAAGGATTTCATAGCACTCTTAATTATTATATTTTTTGTGATGCAAGGCAACCATATGAATGATAGTTTCATCAATGACGAAAAATGTAAAATGATGGCCAAAAAGTTATATTTTTGGGCAAATAAAAAATTAATTTTTTTTAAAAGGTTGGTTTTGCCTCTCAATTATAATGACAAATTTGTAATTTGTCATAAAATGATTGTTGGCCTTGAGTCCAATATCCACATCGCCACCGAAGCTCACAGGACCGGGGGTTAACCTACAAGCCAACACACAAGACCAAGTCAAGGATGGGCCCAACGCGCATGCAACAATCCACAAGCCAAAGTTTACAAGGGAGGAGCACATAGTGCTCAAGTCATCGAGATATATCATATATAATGGTATATATAAACACTAAACAAATTTTTTCCCTATGCATTTGGGATGAAGCCCACAACAAAACAATAAAAAAAACGTAGGTGTCAATGAAGTGTATGCCCAGGTGATCGAAAAAGCTCTCAGGTGTGGAAGAGGGGGATTGCACAATTGTTAAAGGAATAGCACAGAAGTGTCAATGTCCAGGACACACACATATTATGAAATTCATGCAGAACATAGGTATACAAAGTCTATCTCTTCTCAACAATGCACATCACTCGTGGAGAAATCTCTAAAAAAGCTAGATGAATGAATACTAGTGTTATAGAAGGCCATGGAGGTCAATAATTACAATGCTAACCCATTATTGAGGGCATGCAATATTAATTTTGATAATTAGTTGGTAGATTTAGATGGTCGAGTTCTATATCCACCCACACTAAGGTTTGGGAAAATGGAAGAGGCTCCAAGGAATGGTCATTGGAACTCTAACAACAAGACTATGGTCCGTGCAACAAAAATTGGAGAATGAGAAATTGCATGTTTCAATTCGAGAATTCTCTCAAATTAAATAATGAACTTGAGACATGAGATTCAACAATGTTGTGCCAGAAGAGGATTAGTGATGGTCGACTGTTTGGGGGTTTTGGAAGAGTGTCTGCAAGACAAAAATAGGTACCCTGTTGACAGAGTAAAAAGGTGTTAGGTCCCTATATTACTAGTATAATCCCTTATTGTTGTTAGTGTAACCCGATTATTGTTATTATTGTACCCTTGTAACCCCCATATTACTATTTTTTTTTTTTTCTAAGTAAAACTGATCTATTAACAAAGGGATAATATTACAACGAGATCGAAGTCAGAGACTACTGCCTTAGAGGCAGAATTTTCAAGAAGAAGCAGAGATAGAGACTGCCCACGCAGGGGAGCATAGTGACATTGTTCCAAGTTTGCTTTGAGCCAGAAATAAACAAAAAGATGCCAAAAAAACTCCATGACCATCAGTACTGAAATAGACCCAATAGTTTGGGTAGCAGGAACAGAAAAACAACCAAGCAAAAAACCTACTAGTCATCAGGAGGGACCTCCACAATCCAGCACCAGCTAGAGGCGAGCATGTCACGGGCGAGCACTTCTTCAGAAGCTGGTGGACCTGGATCAGCAGAGGCCATGTCTACATCCGGAGCTGAGCTTACAGGGATTGACGGAGGCCGTAACAATTCTCTGCCACTTTCCAAATTGATATTCGAGAACTGGGCTGTATCCACAGCAGGGACAGCAGGGGGCAAGCTGGACTCCCCATTCAAGCTTTCCTCAAGAAAAACCACCGAGAAAATGGCTGTGATCCGAGGGCGGGTGAGGGAACTGTAAAAGATAAAACGCGCAGAGCCCGTGGTGGGGACAGAGGAGGCCGGAGGACTAGGTGCATGGGTGCTCCAGTTCTGGCAGAAGTCATGAGTGCACCCCCTTCCACTGCAAGTCTGGGGGTAATGGCCAGTGCCCAATCCACTGGACAAGGAAGGTGTGATCGAAGAGGGGCTGGAATGATCGCTGGAGGGGCAACCCCTGGAGCTTCCTCTTCGGCTCCGCATACAGTGGCGCAACTGAGGCATGGTGAGTATCAGCAAAGACCTCAGAGCAACAAATCCAGAAGAAAAAGAATTCGGAAGGAATCCAGAGACTTGAAGGAAACCCCGAAGGATCTGGAGAGGTGGAGCTTCGCTCTATGCAGAACGCAACACCAGCCAAAAGACTCTCTCCCAGCTAAGAAGAGAACAACCAACGACGCCAAAGAAAACATGAATGAGAGTCGAGACCAAGTGATATATAACTCGGCATGAGTGGTACCAATCCCCCGAATGCTCAGCGCCAACTCGCACCATATCCATCCTTCTCACGCATAGAAGATCTTCCTTCATAACTGCACCCTTGATGTGAATCGAGCCAAGGCATGCGAAGGCAGGATCCATCTCAGTGGAAGTCGAGTGAATGCTGAAGTTTTCTGAGCCCATGACTTTGGTAGGAGCGATGTATAAATGCTGCAGGCCATTGCGCAGAGGCCGATTTAACTTCGTGTACTGGACGGGCAGGTGTCGGCATGTCTTGCCACGCCTCTGTCCCATCTCATTAGCACTCCATTTGTACACCCGCATCCGGGAGAGCAGCATCCTTTTGGATAAGTGAGATGCATTCCTATTTTTGAGCATGATTCTGAATTATATCAAGGTTGCCAGAGAGAAGAGCATGTCCATTATCCACTCCTGTATTGGCTAGAAGGTCAGCAACCTTGTTGCCTTCACGTTTTACATGATGGAAGATGATGGCATGATTTATATGCAGCCAATATTCAATTGCTTCCATTCTGGCTTCAAGCCTCCAACTGTTGGCAATTTTGTGTGCACGAGTCCCATTGAGGAGTTGGTTTGCCATGCTAATGAAGATTTGGGAATCACCTTCAACTACCAAAGGATGGAAGCCATACTGCTGGGAAAGGATAAGACCTTGCCAAAGACCCTCTAATTCAGCTGAATTGTTTGTATCCCATCCAATGTTGCCATAGAATAAAAGCAGTGACTCTCCCATATGATTTCTGAATATACCTCCGAAACCAGCAGTGCCGGGGTTGCCCTTTGAGGCGCCATCAAAATTGAGTTTGAAAGTATTCTGTGGGGGAGGACTCCAAGAAGGCTTGCTGGTGGATTGGCAGTGGGAAGGTCTATTATTGATCATTCGTTGAGGAAGTTGTATATTCCAATTCTCCCATATGGCTATCTCCTTAGCCAGAGTAGGATAGTCTTCTGGGGTCCAAGTATGAAGATCCAGCGTCTCTTTGAGAGTAAGATAGAATTTGTGCCATATGATGTCCACTGGGGTACTTTGATCTTTGAATATGCGCCTGTTCCTTTCTTTCCATATTTTCCAAAGGAGCAGACCTGGGATTAGTCTCCAAAGTTGATTGAGAAGTTCGCTTTGATAAGGGTGTTGATGCCCGAGTCGAATGGAATTAATGATATCATCGAATCCTCTACAATTCTTTTGACAACGAAAACTAGCTCTCTCCCACAATTGGATGGCAAGAGGGCAGGAATTCATGAGGTGTTGAAGTGTTTCCTCTTGAGAGCAGCAGTTGGGACACATGGATGGTCCATGAAAATTTCTTTTCCGAAGGTTATCCCAAGTAAGAATTTTCTGATGCCCCAGAAGCCATAAGAAAAAAGAAACTTTGGGCCAGGTGCCTGGCGCCCAAATTTTGCTCCAAATAGGATCCAAAGGCCTCGGGTGATTGCATAATATTTTGTAAGCCTCTTTGGTGGAGAATGATCCTTTTGGGGTGTACCCCCATCTTAAGATGTCCTTGCCTTCGGAAATTCTTATACGCCTTTTCTAGAGCTCGCGTTCCAAGGCCTCCTTGTCTTGGTTATCTGCATTTCTGATCAATCTGTCTATCTGTTTCCATTTCCTGTACCCCTATGCTGGCTCCTGTGCCCATTGGTGCTGTACTGTTTCCTGTTGTTGCTCTTCCCACTCTTGGCTAGGAGGCTGACTGTATATGCTGATGAGTTTAGGTAGTTGTTGCCAGGCGTCCGTCCAGAACCTTGTAGAACTGCCATTCCATATTTCCCAGAAGCTATGTTTTTGGATGAGATGGTAGTGCTATCTGGCCGCGTTCCATACTAGTGATCCTTTTTCCACGGGAATGAATCTGATGAGCTCTTCCACCAGTCTGTGGTTAGCGTACTTAGCTGTCTAGAGGGTTGCCCTTGGTTTATTGGGAAAGGAGAGCCAATGCCACCATATTTTGGCGCGCATGATTTTGTTGCTGTGCTGAGGGTCTCTTAACCCAATGCCTCCATTATCCTTAGGCTGGCAGACTGTCGACCATTTAGCTAGTGCCCATTTGCGATGAGTGCCTGTTGTTCCCCACAGAAAATTGCGTTGAAGGGTCCTTATTCTTTTCAGGACCCATTTAGGCGTAGCCAAGATGGAGAACAGATAGAGAGGCATCGCCTGAAGCACCGGTTTAATAAGCACTGATCTGCTGGCTATATTCAAAGTTCTGTGTGTCCAAAGGTTGAGACGAGATTCCAACTTGTCCAAGAGAAAACGCCAATACGTGTGCTTGATTGCAGAGTCGATAAGAGGAGCCCCTAGGTATTTAGAAGGGAGGGAGGCTATGGAAAAACCTAGGATGTGAGCGATGGCTTGCTGAGTGACAGGCGGGGTGTGAAAGAAGAAGATCTGCGACTTGGCAGTATTCTCAGACCTGAGGCATCCGAGAAGTCAGAAAGAATGGACTTATAGATGGAGGCTTCATGAACAGAGGGATACCCAAACAGCATGTTATCATTGAAAAATTGCTGATGAGTGATAGCTGGAGAGTTGTGAACTGAGAGGCCCTTGAGAAGCCGGGAAGAGAGAGCATGCTTAATGTGATGACCCAACCCCTCCGCCATGAGAACAAAAAGGAAAGGGGAGAGCGGGTCTCCTTGACGAATACCTCTGGAGGGGCTAAAAGTTTGAGAGGGAATTCCATTAATAAGAATCGAGAAGAAAGAAGAGGAAATTAAACTGGCAATCCACCGGATCCACATTGGGGAGAAACCAAAGGCAGAAAGCATTTTATCTATATAGATCCAACTTAATTTATCAAAAGCCTTGGAAAGGTCAATCTTAAGGAGCATACCTGCCTGTTTGGAGTGCTTGAGAGAGTGAATGACTTCGTGAGTGAGGATGATGCCATCCAGTATCTGCCTTCCCTCTACATATCCAGATTGTTCCTGAGAAATTAGAAGGGGCCGGAGCGGCTTCAACCTGTTTGCAATGACCTTGGATATCACTTTGTAGATAACGTTGCAGAGAGCTATGGGTCGAAACTTGTCCGGTGTTCTGATGTTCGCTTCCTTAGGGATTAGGGCGATGAAAGTAGAGTTCAGGGCTGGTTGAAGCCAATGAAGAGTGCGGGATCCCTCTACCACCTGCCAAACCTCCTCTTTGATGAGATCCCAAAAGGAGTGGAAAAAAGTCGTGGTAAAACCATCTGGGCCAGGGGCTTTGCCTTCCTTTAGCTGATGCATTGCCTGATCCACCTCCTGTATCAGGACAGGTCTGAGGAGGAGTTGATTGTGTTCTTTCGTAATGAGCTTTGGAATATTTTGAGTGATTTTGTTGATTGCCAGCCTCCTATCCATAGGGGGTTCTTGATGGACCTCTTTGAAATGATTGATGAACTCCTACTCTATCTCTGCATGACCTTCCAATCGCTCCCCTTCGCAATTCTGAATGAAAGAGATGGTATTGTGCATTTTTCTCTGAACTGTAGTTCTGTGGAAGAATTTTGTGTTCCTTTCACCTTCCTTCAGCCATCTGATTCGGGACTTTTGCTTCCATATAATTTCTTCTTGGGCCCTGCGCTCCTCAAGCTGACTGTGAATAAGCTTTTCCTTTTCCAAGGTCTCTTCTGTGTGGCCCTCAGCAATGATCTTTTGCTGGAGCACTTTCATTTCCTTGTCGAGAGCTTGCTGAGCCTGGAAGATGTTTCCGAAGGTCTCTTGGTTCCATCTTTTGATTTGGGCTTTCAGAAATTTAAGTTTTTGTTGGAACCGAAACATATTTGATCCCTCTGACGGTGGGGAGTTAGTCCAGGTGGATCTGATGAGGTGTTTGAAAGAGGGGTGGGAGAGCCAGAAACCTTCGAAGCGGAATGGACGTCTGGAAGAATTTCCTGGCCTGAGCCATTGGAGCGAGATCGGCCAGTGATCAGATCCAGACAAGGGAAGGATGGAAGCCGAAAGATCTCCACCGAGATGGATTGCGTTTTCAAAAATAAGGAACCTGTTTAATTTGGAAGCGATTTGCTGCCTTCCTGCCCTGCGATTGCTCCAAGTGTGTATTCCATTGCAGAACGACAGATCGATTAGCGAGCTGTTACGGATGAAGTCATTGAAGTGGCGATTCTCCTGATCCAGTTTGGCTCGACCTCCCTGCTTTTCCTCCATTTTGGTAATCATATTGAAATCTCCTCCCGCTATCCATAAAGGATGGAGTCTGTTGAGATTGAGCATTTCTATAGTGTCAAGTAAAGCAATTTTGTTGCCCGCCTCATGAGGCAAGTAGACATTAGTTAAATGTCCGTGTGTATTAGTACCGATAATATGGAAAGTGGCTTGAATGATGTGGTGGGACACATGAATATCTGAGAGTGTGATGGCCTGTGCATTCCAGGCAATAGCGAGACCACTCGAAGCACCAGACGCATCCACGGCTACCGAATGACTACCTGGCCAAGCTTTAGAGAGGATCTGACCAAGAGTATGGCTGTTGCATTTAGTTTCCTACAGAAAGAAGATCTGGGGTTGCTCCTGCTTAATCATATTTTTTATCATTCGAAGTTTACTGGGGCCATTGAGCCCTCTTAAATTCCATGAGGTGAGCTTCATGGTCCACTAGGGGGGGTTGGCTTGTAATACTTTGTCAGTTTAGCATATCTGCCTGAATCCACCAGGATTTTCCCTATTGTGATGGTTCTTTGAAGATCAGTTTTCCTTCCCCGCTTTTTGGAGTCTTTGGGAAAGTAGGTTCCATCCCATTGACTGCCCGGTTGTATGCCTAGTTGCTGTTGCTGGTAGGCCCTGGAAATGACTACTTCGAGGGAATTGAGTTGATGCTCTGGAATATTATCATAGTCTTTTCTTTTGCATGCTTGTTCCAGTTTAAAAATGTCAAGACCTCTCAAGTCAATACTTTCTGGCTCTACCTCCATA
Source organism: Pinus albicaulis (assembly GCA_034641835.2). NCBI lineage: Eukaryota > Viridiplantae > Streptophyta > Pinopsida > Pinales > Pinaceae > Pinus > Pinus albicaulis. The sequence continues at coordinate 1,464,500,857 of CM076570.1, forward strand.
TGTTGAGAGTGGATGATGTCTGCGGGAATAAGTGCGGATTGCAAAGACTGACTTGGGATGCAGTCAACATCCATACCATTTGGCTTCCATTCCGAATCCTTTGGAGGCTCCGAGGGGGTGGTAGAGTTGTTCTTCAGGGAAGGGGAGAGGGGGGAGGTACCCGAGGGAGGAGGGGGAAGGTTAGGAGAGCTCTTCTGAGACCTGGGCGAGGAATTCTGGAGAGGGTCAGCCTCGGCAGTAGCTAGTGTCTCAAAGCTGTTGCTTGTGGAGGGGGCTGAGGCTCCAGTCTGCAAGGGTTTTTCCCCAGTGGAAGTCTTTTTATTGGCTCTTCTTCGATTTGCAACTTTAGTAAAGCCATCTTGGTTTGAAGATTCAGAGGGGCCAGAGGGATGGGGTTGGGAATTCAAGGGGCAATCCCAGAACAGATGCCCTAGAGCATGACATCTGCGACAACGAAAAGGGACATGCTCAAAATCTAAGGGATTAATCCATTCAAAGTCATCATGGTAAAGACTTACCGAGTCCAGAAGGGGCTTGTCCAAATGCATGAAGACGCAGATGCGAGCATAAGAGGTGTATCTGCGCAGCTTTGTTTCTTCAGCTATTTTGACGAATTCACCCAAGCCTTTACCTATATCTCTTAGCGAATCTTCATCCCAATATTCTAGTGGGAGCAAATACATCTGGATCCAAACTGGGGCCCAGCTAAAATCCTCCTTTTCAAGGTTAAATCTTTCAACCCAATCCCTTAAATACAAGCCTGCCGAGTTGAAGAAGTAAGGGCCTTCATCCATTACTCTGTTCCTGTCTTCTAAGAAAATGAAAGTCATGGTGAAAAACCCTTTTGGACCTAACTGCAGGGTAACATGCCCCTTGGGTTTCCATTTTGCCGCAATCCATCCTTGTAGGGCTTTCTCAGTTGGCCAAAATCCAATAAACTTGCCAATGAGAGCATGGTCCTTCATGTACTGGATTCGTCCATTAATCCTGTGGCTAGGAAGTTCAACCTTGGGCCGTTCTGCAGCAATAGGTTTGCATGTCATAGATGTTACCTTGGGAGTGTCTGTTTGACGAATCTCGGCCTCCTGCATATCACTGCTCTTGTCAGGCTGAGCAGTTGAGGCGTTTGTTGTTTCTTGCATAGGAGAATCCATCGTGTCCGTGTGACTTGGTTCAGGAATAGCAGTACTTGTCACATTCTGCGCCTTGTGCATATTTTCCGCTGAAGGGGAAGGCTTGGCGGCCCCCCCCTGAGGGTCAGCCATGGATGAGGTATCAGGGACTACCGGCTATCGATGGTAGAGGGGCTGCGTGTAATAATAGTGGCAGAGAGAGCGCAGTCGGCGCCGTTGCAGAGATCGAAGAGAAACCCTAGGTTGCAAATCATTCCTTCCTAATTCGCCTCTCATGTGACATATTGAATGAGCTATAAAAATCACCCCCATATTGCTATTACTGTGCCCTTAAATTATTATTGTTAGGTCGGCTAGGATTACATTGTGGCCCCACTAGGATTACATTATGGCCCCATGGACTCCTATATATAGAAAGGAGGTTTTGTAAATTGTATCATCCAAGAATTGTTCATTTATGTAATGTATTGGAGGTTTCCCCCTCGAAGTGGCTCATTTCTAAGGCGTTGATATCTCTTTTCTTCTATTTTTGGAGCTGGTTACACAACATTTGGTATCAGAGCTTTGGATTCTAGGGTTTCGCTGCTCTAAACAGGTCATCGTGGAATTTTCACTATAACTTTTTTTCTACGAAGGTTCAGAATCTGAAATGTTTAGGGTGCGAAGCTGAAATCCTGAGGAAACTTGTCAAAGAATTTCAGATCTTGGTTCGTAATATGTTCAGAGATATGATCTGTGGAAGGTAGTGCTTTTTCAGGGTACTGAATTTCATCTCAAAGAGGTGATCGTGGGAAAAGATTCATAACTCTCTCTCTCTATGAGCATCAGATTGGAGTGCCGTAAATTTTTTTTGCAAGTACACAGACTGTAGTTTCTTGGCTATCAATACTAGGGTCGAAGGATGACACAGTGACACGTGGAAAGTCGTACAAGTTCGCTTTACTGAACCAGTCCATAATTAGGTCATTGTGGGAGATTGGACACAACTTTGTCTTGGAGAATCCAAATCAGGTCAGACCTATGGAATTCGAAGGATAATTCAGAGGGCTACGTCAATACCGAAATTTAAATATTGAAGTGCTACAATCACAGAGATAATCCAATTTCAATATCGAGTTCCTCAAAAGCAAGAAAAAGGTGTGTATTTTTCCCGAATTACATAAGTCTTGTTTGAAGAATCAATTTGAATTGATTCCAAGGAAATATTGTAGTATAGATATCAGTATTTGGTTCTAAAATATGCCTCGTAAATTCAACACCCATTAAGCCTTCAGAAGGCTCTACTATGACTCATGAAGATGAAGAATTGCAACATGATCTATCAAAATTACAAGAGCAAGTGCACCAAATTTCGCTCTCGCAAAAACTATTTAAAAAATGAAATGGAAGTTTTGAAGGCGTGGGCGGCATGGAAGCTAAGATGGATGAAATAAGAAAGACAACATAGAGAAAACATGAATAATGATCTAAAAGCGAGGACATGGAAGGTTTGAAAAAGTTGATACAAGAAATGTTTCTTAATGGTGAAAATATAGTAGAGGAAACTCGTGATGAGAACAAAATAAATGTTAATCGTGATTTCAAAAAATATAATGTTGGCAGGAAGAACCACCATATTCCAAAAATGGATATGAGGAAGTTTGATGGAAAGGATCCTGTAACATGGATACTACAGATGGAGCAATATTTTGATCTCAATAATGTGCAAAACACACAAAAGGTATACATTGCAACTTTACATTTAGAACAAAATACATTTGTATGGTATTGATGGCTTTGCTCCCATAAAAAAATTGTCACTTGGTCAATTTTTACGGAGGAAATGATAGCACATTATGAGGATACAAAGAGCAACACTTTCTTTAGCCAATTGATAAATCTCAAACAAAAGTGTTCAGTGGGGGAGCACATTGAGGACTTCCAAAATTGAATATAAGGGTAACTGATATTCCAGAGGAACACAGGATTGATCTCTTCATAGGTACTTTAAAGGATAACATCCAACATGAAGTTCACGTTTTGGAACTTGATTCATTGGAGAAGGCATTCAGGTTGGCAAGAAAAATTGAATGTAAAATTATGGCGACAAGGAAGCCTACCACTCACTTCTATAAAGAAGGAAGTATTGCTATGCCTAGATTTCCACAACCTACAAGGTTGACACCACAAAAATTGGAAGAAAAAAGAGAAAAAGGGCTTTGCTACAGTTGTGATAGCAAATACACTAAAGGTCATAAGTGTGCTGAGAAGAAATTATTTTACATAGATTGTGAAGAGGAAGAAGAAAATGAACAAGAAGAGGATATACACCAGGAACCAACCATAGAAGGGGAAGAAATGAATCTGACCATATCGTGTAATGCACTGGAAGGAATTACCACTCCTAAAACTCTCAAGATAGAAGGACATATCAAGAAGAAAAAGGTAATAGTGTTGATTGATTCAAGTAGCACCATAATTTTATTCATTGTAAGGTAGCCAAGGAATTAAATTGTTTCCTATACCGAGCACCTGAATGTCAAGTGATGGTTGCAAATGGAGGAACTATAAATTGCTCTGGAAAATGCCATAATATCAAGCTAACCATGGGGGAATATGTATTGACTAGTCCAATGCTTTCCATTCCCATGGGAGGTGCTGATGTTGTACTAGGAGTACAATGGTTACAATCTTTGGGGACGGTAGCTTTTAATTTTCAAGAACTTTTCTTGAAATTTTTTTCAGAAGGAAAGGAAGTCGAATTACGGGGTATTGCGTGGAAGCCAGGAAGGATAATAAGCTCTAATGTCATGACAAAGCTTCTAAAGAAAGAACAGCGAGGCGTAATTGCACAATTATGCTCACTAGAAGTTCCAACATCAAAATCATCTATTTCTGCAGATCTCCAACAAGTCTTGGACAATCATTCCAAGGTGTTTGAAACTCCCAAAGGATTCCCACCTATTCGTGATCATGATCATGCTATTCATTTGATTCCAGGAAGTGTTCCTCCAAACATCAGGCCTTATAGATATCCTTACTTCCAAAAGAGCGAAATTGAATGTATGATTGCAAAAATGTTAGAGGCGGGTATAATTCAACCTGGTCAAAGTTCTTTCTCTGCTCCCGTAGTATTGGTACACAAGAAGGATGTATCATGGTGAATGTGTCCGGATTATAGGGAGCTCAATAAGCTCACCATTAAAGATAAATTTCCCATTCCTGTGATTGATGAATTATTGGATGAATTACATGGAGCAATTTATTTTACCAAGTTGGATCTTTGTTCAGGATATCATTAAATTAGAATGAAGATTGAAGATATTCCAAAAACGGCATTTCGAACTCATGAGGGTCATTATGAATTTTTGGTCATGCCTTTTGGCCTTACCAATGCACCTTCTACATTTCAAGGGTTGATGAATTCCATTTTCAAACCCTTCCTAAGAAAATTTGTGCTAGTATTTTTTGATGATATACTAATCTACAGCAGGTCTTGGAAGGATCATGTTGAACATGTTGACAGGGTGCTCAAACTATTGCGGGAGAAACAATTATATGCAAAAAAATCCAAATGTTTCTTTGGAGTACAAGAGGTGGAATATCTGGGTCATATTGTATCTCACGAGGTTGTTAAAGTAGACCCTAACAAAATTAAAGCCATTAAGGAATGGAAAGTCCCCACAACCATAAAGCAGTTGCGAGGATTTCTCGGGTTAACGGGGTATTATCACAAGTTTGTTAAGAATTATGGGAGAATAGCAGCACCTCTAACAACATTATTGAAGAAAGATGCATTTTCATGGACTCCTGAAGCAACTAAGGCCTTTGAACATCTTAAAGAGGCAATGTGCCTAGCACCGGTCTTAGCTACGCCAGACTTCATAAAAACCTTTATTGTGGAATGTGATGCCTCAGGAAATGGAATTGGTGCAGTTTTAATGCAGGAAGGAAGACCCATTGCTTTTGAAAGTCGTCCATTCAAAGGAAAGTATTTACAGAAACCTATTTATGAGAAGGAAATGTTAGCAATACTACATGCACTAAAGAAATGGCGAACTTACCTAATGGGAAGACACTTCAAGGTAAAAACTGATCATGATAGTCTTAAACACTTTTGGAACAAAGACTATCTTCAGAAGAGAAGAAAAAATGGGTCACAAAGATGTTGGGTTATGACTTTGAAATAATCTACAAAAAAGGAAAGCTTAATGTTGTTGCAGATGCACTCTCAAGAAAGAATGAAGAGGTGGAAGCATTGCTTTGTGCCATTTCTATTATCCAATTAGATTGGATAACCGAAGCAAGAGATGAATGGAAGAAGGACAAAGATGTATGGACACTCATTCAAAAGTTGCAGCAAGATCCTAGTACATCTGATACATTTAGTTGGAAAAAATATTCCTTATGGTACAAAGATCGCTTATATCTTTGTAAGAATTCCCAACTAAAACAAAAGATTCTTCTGGAATTGCACACTTCTCCTTTAGGAGGACACTCAGGATTTTTAAAAACTTACCACAGGGTGAAGAAAGAAATTTTTTGGGATGGCCTTAAATCTGATATTCAAAAGTTTGTGGCGGAATGTTTGGTTTGCCAACAGAATAAAGTGGAAACAATTAAGACCCCGGGACTTCTACAACCTTTATCCATTCCAAGTCAACGTTGGGAGGAGATTTCAATGGATTTTATGATAGGTTTACCTAAGTCCGAAGGAAAGAGTGTCATCATGGTGGTAGTTGATAGACTTACCAAGTATGCACACTTTTGTGCATTATCTCATCCATTTAAAGCAAGTACAGTTGCTACTACATTTATGGATAGAATTCAAAATATACATGGAAGCCCAAGGGTTATTGTGAGCGACAGAGATCCCATTTTTACTGGAAATTTTTGGACGGAGTTATTTTCTTGTTTGGGTACTCAATTAGCTCATAGCTCATCTTATCATCCTCAATTTGATGGTCGAACTGAGATAGTAAATAAATGTTTGGAAGGATATCTTCATTGTTTTGTATGTGATAAACAAACACAATGGGTCAGGTGGTTACCTCTCGCTGAATGGTGGTATAACACTTCCTTCCATACTGCAGCAAAAATGACCCCATTTATGGCACTTTATGGATATCATCCACCATCCATCACATCATATTTAAGGGAAAGTTCGAAGGTTCAAGCAGTGGAAGATCACATCGAGCATCAACAAGAAGTTCTCCAACTCTTAAAGGATAACCTGAATTTGGCACAAAATCGAATGAAACAACGGGTAGATCAACATCGCAGCGAGAGAAGTTTTGATGTAGGAGATTGGGTATTTTTACGGCTACAACCATACAAACAAATGTCCCTCAAGCAAGCTAAGAAGGATAACAAATTATCGCCAAAGTACTATGGTCCTTACAAGGTGTTGCAAAAGATTGGTACTATGGCATACAAATTGGAGCTTCCTGCTTCTTCGCGAGTACATCTAGTTTTCCATGTTTCATGCTTAAAGAAAGTTATAGGTGAAAATCTTCCAGTTCAAACAATATTGCCAGAACTTGATGAGGAAGGAAAAATCATATTGGAACCAGAAGCGGTCATGGAAACAAGAACTCGACAACTACGGAATCGATCAATTTCAGAGTATCTCATCGAGTGGAAGAACTTACCCACTGAAGATTCTACATGGGAGGATGATAATTTTATACAGAAGCACCCAGAGCTACTCAAGCGTTGAGGACAACACTTTTTTGAAGGAGAGGGCATGTTAGGTCCGGTGATCAAATTTGAGGCGGGTCTTAATTTCAATTAGAAGGGCATATATTTATGTCGCCCTTCCATGATGAAGGGCTTTAAAAAAAAAACATTTCAATTGACCACAATACATTATTTTTACATTTCATTTTCAGAAAGACAAAATCATCAATATTTATGTTAATAAAAGACTTTTACATATACAATAGTGAAGGAGGTTCCATGTTGCATTGCTTAAATTGTTCTATTGTCTATTAAAACTCTTTTGGAATGCTAAGACTTCCAATAATTACACATCTCAAATAATTGGAACAGTCCCTTGACTTGGCCGCAAAATTGATCCGAGATAACTTCTTCTTTCAGTTATAAACCTTTGACAGTTATGGTCCCTCTAGCTTAACATACAACGTTTTACCCTCTCCTGAATCTGTGTGTATAGAGTATTATAAGAAGTGAATACTACACAAAGTTCAAATATAAACAATAAACAAAGCAGGTATTGATAGACCTGTAAAAATCAATTTTCAGGTTGCAGCTAAAAACAGAACTAGCTGAGATTTCTCTAGAACCAGCAGGTAACCTTAAAATCTGCCTCAGACTATGTAACCAGCGCTTTGGATCTCTAAGTCATAGTTTAGTTTTATATTTTTTTGTGCTACTTAGATCACTGGGTAAGTTGAAAAAAAAAATATTAATGGAAAAGGTGAATCATTCAATTGGAGACTGCTTTATTTCCAAAACTACAAATTACTTTTTGTTTTTGTTTTGGGCTCGTTAGATCAGTGTGTTGGAATAATTCTCTATTTTTATGGAATTTATAATTTCTATTTTAGGATCGTAGTTATTAGTTTAGAAAATTTATTAATATTTGTGAGCTTTGGTGTCTTGGTAGGCATCTTCATGATAAGGGTATCATGGTGTTGAAATAATCACCTCACTTCTGTGGAATCTATAATTGTCACCCTAAAGATTCTATCTCATCATGATAAATCTTCATAATAAAAGTGTTGAAATAATCACCTCTGGGAAATCTATAATTGCCACCCTAAAAATCCTACCTTGTCATGATAAGAGCGTTGAAATCAACACCTCACCTCTATGAAATCCATAAACTGTACTTGTAAATTTTAGTATAATAAACAACCTAAGTTTTGATTATATATATATATATATATATATATATATATATATAAACCTCTTTTCCATCTAGTTTTATATATATATATATATATATATATATATATAAAAAGTTGAAAAAAGAGAATCATTTAATTGGAGACTGCTTTATTTCCAAAGTTACAAACTATTCTTTGCTGAATCATTGGCCACTCTGAAATCAATGGTTTCCTTAATCTTTTAATTATGGGAAATAGCCACAAATTAAATTATTATAAAACCTAGATTTATATTTTTTATTAAATATTTATAATAAACAATTTTATAAAAATCTTAAAAAAAAATCTTAATAATACACTCTGTTATCAACAATACACTCTATCATCAACTATTGATACATCAATTATGTTAAATTTTACATATTAAAATTAATTTTGATTTTAATCTTTAAAATTTCATCAACTATTTATAAACTCTAAAAATGTCTACAAAATACACAGTTATATTAAATTTTGCCTATTAAAATTAATTTTAATTTAAACCTTAAAAACAAATCTTAATATAAACCTTTTTACCAACTCTTTGAGCATGTATTCTGTAACAATCACAGAGATACATATCATTGGGTCCAACACGTTACACAAGAATCTCCCAATTTTAGTATTTGATAAGCTTTTCAACGGGCAGACTGCATTCTTGATGTTTATTCAGATGAAATAGATTTCATATAGCTTTCTCACAATTTATCAATCCTGCCAAATTGCTGCTTTCTCCTTGACCACAATGAATAGCCCAGGACGAGACAAAGCAGCACCTGTTTGGGTACACATTAAAGGTAACATTTTGCTTTTGAGACAAAGTGGCACCTACTTGGGTACTTTTTAAAGGCAATGCTTTTGCTTTTCACGATATCAGAGGGTGAAAGCAGTGCAGCCTGCAGAAGATCACACAAGAGGGAAACTAGTTTGTACTACCATAGTGGACACAGGGATCCTTCTGATGGAAATTTACCGGGCACTAACAGCCTCTCCACTTTTAGCCTGTGGCCAGTGGGGAACCCATCAACACATTTTCTGGTCTTTTGTATCAGGGTGGACACAGGGATCCTTCTGATGGAAATTTACCGAGCACTAACAGCCTCTCCACTTTTAGCCTGTGGCCAGTGGGGAACCCATCAACACATTTTCTGGTCTTTTGTATCAGGGTGGTTGCTGTTTCAATGCTTCACTGCCTGCTCATGGGCAGTGCAACAGCCTTAGACCATGAGAATTACCATACTATCTCGGTTGAAAACTTCAAATGGAAAGAGCCACAGGGATTTGCCAAATGCCCAGCTTCATTTGCAGGTGAACTGATCTCTTTTCTTTTTTTGTTTTCAGAGTACTTCTTAGATAATTCTTAGATAAAGTACTTGCATTTATCTTTGTTGGATTATTGGGAAGCTTAATTTCACAAAAGCAAGGAGCACATGCAGAGTGAATTCGCGAACTTGCTGGTTTCGATGCTACAGGCAGCCTCAAAGCCAATGCACTAATAGAAATCTTCACAAAGGTGCAGGGATCCAGTGACGAGTTCAAGACATCGAAAGAAATTGAATGAGCTCAGAAAGACAGACACCATCCACAAATGACTACACTCAAAAGCACATTAAGCAATACCGTCAATGCAGAAGTCCCTAAGATATCTTAGGAAGTTGCAGGCATAAACAGTAGAAGTTTAAGCGAGTCAGAGCATAAACAATGAGAAGTCTAAGGAACTCGGAACGCTAGAGGCATCAAAACACTGAATCCATTCCAAGAACTTCAGAAGAAACTCTTCCCAGACTCTCAATATGGGCTGAACATAAATATTTGAATGATGAAGTACTTAAAAAATCAACTATCAGCGAAACACAATGATTTACTTCTGAAAAATACAAATTAAAATACCCTAACAACTCCTGAACATAAACAATATGGAATTGTGTATACACAGATAGGCCTGAAAGATGGACGGATTCAAGGGTTTTGACTACCTGGTTGGTTGTTTGTGCAGCGGATTGAAAATATTTTATCGTTGAGCTCTGAGTCTTGACACTCCTGAGTCCTGAACACTGAGCAGTGAGACTGAGGAATGGCTCTTTGGCTACAGGTTGCAAACTTGCAGGTTGCAGTTCTTCTCTGAGTCTGAAATTCGAGTCATAACTTGGAAGTTGGTAAGGTCGGCTTGGAGTTGGCAATGCCATTAATTGTCTTCATCCTTCAATGCTCCGCTACCACAGTCCACTAGGCACTGCTGATCCGACTCATATCCCGGCCCGTGAGTCTCTCACGTCAACCTCATAAATCCGGATCTGCAATGTGTGGAAGTTGTGTATTTATTTGGATTTACACGCTTCCTCCTCCTCCTCCGCGTAAATAAATGAAACGCAAAGTCAAAATCTGAGGATTGCATCTAATTTCAAAGGGTTGTTGATGCTCACTGGTGTGCTCCTACAACATTCCGAATCGATAAAAGTTCCGTCCTTTTCTAGGGAAGTTGCAAGGAAACTTCATTTTAAATGAGGTGATGTTAGCTTTGCATTTATGAGGAAGCTGCAAGGAAGGGGAGATTACCAGTATTCCTTAAAATCGAGAGGAGGAGGTTGGAACTTCGTAAGTCGTGACCCGTCTACCACTGGCAAAAAAATTGTGACGGGCGCTGACAGTACAGCACTTCTGAAAACATTTTATATTATTATTCAACCTTCTTTTAAAACTTGTAAAAATTCAAAATTAAATATTTTTTGACTGGTAAATTTGCCTCCTCACTTCTCTGACGTGCCAGAGACCCTTTGAAGGGCTCTGACGTGTTCTTTGGTTCCATGTTAGGTCCCTATATTACTAGTATAGTCCCTTATTGTTGTTAGTGTAACCCCCTTATTGTTATTATTGTACCCTTGTAACCCCTATATTGTTATTATTGTGCCCTTAAATTATTATTTTTAGGTCGGCTAGGATTACATTGTGGCCCCACTAGGATTACATTATGGCCCCATGGACTCCTATATATAGAAAGGAGGTTTTGTAAATTGTATCATCCAAGAATTGTTCATTTATGTAATGTATGGGAGGTTGCCCCCTCGAAGTGGCTTATTTCTAAGGTGTTGATATCCCTTTTCTTCTATTTTTGGAGCTGGTTACACAACAAAAGGATGCTTAAACACATGCTCAAGCTCCAGAAATTTTGGAGCGTGTTGATTGAGTGTTTGGTTTTAGTGAGATGTGTAACGTTTGAAGATTGTGTGTCTTGGGCGAGAAGAAAGTTTGAGGTCTATTTTTCAAATCGTGTGAAGCAGCTTACATACACATTCACTGAGGATGTAACTACAAGTGGAGGTGCACCATTCTGGTCTACACCAAAATATTTTTCAAAGCCCCTAGTATTTAATTCCCATGATCTAGTTACATGTCCTTAATTGCTGCAACAACAATTTTACGAGCTAATACATATGGAATTCCCAGTCCTGAATGGGCTTCTAAAAAAATTATTAGAGGACAGATTTGGAGGAAAAGTATCAGCAGGTTGACCAACCAAATCCAAGATTGGTGCAAGCATGTGAAAGGTGCTAGTCAAAAGGAAAATTTTGTGGAATATGGCTCCACACTTAAAGGAGCAGATTCAGGGATATTGATCCACTTGGAAAACCTTCACTAAATATGGGTTTTCAACAACAATTTCCTATGATTCTCGAGATAATTTTGCATTTTAGTTGCAAATTATTTTGTAATATTGTATATATTGTAATTTTTTTATGTACGAGAGAGGAAGGAGTGGGAAAAAAAGGTCTTGGTTTATTGTACTTCACTATCTGTGTTCCAACAGAAGATGTTTAATACAAAAGTACAAATTTTTCAATGCCAAAGATTCATGTGATAGTGTTCTCAAGTCTGTGTTTATCTTTTATGTGCATGTTTTTTTTCTCATCTCACCATTTTAATGTTATTCTTCAGTATTTGATTGAAAAGTATGATTCAAAATTCATTCTATATGCTCTGAATTGTGACAGTTGAATACTTCATTTGTATTCTTCTAAAGCCACATTAGAATTCATTTTGAAGTTGATGATCTGACGTGACAATTGATTTTTTTTAATCTTCTGCCATACTGCAATGAAAAAATGTGACTAAAAGAACGTTATATACCTTGCATTTGACACCTGATTCTTCACTTACCATCTATTGATCATCTTATCTATCTTCCAGATTGTATAGACTCCATGCCCAATGGACACTTTCTCCTCAAATCTGCCGCCATTTTCATAAACTGCCATTTACCAAAGATTTAGTCACTGCTCCTAAATATAAATTAAATCTTTCAGAGACTAAGTATTCAAGAGAGAGCCCTCTCTAATTTGGTAGAGTTAGATATAAAATCTAAAGATTGGTCTGTGGTTACCTCAGTAGTTTCCTTTCTCAGCCTTGGGAAACTAAGGAGTGCTAACAACACCAACAATAAATTTAATAATTTTAGTAATGATGTCTAGGCTTTTTCTAAGTCATAAGTTTTTGGTATATCTAGGATTTTGCAAAGTCATAAGTTTTTGTTATGTCATTTTTGGGGGTTGTTGAATATAGTCTTAGTGTTAGAGTGACGTTAAATAGTTTTGATCTTGAGCCTAGCCCAGGTTACTCCAACAATTACTAATTCACCATGGTTAAAAATATATAAAAATATGTTATTAAATATATAAATTAATAATAATTTTTAAGAACTTTATTAATTTATAAAATTAATATTGAATTATTTTTAATTTAATTATGAATAATATATTTTTTATAATATTTCCATTTTATATAAAATAAATTATTTCCAAAATAAATAAATATATTAATCATGTTTTTACTAAGACCAATATAGTGCATTAGACCTTAAGAAGGTAAGAAATTCATTAGAATTATTTAACATATATATTAATCATGATTATTAAAATTCACTGGGATCAATATAGTGCATTAGACCTTAAGAAGGTAAGAAATTAATTATAATTCTTTAACATATTATTTCTATGCTTGAAGAGAAATGAGAGAAGTCCTTCGAGATCGCGATGAATTATGTTGCCTTAATAGGTCAAGAAGGTTGATAATGTGACAAATATTTTGAGAATTAGAATGGATTTGACTATAAGTTGCGAAATATAAGAAAATCTGTTTTCTTTTTCAATCCTCTTAGTATCACATAGGTGACAGATTCTTTCTTCCCATGGCATTTTGGAAGTGACCAATTCCCACTTTCATTATGAAGTTCATGAGAATTAGTTTTTATCTTAGCAATGTTCATTTTTTCTTAACATTAGTCAAAATAGATAAATAATTCTATTTGTCAAGATTGTGGTTGATCACCTCCTTATAATATCTTAGTTTTATTTTTCTTTATGGCTCCATAACTTCTCCTTCAAATTGGGATTAATAATATTTTTAATATTATCCTTAATATGCAAGATGATTTCCTCCCTTATTCCCTAATGGTCTAGTCAAGATTTGACATCCATATGACATTTTGAGCCAAAGGTAAGAGTTTAGTTAGAATTAGAAGCAATTTTAGGAAACCACTTTGCTTCTATATTGTTTAGTTTCTTCTTATACATGATATGCCTAGCAATAACTATATTTTCAATAGAAAAATACTAAATTCAATAACACAAATAAGTTAAAAAATAGTCTTTTAATCTTAACAATAAAAAATACATCTTTATATTTTCAAATAATTTTTTACAAAATGTATATAATTAATTAATTTTAATCATATTAAAATATAATTCAAATATTTTTCAATCATAACTTAATTTATATCTAACCCCTCATTTTCGAGAGTTACCTTTGGCTGAAATGGGGCATCACAATTTTTGTTTTGGTGAGAGCGAGTATAAGATAAAGCACCGATACGTGATACTTAATTCCGTTGTAAAAACATTATATTAAATTGCCGGCTGATATATGTTTACACATTAAATTGATCTCATTACACGTCATTCAAAAAACCAATCCGTAAAAGGGTGGTCGTTGAACGTTTTGGAAATTTATGGAAAAGGTTAATAAAAGTAACATATTACATTTTAAATTCATAATATTTGAGTATGTTTATTTAAAAGTGTAGTCTAAGTAATAAAAAATGGTTTTTTTTTATTAAACTAAGTTTAAAATTTGGGATAGATTTTTAAAAATCATATTATTGAATTTGTAAAAAATAAATGTCTCGAATTTTTCAAGTGTTAAATTTATTTATATATTTTAAACAACAATATATTATAATATATTTCAGATTTTTAGATTTTAAAAAATCATTGTTTAATTTATAAAAATAAATAAATCAATTTTTTTTTTAAATATTAAATCCATTTACACATTTATAAATAAATTTTAAATAACAATAAATTATCATTTCAATATGAATATATATTCATATTTACAGGTTGTATGCAATCTCTCATATTCCCACCGCCGCAGTTTAGGACATTCCATGGCATAAACCTCCTTCAAAGACCGCGATTGCTCAATACCGGGCAGCTCTTCTAATTCGGAGCAAAAAGGCACGAACAGCGAGTGAAGCTTTGTCAGCTGCGCCAACCCGTCTATGCGCTTCAGCTTACGACATCCACTTGTCTCCAACTTCTCTAAAAATACCAATGTTTGCATACTTGGCAGCTCCTCCAGCGTTTTACAATAAGAAATGTGTAATGTTTGAAGTGTGGTTGGCAATGCTCCAACCTCCACCAGACGATCACAGCGTTCTATTTCCAGATGTTGAAGGTTGGGGAAAACAGCGTTAATAAAATAGGATGCCTCAAAAGCGTCCACTTTGCTCAACACTTGTTGCCCTGTCGAATCGGTTGCTGTCTCAACCTCACCTGCACCTTTTTGGAATGTTACTTCTCTTGACGAGCATTCTTTGAACTCTAACCGTTCAACATTCTTGACCCCGTTGATTCTCAACTTTTTCAACTGACTCAACATTCTAATGGAATCAGGGAAACATTTCAAGGGGCAGCGGAAGAGCTCCAATTCCTCCAAGCTCCTTAGATGTCCGAACGAAGGTGGCAGCATTTCCAAGCAAGAGCTTCGTAATTCCAGAATTTTCAAATTACATAGGTTTCCGATATCCCTTGGCAATTCTTTGAAGTCAAATCCCAAATGCATGTATCGCAAGAACCGCTGATCTGTAAGTTGGGGAGGCACTTCATTCATACAACCTGAAAGAAAGAAGTTTTCAAGTGTGCTGATCTTTCCCAGGGTTTCGCTGGAGATGGTCAACCTCTCACAACCACACAAACGCAGAAATTTAAGTTCTACTAAATTTCTGAAAGAATTTGGGAGCATCTGCAATTTTCGGCACCGACTCAAGTTAATATGCTGGAGCTTGGTTAAATTCCCAAAGGAATCTGGTAGCTTCTGCAAGTCATCGCAATGCAAGCCTAGATGCTGGAGCTTGGTTAAATTCCCAAAGGAATCTGGTAGCTTCTGCAAGTCATTGCTATGCAAGTCTAGATGCTGGAGCTTGGTTAAATTCCCAAAGGAATTTGTGAGCATCTGCAATTTTCCGCACCCACGCAAGTTAATATGCTGGAGATTGGTTAAATTCCCAAAGGAAGTTAGGAGCATCTGCAATTTTCGGCACTCAATCAAGTCAATATGCTGGAGCTTGGTTAAATTCCCAAAGGAATCTGGTAGCTTCTGCAATGAACTGCACCGATGGAATTCTAGATGCTGGAGATTGGTTAAATTCCCAAAGGAATCTGGGAGCATTTCCATACGTGTGCACCTGTGTGACTTAAAATGTTGGAGGCTGGTCAATTTGCCAAAAGAATCTGGCAGCGACCTCAAATATTTCCAGTCACTAAGTTCCAAGTGTTTCAAGGACAGTAGCTGGCAGAACTCATCTGGCAATGTTTCCAATGACAGTTCTGTTTGAATATCGTAACCACGGAGGACAATCATCTCAAGGTGCTTCAGCTGCCCTATGGACTCTGGAATCTTGGACAGTCTAGAAGCACTGACATACAACTCTCTCAGCTGCAGAGGTGCCTGCAATGTTACCTCAATGTCAACTTTCTGCATTGCGGTATATGAAAACAGCAAAACAATTTTTGCAATAGTGGAAAATCAAAACAACAACAAAACAAATTTTGCAATAGTGGAAAATCAAAACAACCTTTTGTCAATAAATTACATGACTACCAACCTCGGATTCATGTTCCCACAGTATTTCCGAATCGTGCCCCTCTACATGCAAAATTCTTAAATTCTCCGTCGAAAACTTTGAAGCGGAGTACGGATATTTATGCCATCGGAGCATTATTGGTTGTGGTGGCTGGTCAAAATTGAATACGCTTTCCAAATAAGAACCCTTACGGTAAGGCCCCTGCAACTCACTGACTAGACGATTGCGTTCCGCATAATTTTTTATTCCTTGCACCTAAATAGTTATCAGGAAACTGTTAGAATCAATATTGACATCATTGCAAAGTTTAGGAATTCAAAATTTGACAGATCACAACACTATTTTGAAAGTCGGTCTAAAACTTCAGATACTTACAGGTGAGTACGGGTCGGAACGGTTTCCAGTTACGCGCCAAATACGACGCAATTCTTTGTTTGCCAAAGATCTGCCCAGGTCCCTCAAGTGGTCGTGCATTCTTAATATACATCCCTCACGAATTTCAAGATCCTCGTCCCTCAAGTGGTCGTGCATTCTTAATACACATCCCTCCTCATGCTCGTCCCCGTCCCAAACGTACTCCGCCTTTACCTCCACCAAGCACTTGTTCTGTAAATTCTGAAGGCCCAGCGATCCCACCCACCCGGATCCATCCCATATCCTAATGGCTCTATCCTTCTTTTGCCCTATGAAGAAACAGGCAATGTCTCTGAATATCTGTTTCTCCTCTTCGTCGAGACTGTCGTAGCTAATTTTCAGAGTTTTTTGTATCTCCTCTGGAAGTATTTTGGAAATTTTGCGCAACTGCAATTCCCAATACTCAATATTTTTGCCATAAAGAAGTGCCCCAATGACTTTGAGAGATAATGGCAACCCCTTGCAGGCATCCAAAAACTCATTAACCAATTGTTCAAATCCTGCAACAGCATGAGGTTGTCGGAATGCATGCCAGCAAAAAAGCTCTGAGGAATGTTGTGGATTGAGGCCTTCGAGCCTGTAAATAAATCCATCTTCAACACCCCAATCTGTAAGCACGCTCTTATCGCGGGATGTAACTAGAATTAAGACACTCAAATTAAGGACATCCCTCTCTCGTAAAATCGGAAGCAATGCTTCCAGCTGATCTATATGATCCACATCATCTAAAATGATAAGAGCGTGACATTGTGAGAGATGCTTTTTAAGAAGAGAGATACCTTCGTGAATGTTGTTTATTTTGACATCCACCTGACTCAAGTCCTTAATAAGCTGTATCTGCAACGACTCTAAGGATCCTCTAGAGGCCTTTTCTCTGACATCACATAAAAAACTGGAACGACGGTACTTTGTTCTCTCTCGGTTAAAGAACTCTTTTGTGAGGGTCGTTTTTCCCACGCCCCCAAGTCCCACAATTCCTGCAATCCTAGCCTCACCATTTTGGTGGGGCTGCAATAACGCTGTTTCTTCAAAATCCTTTATTTTGTCATCCAATCCAGTCGGATATTTGGAGACATCCAGGGGTGGCTTTGGAACTATTTCCAACAATCGTTCCACGACAGCGGCCAGCAGCATCCCCTCGTCACTGAATAATATCGATAATAAACTTGTAAGAGAAAACTATGATATACGTATGAATCAAACAAATGAAACAATAACCTCACAAACGAACAGGGAGATTTGAGTCCTCACCCATTATACGAATAATATTGAGAATAAACTTACTAGTAAGGAAAAGGTAGACGAATTCTCATATATCTAACAAAAAAAACGATGACAAGCGAACAGGGATAGTTGAGTACTCACCCGTTATACGGCGCCTCGTCCAGCTCGAAACCGCTGAGTCCAGCAACTTCGTTGAGAGCCTTCTTCCATTTTCCAATGGTGTTGGAATCGTATCGTGGTTGAGAATCGGATGTTCTCTTCCTTTGGAGCGAGCTAAGGGATTGAGCATACACTCCATTTTCTCCCTCCGTCCACCGGAGTTCTGAAGGTTTGACATGGAAGAAAATGGGAAGAATGGTTGAACCCTTGTTCAGCTTCATCTCCAGCATAAGCAGCAGCTCGTTGAGACACCACGGTGATTGGCAATAACTGGGAGAGAAAATAGCTAAATGGATGGAGGAAGCTCTAATAGCACCGTCTATCTCATCAGTTATCTTTTCTCCCTTCCTGATTTCTTCCCTGTCCAGGAAGACTCGCAATCGATGATCCGTGAGACGATTGTAAAGATGGCTGACAAACGTCTTCTTAACATCAGGGCCTCTGTGATTCAAGAACACATCATACTCGCAGCCATCCGCTGTGGAAGTAGAGGCGGAGGCGGAGGCGGAGGCCGATCTGGAGGAAGATGCCATGGGATGCAGAATAATACTAATAGAGAAGTAATACAAAAGATTGGGAATGCGCAATCAATCACCTGAATATACCCGTTCAGTTCAGTTCACAAGTGCAAAGGGTATACCAGTTGCTTCCAAGCTATTACCAGGCCGTTGGCACGCTGTGTGTTTAGGGTTTCAATCTCTGGGTGCTTGGCAAACGAGTAAACAAAGCCAAACTGCACTGTAAAGTCAGATTCATTCACAGTTGCTTTAATGACCGAACTATATTGCCCTTCTCTATTATTGTAGGTTATGTAATTATCAGATAAATTGAATTAAAAACACGGCAGAGTTTTAGTGGGTAACGAAGTGGAAGCCAGAAATGTGTGGCAATTTCTTCGTGGGTACCTGCATTTACCGATTGGTTTAGCCACCTACCAGCACGGCAACCATTATTTCCTATGCTATGGGCCCATTAATGCGGTGGCAGATATCTTCGCCTACGAAATAAGCTTCGCCTACCAACAGGGCCCACACCACGCGTTTCGTCTCTTTCATTCTTCTTGATTGGTTTAGCCACCGACACGGGCCCACATTACGCGTCCCGTCTCTTTCACCGAAAAAAGAATTCATTTCACTTTAAAAAAGATGATTCCTTTTCTTTTGTTTTTCCTGGGGAAGAAAAGACTACTTTTTCTAAATATGATTCGTTTTCTTTCGATGAAAAGACTTTACTTTTTCTTTTGATTTGATTAATAGAGCACCACTTGCAAGTTGCCACCGACTCTCACATGCTACCCAACTTCGAGTTACGGCTTTTTATTTTCGCAAAAGACGATTATTTTTCTCTCACTTCGAGGATATCACTGATCACGCAAAACCGCTCGAATAACATCAAACCATGGAGTGCCGGAAGTTTACCAAACTATTTTATTTGGTTTGAAAAGTTGTTCATAACATATATTTAATAGTAAAGAAACTATTTTATTTGGTTTGAAAAGTTGTTCATAACATCCCAAGTAAATATTTAATAGTAAAGGACTAAAATGAGTGTGCTGGGCCAAAATATCATTAAGACCACTAAGTATTATTCATGGATGTCTATGAGTTTAATATCTTTTATATTTGGAAAAGAAAAATTTAAAATTTATAAAAATTATAAACATAACATATTAAAACTTATTATAAATATATTTTTATTAATTTGCAATCAATATTTGTTGTAAGTGATTATTTTGATTATAAATATTTACTCTTTGCTAAACATTAAATAATTAATTTTTGTATTTTTATAATCTATTATAATTTTTTTAGAAGAAAATTGAAATTTTATTTTTAAAGTATTAAATTGGAAATAGAAAAATAGAAAAAATTGTTAAAAAATCAAAATTAAAAAAAAAAAAATATATATATATATATATATATATATATATATATATATATATATATATATATATATATATATATTAGATTTTTTGTTTTTGTTTTTTGTTTGTTTAATTATGTGGGTCTTAACATGATATCACGCTAAATCTTTTGTCTCAAAAGAAACCGTGACCGAGGGGCATCTAAGTCGTCAAAGTCACTCAGGGATCGCACCTGGCCTCGGCCACACCAACCCTTATCATGGCTGGATTTTTTTTTGCCTTCGGGGGGATTGGAATCGGTGACTTTTCATCACAAATGTCTTAACAACACACTCTTCACCGTTGAACCAAACCCCCGTTGGCTAATATATATATTAGATCTTAGGATAATATCAATATTTAATTTGTGATAATTATTCATATGATTTTTTTATTAAAAAATTTCTTTTTATTTTTATGTTAAATTGTATGTACATAGTTAAAGGTACTAAGTTCAAGTGGTAGCGTGGGTTCAAGTCTTTGGTGACATATTGGTCCTTTCATGGCATTTATGAAATATTGGTTCTACTAGGTAGAATAGTGGCGACCATTTCTATGAAGTTATTGATTATGCCTAATGGAATGTACTCATCATTGTTACAAAAAAATTGTATGAGTAAATTATAGTTTCTTATTTTAATGATCTTTCAAGAAAAATATGTTATTACTTGTATAATTAACCAGTCTAGATCCATCTTAAATCTAGATTTATGAAGCACCTAGAGGAATCAAGTCGGGAGTTAGAATGGATCTAAGTTGGTACTCTTGCAGTCATGTTGTCGCTACAACAACGACCCTCCAAAATTTCCCATAAACCTAATTTTGGAGCCTTCATGAACTATCATTTAAAGCTACCTTACGTTGTCTTGTTATTTGCTCATGTTTTCCAAGTGTCGACTACTCTTTCACCTTTCTAAAATTTCGGTATTACTTCTAATTCAAAGTTTTATAAGTGTCATCACCTTGCCTTTAGTAGTGCTTGTGTCGTCTCTCTAAATATAACAGAAGGCCTAACTTTTCTTAACTTATTAATTAGCTTTCACTCCACATGTAACACATGCAAAAGCAAGAAAACACCCCTTTTATCTTAGAAAGCAGAATTCCTTAGCATAGTAGTCACAAAGGACCAATGTTCATTGGAACTGTGCCTTTCCCAAAGAAATAACACACTCATAACTCACAGTGAGTGCACTCTCAACTCTCAATGAGGAGTGCACTCCTTGTTCTCTAGCACTGCGCCCTAGGGGTCCCACCTTGAGCGCACTCCTTCGGCTTAGTGAATTGCGCCCTCTAGCCTAACACACTCCTTGTTGTCAAGAGATGTGCCCTCTTGTCCACTTGCATGCATTTTTCTTGTCCATGGTGAGCGTACTCCTACAAAATAGGAGGCCATTTTACTTTAACTAACTAACTCACTTGTCGATCAATAAGTAGCGGGCATGCATAGACTTGCCTTGCTTGTAAAATATCCTTATAATCAACCCAATTAAGCATGTATTTTCATAATAGTTCTCACTTTAAGTTGGGCGTACTTGTTTTCATCAGGATCTTCTCTTTGACCTTAGTTACAAGTAAGCTTACATGTTAGTTTTCTTGATTTCTTTTGCTGGTTTTCTTGTCGTTATTATTGGAATTTCACTTAATTTTAGTTTCTTTTGTGGTGTTTCTATCCGTTATTATAGTTACAAGTGTTATCTTGCCATCACAAGTGGTGTTTCTTGTGACTCTTCTCATTCCATGACCTTTCATGTTCTCGTCATGATTTTGATAGAGCCTATAAAAACTTGCAAGCCCTGCCTCTCAGTATCATTATGATTCTATCATGTCTCTAATCTTTACTTCATAGATTTTCGTCCATATCTAGCAAGAGCACACTCATGGAAGTTAAGGCCCCACTGTCTCAGAAATCTGCACCTAGAAAACCAAGCTTCTCCTCAGAGCGCACTCTAGAGAAACAAGGACCCTTTCCTTTTGACAACTGTACCGAACAAGAGCTCTCTCCCTCTCCTTGAGTGCACAGTGGACAAACAACCATCAAGCTTGTTTCCTTTGCCACTGATGGTGCGCCCTACGCGCTTAATGACCTCCCTTGAGCACATAGCACACTGACAAGCCTCAGCGTCACTACAAGCAAAATACCCTCTAGCGGAGTTTTTTGCGAGAGATCCTATAAAAATAGCCCAAAAATATGTTTGTAGCAAAGTTTACTAATGGAGGTGGGCGATATAATGTTTTAGCATATGTTTTTTAATGGCGCGTCTATAATAGACAAATACATTGGTGCTTTACTATACATATAAGCATCAATTCCTATTAGAACATGGTGCATCATGGAAAATTTATTAAAAAAAAAAATGGTGTGCTAAATAACAAAGAGAACTAATGTGTATACTACTTGATAACACTTGAAAAGGGTTAAATTTACAAAAATGCCAGTCATAAAATTCATTTTTCCTAGTCTAGTGCTATATGGTGATGATGACGTAATGTTAAACCAGTACTATAACACCTCGGTGCATACACAGTATACCATGAATTGTTGCTTGCACTAATTGATAACTCCAGATAAAGGTTAGATTTAAAAAAATTTCAGTGTTATATCCAACCTCAACACCAGTGCATACTTAAGTACCACTATAGGTTTTTAATTTTCAAAAAAAAGTGGTGCTATATTTCATGTAGTAAAAATCATCGATCCATCTTAAAAAGAGCACCGCTAGGGGGTTTTTAAAATGTGGTGCTATATTCCCACGGAGCACTAGTGTGGTTAATTATTTAAAATACCCTAGTGCATCTTAACAATGTTGAATTTTTTTTGACACATAATCCTTCTAGGGTTAGTGTGGAAGATGAAGAGTCTTAGGGAGTCCAAGAGACATTGGAATATGAATCCAACAGTCACCCCCAATGTATGATAAATATGTATCAGTGTGAATAATATTGCATCTTACGCTTATCTATTTCATTTCTTGTGTGTTTACCATGAGTGTGTTTGACATGGTATCAAAGCCAGCTCCATGTTCTTCCTATTTTGCAAAACTCACACCTCTGCCATTGTTTCATTGTCGGTGTTAAGCACTAATCTGGTGCCTTGTTAAATAGTTTATGCAGCAGTGGGATTTGAATGGATTTGCGTGTTGCGGATTACACCACCAGCTATACTTGGTTAATCTCTCTGGTTAATACCTCCTCCTGGTTATGTTTTAGCATTCTTTCTCTACGTTTTTTGAACTGTTGGTACGACATCGTGGCCTGAACCCATGTCTGTGTCATCATTTTAATCAATTGAACAGCCTCCGGCATACCACCCATCAGAGTTACACAACGGAATCATGTCTCCCCCATACCACCACTCCTGCTATCTCGAATCCCGGTCACTGTTGCAAATTATATCCTAGTTCATATACCACTTCACACCAACATTCATCGTTTGCAGGTGGTATGTGACAGTCATACAGTTAATAAAGTTTCACTTGGAACCTATACACAACCACCCCACAGCATAATACCTCTCGAACTCATAGTTAACTCCACATAATACCACCGCCTATTCAATACCACAATGTTCCTTCTCACACGGACTCCTCCGCTCAGCTCTACTCCTGGTTTTGTGGCTTCCCTCCTATCTGTGGTAATACGTCTCCACACGATAAATACCACCATCCAATAGACAAACCACCATACTACGCCCTCGACACGTTTCACTCTATATACTCTCGATTTGTGTGCCCTTGCTCTCCCCACTGTGCATTAATACCAACAGTTTCCATACCACTATGCATTAATACCAATAGTTACAATTGTAATACCACTGTATTCTACCTCCAACGCTCGGTACTATATACATTGCTGCCCACTCATACACAAAGCACTCCTCCATGACCTCTCCCATGCTCTTGCACGCAGTCCCGGACCCCTCTGGATCTGTGCTAAAATATGGAGGGTCATAATTTACCAAATCGCTTCTCACCTTGCCAAAGTATTCCTTGATATAAATGTCGAAATTTTATCTTGACAAAGTCTTGGTGTTTCGCAGGGCTTGAAATCCCATAGGGTGATGGAAATATTGTAACAAAGAGGAAAATTGATATAGTGCTTGGGGTCGAAATTAGATAGGCCAAAGGCAGCGAGTGCGAATGGATGGACTTATTCCAGAAATGATAGCAAAGTCGAAGATTCTGGGCCGAATTGTGATACATTGAAACCCATTTGTTGGAGAATGATAGTAGGTATATACATTTGGTACACAACCTCCCATACACTACTCCCTCACATGGTACGCTACTACCTCCACAAACATTTTCTAGAATTTCGATTTGAATTCCCCATGGCATCAGAGTGTAGCAATGGCAACCTTCATGAGTACAGGGAACACAGGGATTCGAACTTGGGTTCACAGTTGTTTAGGGAGTTGTACAAGGCTTGTGATATTATTGTAACGTTGCAGAAACAACAAGAAAAGATAGCAAAAAATCAAAATAAGTTTGTTTGTGTTGTTGTTCTCATGTTGTCTCTGTGTATTTGTGTGTCATTGCTACTCTCCCTTTAAAAAAAAAAACTCTACTTCTCATCGATATCATATGGCTTAGAAGAGAAAATTTTGGTTTTGAAGAAAAACATATGGTTTAGCTTTAAGGAAAGCCTACCTAGAGTAATTATTTTGTGAATTGATCCATGTGGTATGTTAGAGTTTTGATGGTCATATGATGCATGGAGGCACATTTGAAGATGTAGACATAGCCAATTAGTATTTATCTTTCTCACTATTTTGTGATTCGTTGATTGTTGAAGCATGGGGTTAGCAAGAAATTTTTGAAGTTTAAATGGCTCATATTGACCCTTTGTCAGACTTATTAAGAACTATAATCATGTATACTGCTGAAAGCTCAATTAAAGCAAGCAAATACACTCTCACATATATTCAAATCTGTTTGCAAAATGCCCAAGAACACATTGAATTTTTGCAGTTGGAGTCTGAGCTTTAGCAAGATGAACTTCAATAGAAGAGTTGTCATTTTGAACTTGCCTTTGTTCAGAACATTAAGACAAACCCCCATCAGCAACAAGAAATTGTTTAGATCATTGAGCCCAATACAAGAGCATATTTGAATGCAGAAGCAAAAATCCATCCTGCACTTCCCAAGCCCATCATCAAACCTTGGGAAGAGCTTGTCCATAACAAGCAAAAAAAAGGTATTGGATATGACAAGGATGTGTCCTTTCATATTTCAGACTACTCCAAGCCCATCCAATTTCAGAGAGTCGGATTTCTTCATGACAGTTCACCTTCAACTATTCTAGATTTTGCTCCTCTTCCACAACAGATTGTGAAATTCCAATATTGTGACCGAGTTGGCCATATGAAAGATCATTGTTTCGATCTTCACCCATGCAAGCATTGTGGTCATCACACTCATTATTCACACAGATGCTTCAAAAACAAGCCTCCTACAAGAAAAAATATTCATCTTGGATGGATCGCTTCTTGGCAATGGGCATCAATAATCAAGAAGATGTTCCAATTATATGTAAGAACTTATTCTAGAGTATTGAACAGTCTTGCAGTTTTTTTTCGCCATCATCACAACTTGTATCTGACAGGGGGGGAAATGATGGTCATCTAAAAGCTTCAAAGACACATCAAGAAAGACTGAGCCACAACCTACCATTCCAGATTCAAATTTGTAGCCAGAGACACATCAGTTCAAGTGAGCCTGAGCCACAACCTGCCATTACAGATTCAAAGTTGTAGCCAGATTCACAACAATTCAAGAGAGCCTGAGCAACAACCTACCATTCCAGATTCAGAGTTTTAGCCATAGATACAGATTCCCATGATCATGCCTCTATTTGGTGGTTTGCCTTAACAATCTATGTGAGGTTGTGTTTCTTCCTCTTCAAAGAATTCAAGGCACCTCCTCTAGCAGAAGACCTCATCTTCTTACCAGTTTTGGTAGAGTTCCAGGAATTGCATCAAGCATTCCAGAGTTGGTGGTCATCCTTAAACCACTGCAGGTTGTAGACCTCCCTTCTTCCAGGTTGAATGTCTCCCTCTTCGAAAATATTAGGAGCACTTCCTCTAGCAGAAGACCTCAGCTTCTTGCCAGATTTGGAAGAGTTTCGGGAACTGCACTAAGTGTTACAATGTTGGTGGTCATTCTTAAACCACCTCCTTATGCCAACATTTCGGAGAGCTCATCCAGCCTGGTGCTTCCATGCATACTTTTCACATTTGTATTACAACCCTCTTCTTCGACTCATACATACCCCTTCGGATTAAGGGGGGGAATGTTGGACACTTAATCCTTCTAGGGTTAGTGTGGAAGCTAAAGAGTCTTAGGGGTTCCAAGAGATGTTGGAATATGAATCCAATAGTCACCCCCAATGTATGATAAATATGTATCAGTGTGAATAATATTGCATCTCACGCTTATCTCTTTCCTATTCTTGTGTGTTTACTATGCCTGTGTTTGACAAATGCAGTAAGAAAAGTCTTCATTTGACTTGTGACTTAGTGAAATGGAGAAATTCAATTTTCCACATCAACTGGATGACTCGGATTGCAGTTAGTTAGAGTGAAATGGCCTTTTCTACTAGTTAAGTCAGTAAATTCGAGTTTTCTGGCTAGAAGTAGAGTTGTGCATGAGTTGATTGCTAATATATAGAAATCTAGTTGAGTTATTATTAGTTGAACTCAGTTAACTGATCTCTAGTAACTAATTGAGTCAATTGAGTAGTTGTGACTATAGTTAACTCATTGATCTCTCAGTTAACTAATTAATCAACTAAGAATAGACCTAGTCATCCATGGAATTTGAATGTCCTAGTTTAGTGGATGGAAAAGGCACGTGTATTTATAATTGTATATTGTTGAGTGTACAATTAATTTTCACTGAGAAGGTGATCAATTCCCCTTGGATTTGCACAAGGAAATGGGAAATTTCCATATTTTTTAGGGGCTTAATTCCTCCAGGATTTCATAAGGAAATAGGAGGTGGTTGAGGCTTCAATTCTCTAAGTGTTGGTTAGAGCAGTTCAAGAAGCAAGAGAACAATTTTATAGTGTAGGGTGTGCTTCAGAGTTGAAGCAAGACATTGTAATTATTTCTCTTTCTCATCCGAATTAACACAAAGCAGCGGAGGGGTTTTTCCTAGATGGGTTCCCCTATAAAATCATTGTGTTCCTTTTGTTTTGATGGTTGCATGTGTTTCTATTGTGTGTTTTCCTTTCCATAGAACAATAGAATAAATTTGTGTCTCTTGATTTCATTTCAAATTCATTAGCAGTATCAAGTTTCTTGATTTTTTATACAAACAAGAGCACCACTAGAGGGTTTTTAAATTTTTAAAAAATGTGGTGTTATCTTCTTACGAAGCATCAGTGTCGTTTGTGTATTAAAATTCCTCGGTTCATCTATGAAAGAGCATTGCTAGTTAGTTTTTAATTTTTTAAAAATGCGGCGCTTTTGTCCCGCAAAGCCCCGGTGAGGTACATGTATATGAATTCCCTGGTGCATCTTAATAAAATTACCTCTATAGGGTTTTTAATTTAAAAAAAAAGGTAAATCTCTTGGATATTTTATGCATTGGTGCAGTTATAATAATGCACCGAAACATGGTTAAATAAAAAAAAACCTATCAGTCATAAATTTCATTTTTACCATCTATAGTGTTGTCGAGCTCTGAAGCACTAGTGCCATATTTCCTCACACAAATTTCCCACAATCAGAGCTTCTCTTTCTCACCATCCTTCCATATCGTGCCTAGTACGTCGCTTTCCAATTTTCTCAAACAATGGTGAAATTTGTTTTTCTCAATTGTGTGTCAGCAATGCCTCCCCGAAAACCAAATGTCCAGGTAATGTCTATGTTTCTTTCTAACTTAATTTTTGAACAGAATATAATTTCAAAACATGTCAAAAAATCCATTTTTTTTAATTTTTTCGCCGCGCGATGTGTTCGATAGCTTCGACTCGCATCGATAGCGGTGCACCATGTAAATTTACAGAGTGCACCAAAGTTCAGTGCGTGATCCTAATGCACCATTATTTTTTCGGTGTGTTTCATACATTACAACACACCAGGAAAAGCTATAAATTTTACATTGGTGCATACATATTTAAGGTTATGCCCAGTGTGTTTATATTTACAGAACACACCGCATACAAGATACCAAAAAATATAGCTCGGTGCGTTCGATAACTTGAACGTTTTGTACTAGTGTGAATATGTTATAGGTGTGCACCGATGTGTAATTTTCATCATGTTGAAATGTATGTATGTGAACCAAAAATGATGTGTCATACATATGTATGCATAATTGCTAGTGCTGTTTATTTTTATAGCGCATCGTGGATTTTTTCTTCTTCTTTTTAATTGAAAGTTATGTTTCCATATTTCTAAATACAATTTTCATTTAATAAAAACAAATTATGTCTTATGTATGAGGTTGATGTATTATATATGTCAATCATGTAGCAGAGATGTCAACAGAGGGGAGGGAGAGGGATTTATACCCTCGACCTAATAGCGCAGCGACTCGAGTGCTCTTAAGGAATGTAGGCCTCCTTAAGTACTATGAGGAGGCTACATCCCTAAAGGTGCACTCTATCTTATTGGCACAGCTGATTCGTCGATGGAGTGCTTAGGAGCAGGCTTTTCGTGTTGGTCCTCAAGCATGGTATAGGCCCTCTCAGGTGGAAATATATTTTATCACTAGCCTATCCAATAGAGGGGAGGGTTTTCCCCAGTTCCCTGATGTCCCCCAGGGGTTTTCAACAAAGAGTCAGCTTGTCTACACTCAAAGATATGTTGGGTCTCATATAGTCCATCCAACATATTTTCAAATGCATGGTGGACAACTACGAATGACTTATTTTGTTCATATGAGGTTATGTTCCTCTCATTATTAGTGACCACCACTGCACACTATACTAGTGATGGGCATCGATTATTTTCCTTCTTTTGTATTATGTCAATTATTTTATGTAGGCACCACGATGTATTAGATGGTATGCCATTTTTTTTAAGCAATTTTGTAGGGATTTAGATAGATTTCGTGCAATGAAAAATGGGAGGAAAAGCTTCCCTTTCTCTCCAATTTTTTTTATTTTTTGAGATTTTTCTAGAGACGAGTCCTACATTTGATATTCACCCTCCTAGGTCAATGAATTGTTGGGTATCTGTCATATTCTTTCCACGATTAGTCGCATGGGAGGATGGGGGGTGTGGGAAGCCCCCCTTGTTTGTTGTGCCAGGCACAGCGAGGGGTCACAAGGGGGTTGGGGGGGGGGGGGTAGCCCCCCCTGTCCAGGGGTTCGCAAGGGGTAGGTAGCCCCCTGTGCGAGGTCCAGAGAAATGCCACGGGAATTTTTTTTTGGACCCATTTTTCAGTGGGCGGACCCACCTATGGTTTTGTGCATGGGTTTGCACATGGTTTTGGGGCATGATGGTTTTCTGCCCCTGGTATTTTTTAGATACGATCAAGGGAACTACGGTTATCTTGTGATCCAGGGTTAGTGGATTGGGGTTTATGAATGCTTCGACATGTATATATATGTGTTGTAACACTAAAATTAAGATAATGAAAAACCAAGTTGGTAGTCCCAGTTTTTGGATCCAGGGGAAAAATATCTATGTATATTTGTCTTATGTTTTATACTCTCGCTATTGTTTATTTTCTATTTTTTAAGAATTCGTTTGTAGATAATTTCTGTACAGGGTTAAAACCTACATTTGGTATCAGAGATTTTTCGTCTTCAAGGGGACGCCTTTGCTGTTGAGGGGTTTTTTTCTTGGGCTTGTAGTAGACCCTATTCAGTGGGATATCCGCGAGATCGATTCTTGCGGTGAAAGAAGATGGCGAGAAGTGGAAAGATAGAGATCAATAAATTTAATGGTTAGATTTTTGAGTTGTGGAAGCTCAAGATGGAGGATTTGTTGGTGGATAAACATCAGTGGATCGCGGTAGATATAGGTACTAAACCAACAGAAATATCAGATGAAGACTGGGAAAAGTTGGATCGGAAGGCAAAGAGCACAATATGGTTGTGTATCTCAGATTTGGTATTGTTGAATGTATCTAGGGAAGCTATGACGAAGACTTTGTGTGTCAAGTTAGGGACTTTGTACTAGTCTAAGTCTCCGGTGAATAAATTGTTCCTGCAGAAAAGGCTGTATAGCCTGGGGATGAAGGATGGAGACTCAGTGATAGAGAATCTGAACGCCTTCAATACTATGGTACGTAAGTTTTCATCTATTGATATTAAAATCTCATATGAAGATAAGTGCATCAGTTTTTTGTGTTCTTTACTAGATTCGTGGGACACCCTAGTTATTGCAATAGGTAGCAATACAACTACCTTGAATTTTGATGAAATTTTCTTAGCCTTGCTTTCAGAGGAAATGAGACGGAGAA
Source organism: Pinus albicaulis (assembly GCA_034641835.2). Classification (NCBI taxonomy): domain Eukaryota; kingdom Viridiplantae; phylum Streptophyta; class Pinopsida; order Pinales; family Pinaceae; genus Pinus; species Pinus albicaulis. Next base: position 1,464,531,111 of record CM076570.1, read on the forward strand.
ATATGGAGGGCCAGAATGGAGATGCCTTATATGTACAAGGAAGGTCACATAATATAAAAAAAAATATTTTTTCGAGTGGGAGATCTAAATCTCTACGAAATCCTGTAAAGGTGTGTTGGAAATGTGGAAAGGAAGGGCACTACAAAAAGGACTGCATATCTAAATCTCCTGAGAAAGGAAATGGATCTGAATATGCTCCTTTTGAAGAGGAAAAAACCACCTCAGAGGAAGGTGGGGATGTGTATTTGGGTTCTTCTTCAAATAAACATGTAGATCATGTGGCATGGTTGATTGACTTAGGCACATCTTTTCACTTCACTCCCCATAGGGAGTGGTTCTGCGAGTATGAGAAGTACGGTGGTGGTGATGTATTCTTAGGGGATGATAGGAAGGCCAAAATCGCTGGACATGGAAAAGTCAAGCTGAACCTGCAAGGTGGAAGGATTAGATCACTTCCTGGTGTTCTGAATATTCCTGCATTGGCCATAAATATGACTTGTGCAAGCAAGATGGATGATGTAGGTGTAAAAACAATGTTCTAGAAAGATATCTGCAAGATGGTTTTGGGAGCACTGGTATTAATGCGAGGAGTTCGAATTGGAACTCTGTACAAGATTCAGGGTAGATCTGTTATTGATGGGTGCAACAATTTTGTGGTTCCTAAAAGTGGAGTGGAAAGCCTAGTGGTCTTTGGAGAAAAGACCATTTTATGGCATCAAAGGCTTGGACATATTGGAGAGAAGAGCCTTCAAATATTGCATGGTAATGGTATGGTGGAAGGTATGTCTAATTTCTCTTTGGATTTCAATTTATGTGAGCATGTATATGGGAAGTAGAATTGGGTGACTTTTCCTTCTGGTGCTAAGAGGGTGAACAAGATATTGGAGCTTTTGCACACTGATGTGTTTGGACCTGTGTCGGTTCCATCACTGGGAAATTTTGTGTACTATGTTTCATTCATAGATGACTTCACAAGGAAGACATGGATATATTTTTTAAGGAATAAATCTGAAGTCTTTGACAGATTTAAATAATTTAAGGCTATGGTGGAAAACCAGATAGAGAAGAAGATAAAGGTGTTGAGGATAGATAATGGTGGAGATTTTTGCAAGAATGAATTTGAAGGGTTATGTAAGAAGTGTGGTATAGCACGGAAAAAGAATACTCCATACACACCTTAGAAAAATGGAGTTGCAGAAAGAATGAACAAAACATTGATGGAAAAGGCAAGAAGCATGCTCAGTGGTACCAGGTTAGGACATGAATTCTGGGAAGAGGAAGTGGAGACTGCATGTTACCTGGTTAACAGATCACCTTCATAAACGTTGGAAGATAAGACTCTACATGAGGTATGGATTGGTAATAAACCCTTTCTTTCACATATGATGGAATTTGGATGTGATACATATGTACATGTTCCAAAGGATAAAAGGACCAAGTTGGATATAAATCTAAAAGGTGCATCTTTATTGGGTATAAGGATGGTTTAAAAGGTTACAAGCTTTGGAACCCAAAAACAAGGAAGGTTGTTTATAGTCAAGATGTGGTGTTTAGAGAGGTGAAAGATATTGTTAGACATGAAGTCCTACCAAAGGAACCTGAGAATATAGAGTTTGCATTAAAGGAGGATGAACTAGACTCTACAACAGAACATGAGTCAGAAGAGGAAGAGCCACAAACTCCAGTTTGAGAAGATCAGTTCGGGAAAGGAGACAGCTAGAAAGGTATAGTCCATCTGCTTTATGTTCAAATTTTGGGTTAACTATCATTGATGATGATCCCAGAACTGCCAGGGAGGTAGTGGATTCAGAGGATGGAAAAATCTGGAAGGAGGCCATGGTTGATGAAATGGCATCCTTGCACAAAAATGAGGTACGAGATCTGGTGGAGTTGCTGGCTGGAAGGAAAGCCATCAGGAGAAAATGGATGTTTAAGAAGAAGATGCATGTAGAAGACAAGGTGGAGAAATAAAAAGCTCGATTGGTAGTAAAAGGTTATTCCCAGGTACCGGGAATTGATTTTGGTGATATTTTTTCTCCCGTTGCCAAGGTTACTTCTATTAGATTACTTTTATCCGTTGTTGCTGCATTTGATTTTGAGGTAGAAAAGATAGCTGTGAAGACAAGATTTCTTCATGGGGATCTAGAAGAGGAGACATACGTGAAGCAACCTGAAGGATTTACGCTGAAGGTTAAGAAAGAACTGGTATGCAAGTTAAAAAAGTCTTTGTATGGGTTAAAACAATCACCAAGGATGTGGTATCAGAAATTTGATACCTATATATGAGGACTTGGCTTCATCAGAAGCAAAGATGATCAATGTGTATTTTAAATTAATTGGTGACTGGGTTATTTGTTTGGTATTGTATGTGGATGATATGTTGCTGATTGGAAATGAGAAAGAAATTATCCAGGATTTGAGGACCTAATTGTTCTCCAAATTCGACATCAAGGATCTTGTTGTTGCAAACTATATTTTGGGCATGGAAATTAAGGGAGATCGGGAAAAGAGGAAGGTTTGGTTAAACCAGAGGAAGTATGTTGAGACAATATTGCAGAGGTTCAATATGCAGGATAGAAAACCGATGAAATTTCTTATTCCTGTAGGTGTAAAGCTATATGTTGAACAATGTCCCAAGACACAAGAAGAAGAGGAGGATATGTCTCATGTTCCATATGCAAGTGCAGTGGGTAGCCTGATGTATGAAATGGTCTGTACTAGAACAAACATTGCAAATGTAGTGGGAGTATTGAGCAGGTTTATGTCAAACCAGGGAAGGAGAATTGGACAACAGTGAAGTAGGTTTTTCAGATATTTGCGTGGCACTAGTGATTATGGTTTGTGTTACCAGGGAAGACCAGGATTGGATAGATTTTTGGACATCCATGGTTTTCTTGATGCAGACTAAGCTAGAGATCTAGACCAAAGAATATCTACAAGTGGGTATGTGTTTAGCCTATTTTAAGGTGCAGTCAGTTGGATGAGTAAAAGACAGTATGTGGTGGCTCTTTCAACTACAGAGGAAAAATAAATGATAGACACTCATGCAAGCAAGAAATAATTTTGGTTGCAGAGAATGTGTTCAAGTATGGGGTTGGTTCAATGAGCTATAAGGATAGACTGTGATAGGAAAAGTGAATTTTTCTTAGCTACGAACCCTACTTATCATTCAAAGACAAACCACATTGATGTTCAATATCACTTTGTGAGAGATATAGTTGAGGATAAAAATGTGTTGCTAGTAAAGGTGGACACTTTGAAGAATGTTGCAGACGCATTGACGAGGTCTATGAGCACTCAGAATTTCTCTTGGTGTAGAGAAACAATGGGTGTTGCAGGGCTAGACTAATGACTAAGCTCTTCTGTGCCCCCCCTGTGAAAAACAACATGTGGGAGAATTTTAGGTATGTGTTATATTCTTTGCACGATTAGTTGCATGCATGGGGGGGGGGCGAAAGCCCCCCTCTGTTCATTGTGTGGGGTGCATTGTGGGGGGTCACATAGGGGGTGGAATCCCCCCTATCCAGGGACTCGTAGGGGGCAGGTAGCGCCCTATATGGGGTCAGGGGTAGCAGGTCGGGAAAAAAAATTTGGACCCTATTTTTCGGTGGGAAGACTTGCCTATGGTTTTGTGCATGGGTTTGCACATGGTTTTTGGGCATGATGGTTTTTGGCCCCTGATATTTTTTAGATCCAGTCAAGGGAACTATAGTTATGTTCTAATCTAGGGTTAATGGATTGGGGTTTATGAATTTTTCAACATGTATATATATGTGTGTTGTAACATTGAAAGGAAGATAATGAAAAATCAAGCTAGTAGTCCTATTTTTGGGATCCAGGGGAAAAATATATGTGTATATTTGTTTTATGTTATATGCTCTGGATATTGTTTATTTTCTGTTTTTTAAGAATTCATTTGCACATAATTTCTGTACAGGGTTAAAATATACATGATTAAGGTGCAGATGCGCAAGTCGAGCTAGATGATGTCCATGAGGGGCCTGCCGAAGTATATGACCAGGATTTCTACCGAGGCACTGATGCTACTAGCCAGTTAGGATGATGATGTGTTTATCTTTTTGTTTTGTTTCTGTAAGAAGGTATAGATTGGAGAGAATGTCCCAACATCCTCTTCACATTGGATGAGCCTGCATATGATAGATATAATATTAGTGTTTTATTTAAATTAATTTAGTTTTATTTTATTATCTTAATTAATTAGAATAAAATTTATTCTAACATCTTCTTTAACTTGTTTCATTAAATTGTTTAATGAAATTGTCTAATTATCATTGTGTAATATATATTTTGTAGACATTGCCACATTCCTTGGAGACATGCCTCCTTTCCCACCGAAGGAAGCATATGGGGAGATGGGCGAGACCCAAGAGGGTGAGGGACATCCTCAGGGGGACGTGGGCATCCTGGCCCATAGAGTTGGTCTGAGATTTAGGATGGACTACTGCGAAGATTGTATATAGTTTTGGTTGAGGAGGGAGTCCAACCTGTGAGGGCTAGAGACATCAGTGCAGATCCTAGGTTCTTGGATTTCTTGAGGGAATATCCGCATGATATGATGACTCTTATGCATCATATAATTGGTGCTAGCATTCTGCTAGTAGCAAGAAGGGATGCAATGCATGCAGCACTCTATAATTCATATGATACTTCATGCAGTTCTACCTCATCGGATCATGATGATGAGGGTGGTGATCATGCTTCTAGTAGTACTACCCCATCATATAATGGCCAGGGTGTCGATGATCCTTCTGGTAGTACACTGCCTCATCATTTTCTTGATGATCACATCCTAGAGCTCGAGGATGTGCCTCATGTTTCTCTAGAGAGAGCAAACCAGTCACCTCCTCCTCCAAATAAGAGTTCGACAATTGAGGAAGTAATTGACCATCCATCATCTTCTGCTGCAGACCAGGATGCCACTACTACGTCTGTTGTATCAGATATTTGATAATAATTATTTGACTTGTTTGTATATATATATATATATATATATATTGTTCATGTTTACGTACTTAATTTATATGTTGATGTTGATGTGTACATTGTTAGGTTTTGTTAGATATGTTAATTTAATGTGCTTATAGATAGATGTGTATGTGATAGCATTTATTTGACATGAGATGTATATTAATTTGAGGATGTGTGTGGCAGTGATTTTAGATTACAATGTTTTGTTTTGTTAGATATAATCGTTGTTATCACTCCAATAATTCCTAGGGTTGTTATGTTTGTTTTGTTTTAAAGAATATTAGAGGTAACCACAAACCTAATTTTAAGCTTAGGATCTAGCCTTCCTAATGCTCAGAGAGGGCTCTCTCTTTATGATTTAACTTTGTTGTTTTTAATTGATTTTAGGCTAGTTATGTGAGATTGATTGGTTTTGGTTTTGATTTGGTTTGGTGGTGGGATTACTGATTCATATGGATAGATGAAGGTCTATTTTCCATTGGGCTAATGGAGTCAATGTATCAATCAACAGAGCAGAATCAAGTTCTAAAGGAAGTGTTCACAGGGCAAGGTATCTAAGTAACTTTAGATCTTTAGGTTGGAAAGTGAAATGGTTTCAATCGGGATGGGAAAGAAATTAAGGATTCTCAGATCGAGATAATGAGAGAAATGACAGAGGTCACTCGAAACTAGGGAGAAATTAAGAATTCCCTACTCTGGATATCAGAAGAAAACATCAAAATAAATAACTGTTCAAGACAGAGTGTAATTAAAAATATTCTGTAATAATATTCCAGTTATCATATTTAGATTTAGAAAACATACACGTTTATGAAAAACTTGAGAGAATAATAAAGAACAATCGAAATTACTTCATTGAAGTGGCTCAACACATGAATCATGTAATATTATGCCTTTATTTCTCAATCCAGTCTGCTGACTTGAAAATGGTACAATCACCCTCAGGTTTCAGATTAATACAACTATAGAAATGTTTAGAAATCCACAATTCACCCTCAATACTTTGAATTGTGAAGTATTTATACAAAAAATTATTACAAAATATCCTAAAAAAGACTTAGGAATTATTCAAGGAAAAATAAATATCTTCATGCAAGAAGATAGAGACAACTATCTAACTAATGCAAGTTGTCCCTCTTTATTTGGATTTGTTGTTTGCTTGTTGATATTTTTGCTTCTTTCTCTCTGACTGTTGCTCAATGCTGGCCGTCTTCTTCATGCTGTTAAGTGTCCTTTATTCTGGTTGCCTTTAAATCTGCTTTTTCATCTTTGTTTTGACTTTAAACTTTATCTTTCATCTTATACTCTTTAACTGCTCTATTTTCTTTATTGTTAGTGCTATTTTTGACTTTAAACTTCCTGCTCTATCTTCACTTTGACTGCTCTATTTATTTTTACCCTTTTACTACTCTTTTACTGTTTTACCTTTCACTTTCAAAGTAAATCAATCAACTTCTCTCAAGCTTCTACATCTGGTAATTTAATTTTTACCATTCTTCTGAAAATCTCATCAGCTTCTGTGTACTTTGGAAAAGTAGGCGTGTTAATGAATAGATGTTTTACCTCATGTTGAAGGTAAAAGAGGTTTTCAAAACTCTTATAGAACAACTTTACTATTGGAATTCCCTTCAGGGATGAATTTTTGGCTTGTTCCTTTTCCACTTCTTTGATTTTCTTATCATAATCCTCATGTTTCATTAATCTGTCATTGATAACCAAGGGATTTGGTAGGCCTTTCTGCCTCAAAATATCAAACTTCACCATGAATCTGGTTATGGAAATCTCCATGTTATGACACTTGTCTTCAAGTTGTACCATTAAGTTTCTTTTAGAAATCACCTTTCTTACCTCAAGAATTGTTTCAGTTCTATCACTAATGCCAATTTCTTCCAATTCCTGCTTATTCTTGGAATTAAGAAACTTAATGATTTCATTGGCCCTCGTTTTTTACCAAGTTCTTCCTTAAATTTTTGAATGGATTCACCTACTGCTTTAATCAGATCCTTCTGCTCATAAATGACTTGAATGGATGGCAAAATATCATTGAAAGATTCAATGATATTGGTCCACAACTGCTGCTTGGCTTGGGCAAGTGGTTCTTTCAGTGTCAGTTCTTTCTCTAATTTCTCCACTTTCCCTATCAATCTGTTTGTCTTCTGTACTTCATTATTATGCATGATTTGAACTAGTTTTTTCTCATCCTCTAGACTTTTGTTTTTTTCTTTAAGTCTATTTATTTAATTATTCTGTATGGACATATCCTGCATTAATTTAACCAGTTTACCTGCTTCATCACTAGGATGAGCTGTTGCTGTAGGTGATTCTGTTGTTGAAGTAAATGCTGATGTAGTGGGAAGTGTTGTAGCTACTGGAACTGTTGTGGCCACTGAAGCTGCTAAAGTAGAAGGAACTGCTGTAGTGACTGTAGGAATAACAGTGACAGCTATCGCTTCCATGCTGGCCTTTTTCTCCTGCACTAACTTATCCATCTCATTTTCCATTTCTTTCAATTGGGTAGTTAATTGAAGAATCAGGTTCATCATCTCATATTTTTGGCTTTCATCCTATAATACTTCTTTGGCCTGTCGATGTTCAGTAGGAGGCAATTCGAGTTGTTTATTCAATGTAGCAATGTCTGCATTCTTTTTCTTTATGAGTTCTTCTGCAACTTTGATATTCTTAGGATCGTATCCTACCTCTATGACCCGTTCTTCTAGAGATTTGATTATTTTTTCTTTGGCTTGTGAGGAAGAATTTTATAGCTTTAGCTTACCTCTGTTGTTTTCTAGAGTATTTTGTAGCTTTTGAACACTCATGGCTTTATTGGTCATGGTATAATACAACATTTCACCAGCTTGCTTATGAAATTCTATTCGGTTTATAGGATGAAGATCCTTGGCTTGAACTTCATATGATGTTTTCTTATAGTTAACTGTTGACTTTGGATTCTTCACTGTGGGCTGTAAGAAAGTCATCTGCATCTTCCTGGTCTTATAATCAAATGAAAAAAGAAACTTGCTTTGGTCACTAGGTGTCTACTTCCAGTATTGGGCATAAGTATCTGCTTTTAATGCCTCATTCCTGAGCTTGATTTCCTTGTACTTCTGCATGATAACCTGTTCTTTATCTGCTAGTTTACTAGATGAAGACACCTCAACATTATGCTCACTACAAGAAAAGGGACATTGGTGAGGGGCGAAAAATGTCACTATAAGCTCATTGGTGATGGTAAAAAGAGCTCTCGTCACCAAAAAATGAACGTCACCAAAGGTGGCGTCACCGAAAGTATAGGTCTTGTGGTGACATTCAAGGTTCGTCACCAATAATGATTTATAATTATAGATAGTGACCGTCACCATTTAATATGAGCAATGGTGACGGAATATAGCCTCGGTCACCAAAAAATTGAACGTCAGAAAAGGTGGTGTCGCCGAAAGTATGTGTCACTACCAAATTTGCCCCAAATTCCGATGGCCAAAATGTCGCTCTTGTGACACATAGGCGGCCCAAGAGCGACGTTTTTCTATGTGCCAAAACGTGGTTTCTCTTCACATCGGACTTCCAACACTTTACTTAAACATCGGTATAGCGACGATAATTCCGGCATTTTATATTTCTGTTGCCCTTCCGACATTCAATAGCTCGTCGAAGTTCCGATGGGCATAAGTGTCACTAGTCTGACACCCTAAACAAGTGTCATAATACCGACATAAATAAATTTTAAAAATAAAAAGGTAAACGTCGAAATACCGACGGAACAATTTTTTTTAAAAGAAACGAAAAATATTTTTTAAAAGAACTAGCAGTCGGAATTTACCAACGGCACGGAATTTCTAACTAGGCACATCGAAATACACCCGAGCAACAAAAAATTATTTAAAAAAAAAAATTTCCTCACCATACAATAATTACAACTTGGAAAAATAACACAATGGAACCTGGTATAAATGGGTCAGCTAGGCATTCTTCAAAATAAGCGCAGTCTCAGAGTATTATCAGTAGTGAATGCTGTAAGAGAGAGATCCCATCAACATTATATCTTTATGTGAAGTAGTAGTCATACAGTTTCTCGATGAAACTCAACACTCCTAAAAAATGTGTAACCAGTGGACTGATAAATACACATAGGAATGGGTGTCTTGGTCTCTGCGTCTAACTCGGCCAAGCAAGCACTTTAAACTCAATCCCTTATGAAATGCGTTGAACCAGCAATGTACAGGAAAAATTGTGCTCCCTAAATAGTGACAAACTCGGCCTTACCATAATCATAATCACTCACAATTTGGGGAGTGAAGAATCCAATATACATTACTTATTTATTTTACCTATCCATGGCTCAACGAAATGTCTCATTACCAGGATACTTGAACAAGTAAAATTAGCCCAATAAAATAGTGACTTCATGCCCAAAACACTGCCAATCCTGTTTGGGACCTACAAAAAAGGTAAAAACAAAGTATACAGATAAGATTATTAGCAGTCAATTGATCATTGAATAGGATGAGGTGGGGAACCTACATTATAATGGGGGCATAGTTCCAACATATAATACAACAGAGAATGGGATCATACTTACATAAACAAAAGGACCTTTTCCAAGGAATGCATATGCGAAAAAGGATACACTCATCAAAAACTTGGAAAGAGAGAGATAAAATGGCATAAACTCCACACTTCTTGTTTCAATTACCAGCTTCTAGAAATCAAAGGAAAATTCTATGATTTGTTACATGCTCTATGAGTTAGTACTGAGCGGCAGAAATTCAACTTTAAAATGAGACTTGCTACCATCTATTTATTTTCTGCAGCTCTTAATTTTCAAAGGCTTGATATCCACAAAATACTACTAACATAAGCTATGGGGATATCACATATTTATATTCAGTATTCTATTATTTTAAACCCTACTCTGGCTTGGTGATTAATTTGATCATTGTTTTTTAAATTCATCTTACTTAACAACAAGCCAGGTTGGCTCTTTGTAAAAGGACCCTCTCACTCTAATTGTTTGAGATCACAACCTACATACTCGTACATTAAGGCACAATTTACTTATAAAAATTTACCCTAAAATAATTCCATAAGAAGTGGCCCTCGGTACAATAACGAAGACAAGAAACATAGTCAAGAAATGCAAGACATATGTACCAAAGATGATTAAGGTAATGATTGTCTTATACCGAGAGGCTCGTACAATGATAGATAATGGTGATGGAAACATGCTGATGAGGGAGAGTAGACTAAGAGAACGAACAAACAAATTTCATAGTGGTTGCTCCATAAAATCGTACGTCACCAACAATATTGTGATAAATAAACCCACAACCGACAGAAGATATGCTACCATTTTAACTTGCCATTGGAAAAGGAAAAAATCCATTATACCAACCATTTTCTTTGAAAAATATATTTTTCAAGAGAGAAATTTTATTGTTGCTGCCACAATTGTCAGAAGGTTATTGACAAACTATGAACATCAGCACAACCTATCAAATGCAGTTTATGTTCTACATGAAGTGCTCAACATAAATCCATCCATCTATATTTTTGCATGTATTGCAATCAAATACAGTTGATGCATGAAATTGCTCAGTATAAATCCATCCATCTATATAATTGCATGTATGTGGGTCTGTGTGGGCAGTGTATACCCCAGTTTATATATTTTTCCATGTAGGCAATGATTCATATAATATTACATAAGAAAAATTCCCTTAGGTTCATTAGGGTACTAAACTATAATATGGAATCCATTGGCTAGCATATCAAGCTACAATAATATATAAGTCTCTTCAAACAAATAGAAAATAAACTTTACACAAAACAAGAATTGGTCGCTATACCCGTGCTTCCTTCTGGGAATATGAAATATAGAGTGAGATGTAGAATAGCTGAAAAATGGCTCCCATTCCATTAACAATGGTCATCAGTATATTGTTCTGTGATACAAAAGGAAGGCCATACCATATGAAAATCAAGCAATTCAAGAGTGAAAAGATATAAGGGAGGCCTAAAAATTTCTCGGTTGACCTATTTCTTGTTATTCTGCTGAAAGTAGGACTGCAATTGACAAAAGCCACAACTGTATTAGTATTGGTTTGAAAATTTAACTTAATGTACCAATTTCAGTGTTGTGTTTCTACACCATTCATTTTAAGTTTTATCCTAGAACAAAAGTGTCAATGAGAGTTTTGGGGTCAGTTCCTACAGTGTGGTTAAAAGTAGTAATCATAATGACATTTAGCTTTATATAAAATTCCATGGAAAATCACCCTAAAATGGGTAGTTGCTATTATAGGTGAAGTAGAACTCAGAAGTGGAAACTTACATCGGGGACAAGAAAAGGCCCAGAGAAACAAGTTGCCTACAACAAAAACAAAGAAATTATTCCGTTATAAACTAAATAGGGAGTGACTTATCTCATCAAGCAAATAATATGCATTCATGAGAAAACAAAAATGAAATAATAACATAATTCAAACTTGGAGGGAAATACTCTCAAATGCCTAATGGTCATTTTGCACTGGCTAATATATTTCAATAAAACAATTTTGATGCCATGTTAGTATAAGCTGAGTCTCTGCAATTTACTTGTATGTCATAATTCTTCAGTTCCACACAAGTTACTAGACTTACCTTTAAACATAAATTCTTGAGAGACTTACTTGCAAAGATAAAAATTGATGGATCACTTTCTCTTAAGAGTTTTGGCATGCATCATTCTCTTGATATTTAACTACATAATTAGACCATATAACCCAACATGACATTTCAGAGCAGAGGGTTTTCACCACGGTTGTTCTTTTTAATCTCTATGCATTTCACATCTCCACAGGAAATTCCTTCTGCCCCTACAAAATTCCATAACTTCATAATCAGAGCATACAACCCAACATGACATTTCAGAGCAGAGGGTTTTCGCCACTGGTGTTATTTTTAATCTCTATGCATTTCACATCTCCACGAGAGATTCCTTCTGCCCCTACAAAATTCCAGCCTGGAAGTTCCCAATTCCTCTCCAAGTTTAAGCCGTGAGATTTAACGGTGGACTTAAAATTCCACCTACAATGGCAATCGTTTTGGATGATGCTTGCAGCCACTATGTGATTGCAGTTGTTGGCAGACTTAACCATTGTTTATTCCTCATATGCCATTGATTTGTTCCATCATATCAATGTCCACTATCACCCAAGGAATAAGGGGCATGGTGCGTTGATGCCATCCTCACATTTGTTTAAAAATTAATACTATGCCCAACAATCTGTTTAGGTTTCCAAATTTAATGATGACAGAGAAGGGCGCTGCCATTTTAGGAAATAAATTCCTCCAATGTAAAGCCGACTTTTCCATTCGGCATTTCACCAGTACAAGAAAGAAATCTGGGAAGGCACAACCAAGAAATTTAACAATGATTCAGGACAGGTTAATAAAATAAATTCCTCCAATGAAATCAGCTGGAGGTAGACAGGTCAATCTTAGGATCTTTTTTATTTTTTGATTGTACAAATTTTTTTTCTTCTTACATCTTTGAGACTCCTGTAGCACGAAAACAAGTGTAGCTAGATGGATCAATCTTAGGAGATTTTTGATTCTTTGATTAAACAAATTGGTTTTCTTATTACATCTTTGAGACTCCTACAACATGAAATCAACTGGACCTAGACGTATCAATCATGGGAGCTTTTGATTCTTTTATTGTACAAATTTTATTTTCTTCTTAATCATCACTAGCCTAAATTGAGATTGATCCTCGTCATTTATTTGTTCCTTGTTCCCCTAAGATTGATTAGGAGAAGAATGAGCATCCTGCTAGAAAGTACTAAACACTTGAAAGGTAGTTGATAGTAATACGATTCTTGGAGGAAGATCCTCTCATCCAGCTATAGAGGAATGGCCTCCAGGAGAACTTTATCCAACTGAACTTCAACACAAATAAAAGACACAAAAATTGGCACACCTTGTGTTCTGCCACTTCAAGTAACTTCCCAAAGTCACCATCGATATCCTTTAGAATAGCCTTGTCCCAAAAGATCAACAAAAAAGGGGATGCAAACACATAACAAAACGAGGAGAATTCCTCCATTGGATTGAAGTTTAGATACCAAGGATTTAGATACAGTGCAGCAGTGCCTGGAATCCTGTAAAGTAAGGACATGAGAAAAATATTAAATCCTAATCTTCTTTAGATATGAACAAGAAAGCAAAAAACACCTCTTCAAAGTGAAAAAATAGAGAGTTGTCCCTACATATTTGGAGTCCAACAATCTGAGATCCATATATCTACTACAATCGGACTATGACGCAACCCAATGAATTTACATATCAATGCTCATCCTCTAAGGATGGAAACTTTCCATCAAGTTTCCGAGGTCTAGATCAACAGAGATGGGACCATTGCCTTCTTCACAAATTGGCTTGTTGGGGGCATCTTCATAGGCATCAATAAGGCGACTGATGTAATATTCCTACATTGGCATGCAGCTATTAGGAATATTAATTTTTCTTTTAAATTCTAATTAGATTAATAAATGGGCAAGGAGGCTCATAAGTTTCTTAAGTAGGAATAAAATCCCTCATAATGTGAAAAGGGATCATGTTAACAACCAGATCAAGCATCCACATGTGTGAACATGGTCTAAAATGTGTGAACAAAGTCAAGTTTGACCAAGTCAACAACATTATTATATAAGGAGTGGATCCTAAATAAAGACAGCTCAATGTGAATGAAGATCAATCTAGCTTGTCAAAATAAAGACACCTTGAGTGTGAAAAGAGAAAATGCATGAAGATCCAGTCAAGATTGAATAAATCAAACAACGCTGTAAAAAGATAAGTAAGACTAATGGAGACAATGTAATTTTGGTGGGGGAGCCTTAGCATGGAAGCAACCTCATAATTGGGTGGGACCCTTGGTGAGGAAGCTCACCAAATATATAATGAAGGAAATGGCAACCATATGGAGCATGATTGAAGATTATATTTTGTATGTGGTCTGTTTAGAATTCTTTGCATTCTTTGGTTGTTTAGCTAGGTTTGCTGCACTGTTTAGTGCAAGGGTTTTCTCATGTGGGAATTCCCCACTCTTGCTTGGAGATCTTGTTTAAGAAATATGAGGAGAGAATTTTGTGCTGCATTTTCCACTATCTTGTGTTAGGCCAAGCAGTTACCTTCAACAAGAGTGCAGTCCCTTTCATAAACTGCGTTATTTCTTAAGGTATTGTAGTGGAGGGGTTAAATCCCTTGTATTTTGAGCTAGTTTCCCTGAAGGAGGTTCATTCTTCTTCCTGGAAAGGTAGTAGGAGGAGCTACAGCCATTTATTTGCATGATCAGCCATATTTATGTAGTGATTCAGCCATACAACATGAGTCAATGATAGATCTGCAGCAGGAAATTTCATGTATATCATTTTTGTCAAGAAACCCTTCCCGAGTTATCTTGGATCTATGTAAAAGAGACTAGATCTCTGTTTTTGGGTCAATTTGATTAATACATGAGAAAATATGTTTTGTCTCGATGTTTTTGAGTATAAACCCTCAAATAACTATGATGTCACTTTCTGCAATAATTTCTGTTTGTAGCAGTCTTGGGGTTTCAGTGTTTTTGGGTTGTTTTGAGCATGGGAGGCTTGTTTAACTAGTCAAACTCATTTGTTTCTGATTTCCTTTGAGATATGGTTGTAATAGTGTCAGATATAAAGGATCCATGAGCTAAATTTTTCTGTTAATGCTTATATTTCTGAAAAATGCATTTTTCATGCATGTATTGCTGATTTTCCCATTTTGGGATATTACAATGGTATCAGAGCCCTAATCTTGGCTCAGCCTATGTTCTTCAAACATTATGGAGTCTTCTCATGGGAAGGAGAAGATCTGAAAAAGATATCAAAGAAAACCCTTATTTTTTGGAGGAAAGAGGTTCTCAAAACTTATCTTTCAAACTCTGAAGGGTATAAGCAAAGACATCAAAGAAATGAGGAGGAAAAGACATGGAAGTCCCTCAACAAGATACACAAGATCTATACATGAGGAAATATATAATTCCTTATATTAAGTGTGTGAGCATTCAGCCACATCATCAGATTTACAATGCTCTATCAGCCACTTGTTCATGACAAAGAAGATGGAGAAAGGAGATGTGCCAAAGAAGGAGACTCTTGGTGATTATTTGCAAGAGTATGAAGCTCAATCTAAGAGGTTCAAAGATCACTTGAAATTCCAAGGGTTTTGCAAGATCAAAGAGGAAAGAAGCACAAGGAGCAAGCAACATGGTGTGGGTAGATTCTTTCTATCTACTTTTGATGGATCACCTAAATGTCCAATGAGGGTTTGGGTGAAGGAGCGAGACACCTATGTGCAACAACATCAAGTTTCAGAAAAGGAAGCCATCAAAGTAGCAGCATTGCATCTTAAGGGTAAGGCTTATGCTTGGTGGTTGTTTGAATCCTTTTCCTTTAAGAATGAAAATAAATCTACTTATGCAAGGTTCATTAGAAGAATAGTGGAAAGGTTTGATAAGAAAATTTGTGAAACATCTTCTATGAAGCCTATCAAACCAAAAAAAAAATAAAATTTGCATGAGTTGGAAGGGTCTATAAATCCAACTCCATTTTAGAAAACCATTGAAGGAGAAGGAAACTTTTATGATGCCTTGCCAAAGGCCAAGTCTCCATTGCATGGAGAGCTTTCTTCTCAAGAGGAAGACATGGAGATTCCTCCTTCAAAAGAGGACCAAGATCTAAGGTCTCTTATTGATGATGAGGCATTTTTCAACTATTGAAGAAGAGGAAGAGAAGGCTGGAGATTACAGCGCATTCATGACAAGAGCACATCTAGTACCTCATGAAGAGGGAGATGGAGCATTGGCTCCAAGGAGAGAAAGTCTTGTACTCTTGCAAGGAGTTCCAAAGAATCTCACATATGGAGATCATGGCAAAATCCATGTGTAGCATGTGCCATCATTGTTAAATGGTGAGATATTGAAGATAGAAGAAGATGAAGGGAAGGACAAGCATCATATGCATACACCCCTCTCTATTTCAGAAGTTTGATGTACAAAGGAGGAAAGAGGATTTGTGCAGTGAAGGAAAGGACAAATCAATCCACACACAATACATCCTGCTCTATATCTTGATGTCTCTTTTCATGGAGGCATTCCACCAAGGAAACCCCCTGATTTGAAGAAGAATAAAGTGTTCTCTCAACTATGGGAAACATTTACATATTTAGCTACGGAGGGAGCCTTGGGAGAAGCTATCACAACACAAAGAATCTTTCATGAGTTCAAAGGAGAGGTAAGCAATTTTCTGAAATGGACATTGCCATCTCCCACACAAAAACTTGTGCTGGAAAAGGAGAATTTAGAAATCCATGATGGCATGAGCATGATGTCAAATAGCCACTCCATATATTTGGGGCAAATAATGAAATTCTCACACACAAATAATGTTTCTAAACATGAAAAGAGGATATCAACACTCTTGCATGCACGGGCCAAATTAAGGAAGTTTTGGAAGACAAGGACTTTTCAAGGGGAGGTTGACTTCCATCTACTTCAATCTTGTCTTGAGCAAGTTTAGATGCAAGAGAGGCAGCAAAATAAAGTTGATAGTACTCCAACATGTGACTTTGGCATCAAGCATGTCAAAGAGGAGAGCCATGTCATGACAGGGGCTGCATTTTAGATTTCTACAACACTATCATTGTTGAGAAGCCTAGATCCTTATTGGGAGTCCCAACTCTTGATGGAATATTCCAAGGACCTCTTCACATGTAAGGTTCTTGATGGGAAAGTGATGGATGAGAGGTATAAAGTAGTTGATGGAGTCATTTATTTCCATGATTAGATCTACTTAACTAAATATTCCAAGCTCAAGTATAAACTACTTAATGCAGCCTATGAGATCTTGCTTTCTAAACCCACTAGCTTCATTAAAATATACCATACTATCTTAGATGGATTCATGTGGTTAAACTTCAAAGAGGAGATGCACTCTCATATGAAGAAGCGCATAGATCGTTTGCTAGTTGAGTTATCATTACCACCTCCTTATTTATTGGGTGTGAGAGGGAGCTCATCCATGAGTTACCTCACTGATTTGAATCAAGTGTATAGTGAAACTTGTATTTTTGAACATCATAATGTATCTAATATATGCTTGCATTTTCTTAACACTCATGTGCAGGGCTTTGCTCCAAGAGGGGGCACTTTTTCTTATGGGCTTCATAGACCACTTTGGGCCATGAACAATGGTGATGTTGGCCATTCCTTGGGAGATCTTGGAGAGATGATGTACTCTTCATGGTGTGATTCATTAACACCAACCATCATTCACTATTCTCCAGGCATGCAAGAAGGATGGGGCTGCAAACAAGTGTCGGGGAAAACACTTGTCATATCATATTCTATGGCAGTTAGGAGTAAAAATGCGCTGGTTGCACATGAGGTACCATTTTCCTTCTCCTTCACTACATATGGCATCTAGCATGACTCTAATTATGATTCCATATGCTGAAAATTTTCTTATCTTTGTTCAGGACATGGTTGGAGGAGAGACACATTGGTTGGATGTGTCTTTGGGGGAAGAAATTTCCTACACCTTTTGCACTATATGTTTCAAGGGGAGCATGGGAAAAGATATGGCTACCATAGTATATCTCTTGTTTCTTTATGAGGTAGGCCATATGGTTGTTTGGAGCACTTGGGACATGCCTACCATGAGAAATTGGGAGGAGCTTTCTATGAATTACCAATCTGGGAGGTGATTCATTTCATTTGGATGATAGCATGGAGGTGGGAGTCCTTCATTGATGATGAAATTCCCCATGATTGTCATCACTTCTTTCTTGAGGAGGCCATTGATCAGCAAGAAGGTTTCCATATAGACATTCCTTTCTTTCATGATGAGAGCCATTTGGTTTATCCACCAAAGGCCAACTTGTACACTTGGGAGGAACCACTGGGAGACAGAATTATTGTAGAAAATATGAAGCAATGGTGGAGACTATTGGATGAAGAGGCCACAAGAGAAGGAGGGGAGATTTTGCAGCACCCTTGCAGTTGCTTGAGGACAAGAAACATTTGGTAGGGGAATATTGTAATATTCCTACATTAGCATGCAACTAATAGGAATATTAATTTTTCTTTTAAATTCTAATTAGATGAATAAATGGGCAAGGAGGCTCATAAGTTTCTTAAGTAGGAATAAAATCCCTCATAATGTGTAAAGGGATCATGTTAACAGCTAGATCAAGCATCCACATGTGTGAACAAGGTCTAAAATGTGTGGACAAAGTCAAGTTTGACCAAGTCAACAACATTATTATATAAGGAGTGGATCCTAAATAAATACAGCTCAATGTGAATGAAGATCAATGTAGCTTGTCAAATAAATACACCTTGAGTGTGAAAAGAGACAATGCATGAAGATCCAGTCAAGGTTCATCAATCAATATTGACTAAATCAAACAACACTATAAAAAATGAGTAAGACTAATGGAGACAATGTAATTTTGGTGGGGGAGCCTTAGTATGGAAGCAACCTCATAATTGGGTGGGACCCTTGGTGAGGAAGCTCATCAAATATATAATGAAGGGAATGAAAACCATATGCAGCATGATTGAAGATTATATTTTTTATGTGGTCTGTTTAGACTTCTTTGCATTCTTTGGCTGTTTAGATAAGTTTACTGCACTGTTTAGTGCAAGGGTTTTCTCATCCGAGAATTCCCCACTCTTGCTTGGAGATCTTGTTTAAGAAATCTGAGGAGAGAATTTTGTGCTGCATTTTCCATTATCTGATGTTAGGCCAAACAGTTACCTTCAGCAATAGCGCATTCCCTTTCATAAAATGTGTTATTTCTTAAGGTATTGCAGTGGAGGGGTTAAATCCCTTGTATTTTGAACTAGTTTCCCTGAAGGAGGTTCATTCTTCTTCCCATAAAGCTAGTAGGAGGAGCTACAACCATTTCTTTGCATGATCAACCATATTTATGCAGTGCTTTAGCCATACAACATGATTCACCCATAGATATGCAACAATAAATTTTATGTATATCATTTCTGTCAAGAAACCCTTCCCGGGTTATCTTGGATCTATGTAAAAGAGACTAGATCTCTGTTTTTGGGCCTATTTGATTAATACATGAGAAAATATGTTTTGTCTCTATATTTCTGAGTATAAACCCTCAAATAAGTGTGCTATCACTTTCTGCAGTAATTTCTGTTTGCAACAGTCTTGGGGTTTCAGTGTTTTTGGGCCGTTTTGATCATGGGAGGCTTGTTTAACTAGGAAAACGTCATTTGTTTCTGATTTCCTTTGAGATATGGTTGTAATAATGTCAGATATAAAGGATCCATGGGCTGCATTTTTCTGTTAATGCTTATATTTCTGAAAAATTCATTTTTCATGCATGTATTGATGATTTTCCCATTTTGGGATATTACAGCTAACAAATTTTCAAGAAATGTATTTGGATGATCAAAAGAAAGGTTGGAAAAATTAGTAGAGACTTGTGACATGAGCATAATCATCCAGCTCAAGCAGTACCAAGGAGGGGTATACTAGCCCCAGGGAGACAACAAAGATTCCAAATCATATGCAACAACAACATCTTAAGAAGGTTCGAAGGATTTTCAATGTCACCACTTGGAAATCTTTGATAATCAGAAAGCTCAATCTTAGGGGGTTCACTACTTAGCATCCCTGTTGTTGTAGAAGCCTCGCCATGATACATTGTTGACGACCATTTAAAAATCCTCCTTGACACATTTGCACTCCATCTCTCACTGGACATTTTCATTAACCATATGGTGCAGTTTGAATACAAAACGCCATTATACAAGGAGATGACTTCCTAGTGTAGGTTGATCTTAATTCTTGGGGCATTAGCCTACAAAAATAACAACACAGTGCACAACTATGTCATATAATTTGAGGTTCTAGATCAGAAATAAATGTAATATTTCCACAATTAACTCTGTATAGTTGTGCATATCATAATTCCCAACACAAGTAACTTCTCATCCTACAAAGACAAATATCTTCTCTACATACAAAGTCAGAGCATGATGACCCTTGTGAAGGTTTTATGCATAAACATCTATAACAACTCTTAGGGAAAATCATTTATTCAGTTTGCCATATTTCAATAACAGATTAGAAAATTGTATAGTATAAAATGGTAAGTAATTCAAAATTATCAAAGACACATCCACTGCAAGCATTTATACACTCACTAGTGATGAGATTCTCATTGCAAATTTTGACACACACAAATGCACAATGCAACTCCTAACATAATATTTATAGAGTGTTATAACACTCTCAATTCTTGGCTGACTTAAATAGCCAATTTGAGGTCCACAAGTTAACCGATCAATGAATTATATCCCTAAGAATACTCTAAATATGTGCAATCTACAAACTACGACCCCAACCTCCATAACTGCAGCTTTGATTCAAATAATCTCAAATAGTTTGAAAGAAATATATAATATACAAAAAGAAAAAAAACAATGCACAAAGTAGTAGAACAATACACATAAGTAATAGTATCATCTAAATAGAGTAGAGTTAGTATAAAGGTTGGCCCAAAGATGAATGCACAATTGTTCCCTTGACTATAAATTTACAATGATTTCATAAATTTACATGCTAAGATCTAAAATTACTCTAATTATTTGTACTCTTTGAGTAAGCATCTACCCCCTACATTTCTATAGAACCTGTAGCAATGAGGTTTTGGAAAGGTATTTTCCATTATATTTTCTTTATCTAAACTTAATGGACAGCATACCACAATCCTCACCTATGTATGGAACAAATTTATGGCCCTATATCTTTCATAGGAAGAGCCATTGTAGACATTTGATTTTCAGAAACTAGGGAAACATAGATCCTAGAAACTTTTAAACATTAATCATTTCTAAAAAGCTTGCTACCCCTACCTCTAGATCCAAGCATGCAGAGAAGAAACAAAAACCAAATTTTTAACCCAAGGGTAACTAGTAACGATTAACTAGTGAGGGGCATTGCAAGTGATCCCAGAAAGAAGTGCAAAACATGTATCCACATGCACAGGAATCAAACCAGTCACCAAGATGACAACTAAAGCATGAACCTCAACCATAGTAAAAAAATGAGTCAAAATCTAAGTCATTTGATCCTAATTGTCCCAAGTCAATCTTAGTTGAAAACTGAGTCATTGTATCTGAGTTGATCTGAGGCTGGGTTAAAACCTCAGTTGATAGGTGGTTCAGTCAATGTCTAAGTAGTTTTAAAATTATGATTGTAGGTGCATTTTTCAGTGTCTCGATGTGAAATAAATATATTCTTTGGTCTT
The DNA here is from genome assembly GCA_034641835.2 of Pinus albicaulis. NCBI lineage: Eukaryota > Viridiplantae > Streptophyta > Pinopsida > Pinales > Pinaceae > Pinus > Pinus albicaulis. Next base: position 1,464,552,441 of record CM076570.1, read on the forward strand.
TTGTAAAAGGAGTGGGAGTAGGAGCAGGAGGCCTAGGAGGGTTCCCATGAAAACACTAGTTTATTGTTTAAGATCCACGAATTTGCCTTTAATCCCATGTGTACAAGATATACTAAATCTAGTTGTTTGAACTTTGAGGTGTGCTTCTAGTTGTGTTTATAAGTTTATCAACTAGGGGCTAATTAAGCTTGTTTTGAAGAATACAACTAGGAGATCCTATCAAAGGTGGTAGCCTATCACATTGCTCACTGTTGCCTATAAAATTGTGGCTAAGGCTTTGGCCTTGAGGAACTTCTTTGTTGCTTGATATGTGGTACACTAGAAGAAAACAAGAATTTTACAAGATAGATTCATTCTGGCATCTACTTTAAAGGCTATGGAGTGGGCTAGGGAGACTTGTTAGCAGTCCCTTTTCCTTAAGATTTATTTTGACAAAGCCTGTGATCAGGATGACTGGTCCTTTATCTCAGAGATGTTAACCTACCTGGGTTTTTTTATTTTCTGACCCCAAAATGTTTCTATTGTGAATATCGTCTTCACTAATGCTATGACCTTTGTCTTCGTTAATAATGTTATATCCCTTTGGGTTCTCCTTGGCTCTGTATTTTTACATCTTGACTATTGATGCTTTGGGAATCAGGATAATTGTTGTAGGTTTCTTGTATTGTGAGGTAGGTCTATGGTATTTGTCTCCCAGATGGTTTGTGAATGATTAATAATCACTTTGCCAATGGTTCTCTTTTTGGTGGAGCGTGGAGCAGGAATGAGCTGATGGGTCCCTAGCTTGTCAAAACACTTTTTTTCTACTTCAAGTGCCTTGGTTGGTGCTCATAAGATTTATTTTTGACTAATCTGGTTGGATTCTCATGCTAACTAGATCCTTGCAGCTTGGTCTTATATTCGCTCTAGGGTTATTTCATGTTGTTTGGGTTTTTCGTTTGGAGTTGGATTGCCTTTAGCTACTATGTGTTAGTGGTGTATTCCAAGGCTTCAGATCAAGTTGCATTGTTAGAAATTAGCACCATAAAGTCCTCCCCTTTGTGGGAAAGTTGATTACTGTTGGTTGGATTCCTTAGGCTTGTCATGTGTATTATGTGTCTTGTTGGTTCCTCATCATGGTTCAATTCCAATGACTTCAACAAATTTTGGGAGTTTACTTGTGGTCAAAGGATGGTGGGGAGTGGGCTCTTTCATTGGTCCTGTGGGATGGGGGCCTTGGTTTGATTGATGTTGTTGCTACATATTGAAATATTTTTGCAGCCAATTAGGTGGCATGTTGTCTTGAAGGTTCAACACCTTGGCAAGTTTTGTCTGAGTATTGGGGGGCATTACACAAAACTTAGGTCAATTTCAAGGGGCTTTGGGCTTATGTGGTAGCATTTATCTGCTTCATTTACTTTAGGTGTTAGGTTCTCTCATTGTCAAGAGAGTTTGGACATCATGAAAATCTGTTGCAGGATTGGTTCGTTGGATTTGGGAGGGCTGTTGGGGAGGGAAATATTTAGAATCTTGGCCCATTTGGAGTCACCGAACTAAAGGCTCTTCATGAAAGGGGCATTCTTCCTGTGTGATTTATGGGACTCTATATCTCATTCATGAAGGGAATGGCATGTTCTTGTTCAGGAGTATGGTCTTGTAACCGTAACAATCCTCTGATTATCGAGCTGCAAGGATTTATTCTTGAGGCTGAGTTGTTTATATTACATAATGAACATTGGGATGCTTGGACCATTTCGGAGGAATTGGTATTGGTGCTTTGGTTTTGCACTTTTGCAGTATGAATATTGACAATTTTGTTACATGCTTCATCAGAGGCACCGATTGTCTCAGGCTCTTAATGCTTGTTGGCTTTCCAAGGACCTGGAGGACATTGGGTTTCGAGACTTCACGGTGTTTTCTTAGCCACCTTTCTTATAACCTGAGTTTTTGCTTGGTTGGTCATCTATCAGGGGCTCCTGTCCAAGGCCAGTTTGGCTAAGAGTGGTCCCTTTGATGGCCTTTGTCCAGTTTGTTACAGATTGGAAACAGCAAAGCATATTTTTTGGGAGGTTTGCTAAACAATGTTGGAAGTACCTTGAGGACCAGTATTCAATGTTGCTTGTGGGCAGGATTCCTTGGTGCTCTACAGTGTTTGGAGATTGTCACTTCTAGTTTTGTCCTACATTTGTAGGGATTTGGCATTATTTCTCTTTGTATTCTTTACAGCTCAGCTCTTTGTATTCATTCTATTCTAAATGGAAGAATAAGGTACACCATTAGGTCAGATACTCAATCTTTGGATCTTGCAACATACTCTGATTTTATTTCATCCTTAGTTGCTTTGAGGAAAAGGTTATGATGTTCTTTCTATATACCTTCATTTTTTTATACAACTTTTTGTAAATATTTTTGTCGATATAAGACACATTTTTCAAAAAAAAGGTTGAAATGGTAGTTGCAACTTAGGTGGCATAGTTGAGGCATGTTCTCTATTTTTTTACTTGTTTAATTAAAATTATATGTTATTTTACCAGTAACAAAATCATTACCAAACATGTTTAAACTTTCTGAGTTATGGTTTGAGTTTTCAATCATGAATTTATTCAAACATGTTGTCTACACTCTGCTGTAGGCGTTCAATGTAATTTTTTTAACTTCTGGGAATTTAATCCAATGACTGACATGAACCAACAGACTTCTCAAATCACAAATATACTCCTTATAGCAACTCATAAATAATTACATGGTTGATACAAAAATAATATAATCCACAAACAACCTTCTCACAGTCATGACTTGAGTATATAGTGAATTAGACATAAGTAAGAACCTAATAAGTAGTGGCAGAAAATAGTAGGCAACACATAAATAGATATCAACCCTCTTTGAATAATAGACTAGCTTTATTGGAAGACCAAGATAATGGCCAGGTACAAGAAATCGAACCAGAACTCCCAGGTATAGAGACACACTTAACCGACAGCTGATAGATGGGTATAACTAGAAGATTTGATCACCATAAAGAGTCTATAGTTTGTCCAAATTTCCAGCAGAGGCTCTCATCCCAATGCAACTCCAAATAGACACAAAATCGAACACCTCTAAAGACAAAATGCAGCCCCAACACATAGCAGCTTAGCGACACCAAAATAGTGGCTAGACTTACTCATGTAGATAGCAGAACAACCCAGAAAATGGCAGTGAAATGTTCCCTGTAGTAATAGAACTCGTGTCTAGCATAAAATGAGAGGGGATTCAACCTCCCTCTTCATAAAAATTTGTGTCTCAACTATAGAACTTCAACCAGCAAGGAAATGAAGGATTTGGGTTTTGTTCAAACTTCAAATTCAAAAATTTGTCTTATCGCAATAACGCGCCCTAAACCCTGTATTGTGATTTCCTCCATCAGGAAACCCTTGAAGTAGCATATACTCGAAAACCCATTCTATGTTAAGAAAACAAACAAGCAGAATTAGCACCGAAGAAGTGGAGTGGGAAAATAAATTTGAATAGGCTGGCAAATTAAATTTCCATGTGTTTTCTGTTAACATCATAAGACCAATGTTTTGGCTCCTAAAAGTCACAAGACCGAAACTTTACCCTAAATGATGCAATACCAACGGTATCCCTAAACGTCGCAAGACCTACTTATTTCTCTTAAACGTCAGTATTCCAACGGTTTCGCCCTCAACGTCGCAAGACCAACGGTATCCATAAACGTCACAAGACCGACGTATGTCTCCTGAACGTCGCGAGACCGACGTATGTCTCCTAAATGTCGGTATTCCATAGTTTGTCTGAAATTTTGAATTCGACGATTTTCCTAAATGTCATTGTTCGACGATACACCAAGAATGTCGCTAGACCGACGCTTGTTGGTGGTATTAAAAAATGAGAAAAATTGGGAAATTTCACAATGATATGTCAAAAGTGTCGAGAATTTTGACCATATGTACTAGTG